>JAQISU010000135.1:2730000-3330000 GCA_029339505.1 Unio delphinus | reverse complement strand
ACTTAGGTGGCAGAAGATAAAGAGATCTGGTTTATTGATAAGGCAGAAAATTAAGTTTGCCATTGTTTTTCTCTGGATTCGTGTCCCAATCCCATAAGCTCAAAGTCGGAGGACAATAAAATCTCTCCAGCTTTGAGAGACTCTAAAGGGCTCCCCTGTCTGAGTCATAAGTGAGCTGTGGATGATCAAGATCTACTTTTATGTCCAGTAGGGCTTTATTCAGCCACTTTGGAAAGGAGAAGGAAGGGTTCAAAACATTTTCCTCCCTGTGTAGTTCTCTGCTGATATTTTGGCATCAGCTGCTACCAAGCGGATTGTCCTCATGATTGAGTAGGTTTGTGAGCCCCTGACTAAGAGGAATATCTTTCATTCATAAGTACTGAAGCAGATCATTGGAGAAGGTTATTGAAGTTGTCTTTAGGGTGGTTGCACACCACTTTCTCTTCATTCTATCTTTGTTCTTTGGCACACAAGAGGGAAGGCATATTTTCTTCGGAGGCAACAGATGCAGCCAAAACAGTTGTCCAAGCTGATACCAACTCAGTGTAGTGCAGATTTATAGTATATCCATTTATAATGTAAGGGTCAGTATATCCATTTATAATGTAAGGGTCAGTATATCCATTTATAATGTAAGGGTCAGTATATCCATTTATAATGTAAGGGTCAGTATATCCATTTATAATGTAAGGGTCAGTATATCCATTTATAATGTAAGGGTCAGTATATCCATTTTTAATGTAAGGGTCAGCATATCCATTTATAATGTAAGGGTCAGTATATCCATTTATAATGTAAGGGTCAGTATATCCATTTATACTGTAAGGGTCAGTATATCCATTTATAATGTAAGGGTCAGTATATCCATTTTTAATGTAAGGGTCAGCATATCCATTTATAATGTAAGGGTCAGTATATCCATTTATAATGTAAGGGTCAGTATATCCATTTATAATGTAAGGGTCAGTATATCCATTTATAATGTAAGGGTCAGTATATCCATTTATAATGTAAGGGTCAGTATATCCATTTATAATGTAAGGGTCAGTATATCCATTTATAATGTAAGGGTCAGCATATCCATTTATAATGTAAGGGTCAGTTGTTGAGGTTATGACTATGGCCATAAACTAATTAACAGAAAAGAAGCAAACCAATAAATTTTTTTAAGCTTACTAAATAATTTTATTATCAAAGTTACAAATGAAAATGTGAGAGGAACTTAAGTATTATGAAGTGAATCCCAAATAATTCTGCAAAAGTTCTATGACAGCCCAGATACATAAAAATTCCATATAAATTTCAGAAATGAAAATGTACTGGTCTATCAAGAATCCTGACTTTTTTATAAGTCTGGTCCAACTGCAAATAATATAGCTCAAGATCTGTTCTTGTATTATGGACTCAACTTATAGCTCAATTTATAAACAAGTATATATTGTTACCATGGGATCCACAAAATGCATACCATATATATGACAATGCATCCACAATTTATAATATGCCTATTTCAGAAGAAATGCCCATACATTGCTTTTGAAAAGTTTGGAAAATGTTCATTTTATAAAGCTGTTGCCAACAACAAACCCAATCCAGAATGTTTGGAAAAGTACAAAGTATGCCTGTATTACTTACTAATAGATAAATGCACCACAAATATGTCCCTTATACTTATTAATAGTCAAAAGTACCAAGTATACTCATATTACTTATTAATGAATAAATGCACAAAGAAAATCCCCTGTTACCTATCATTGGATAAATTGTGCAAGGTAAACCCCCAGCACTTAAAGATGGTCTATTTTTTCTCATTGGCACTGGAGAGACTATTGCTGATAATGGCAAATTGTTTCATTTTTGTTTTTGTTTGAAGAGTATTAATTAAAGAAACCATTTTCCTGGATCAGATATAACACTATAATCTATATGGGGATTCAGTAGAAAGCTGGAATTCATTTAATGCATGAAATTTTGATAATGGACCTGTATCACTTTTGATTCTTAACCACTTTCTTATTGAATTACTTTTGATCCAGGACCAATATGTTACTGAATTACTTTTGATCCAGGACCAATATGTTATTGAAATACTTTTTATCCTGGACCAAAATGTTATTGAATTACTTTTTATCCTGGACCAAAATGTTACTGAATTACTTTTGATCCAGGACCAATATGTTATTGAATTACTTTTTATCCTGGACCAAAATGTTATTGAATTACTTTTGATCCTGGACCAATATCTTATTGAATTACTTTTTATCCTGGACCAATATTTTATTGAATTACTTTTGATCCTGGACCAATATCTTATTGAATTACTTTTGATCCTAGACCAATATCTTATTGAATTAATTTTTATCATGAACCAATATCTTATTGAATTACTTTTGATCCTGGACCAATATGATCCTGGACCAATATCTTACTGAATTACTTTTGATCCTGGACCAATGTGTTATTGAATTAATTTTGATCCTGAACCAATATCTTATTGAATTACTTTTGATCCTGGACCAATATCTTATTGAATTACTTTTGATCCTGGACCAATATCTTATTGAATTACTTTTGATCCTAGACCAATATCTTATTGAATTACTTTTTATCCTGGACCAATATCTTATCGAATTGCTTTTGATCCTGGACCTATATGCTATTGAATTAATTTTGATCCTGGACCAATATGTTATTGAATTACTTTTAATCCTTAATTAGTATGTTATTGAATTATTTTTGATCCTGGATCAGTTTGTTATTGAATTAAATTTGATCCTGGACCAATATGTTATTGAATTTCTTTTGCATGTTGTTACATTTAGTACTATATATATGGTACCTGTTTTGCAGATTATACTTAGAACACACACACACACACACACACACACACATTACAGACAGACAGAGACAGACATAACCCAAAGCAAATCTCCACACAAGTTCAAAATTTTGTTCTTTTGTCTTTGGAGTATAAGTGACATCTTTTAAAACTTTTGACCTAGATGGATATCTCTTATGTAAATAAATATGAAATTATTATGAGTGTTTGAGAAAATAGCCAGTTGATTAATTTTGAGGTTAAAACTTTAAGAATTGTACAAAATGATTAAGTAATTGAAAGCTAGTTTAATTTACGAAGCAAATACTCACCTTTATATTTTTTAAATATTTGAGATGTTGTCTGATTGAATAATAGCCACTTTCTGGCAAAAATAAGTGACCTTGCAGAACAGAACTATGCCAAATGATGGACGCATATCAAATTCATGTGGACATTAATTTGTAAAGAATCAGATTGGCTTTGATTTTTTTTGGGGGGGGGGGAAGAAATATTCTTTCTGACTTCTAAACTGTTTCCCTGATGAGATTTTTTTATAACATACATAACACTTTCTTGGTAATGAAGTAACTTTTTATCAAATTCAAGCTATAATGAAACTTTGTCATGGTCCCAGATATTATCTTTTTTATTTATTGTAAATTGGTATATTGTAATTAATCCATCTATAACTAAATACCTGATTTATGATTTAATTTTGTAGACTGGTTATGGGACTCATTTGCTTATAAAAATTTAGAACAGTTTTTGTCTTAACATATTTTTTTCTTAAGCATGGTGTGAGAGCAATGATTTATCTCTCAAGCTGTCAGTTATCTTTTCTTGATGCATACAGCTTATCTGCATCAACTAAAATAAAATTGGGACCCAACTTCCAGTCAAATATTAACTTAAAGTGAGTTTTATTTTCATTTCACATTTTAACTATTTGTTGGTCATTTTAATTCCACCTAACGATGACAGTAAGTTCATCTATGGATATAAAAATCACAATTATTGAAAGAGGATTACAATTTTACAAGCTGTTCTTCATCTGAAAAAGGTTATTTATGAAAATTTCAGAAGACTATCATAGCTAGTCCATAAGGACGGGGAAAAAATATTAATAAGATTGCAGTAAAGTGATTTCTCATTTGCTTGGAAAATGTTGTAGGGAATGCAAATAGTTTACGATTGACTCTTTAAATACATGTATATTAAAATTGCAATAAGTCATAATGTTGATAAGTGGTCAGATTTTGGAAGAAAAGGCTAAAATATGGCAAGTCAGTTTAGGGAGAAGAATTTGAGCCCATGTCTATGAAAGACTGGACATTTCATAAACATGGAATAGTTCCATATCAGAATTGACAGCAATATTAGACGTCATGTTAAGAACTGTGATCCATTCAATATTTACAATGCATATGAATTTGGATTGTTATTCAGGCCAACTCAGAATGGAACAGTACATTTAGATGGAGAAACGTGTTATGGTGTTATGCAAACAAAGATTATTTGATATTGATAATGTGTGCAAGTATTGATGACACTTTAAAAATGGACTTTTATTTTTTGATGGATTCAAGAAACTGTCCTTTTTCTTTGATATTGCATCTACTATAGCACGTCCTTCTAACCAGTTTAGTTAACATATTTGGATGCAATTGGTGTATACACTGTCTCAATGACCTAGGCGTGGATTTTATGTGTACTTCTTGTCAACTCCAGTAGAGGACAGAGTTATGACCCTTGTTAACTTCATATACTTACATAGGATGTTGTATGTAATCAATACATCTCTAAAACCGGTATACATAATTGGATGCACTTTGGTAGGTGAATTACCTAATTAATGTAGATGTGTCTTTTAAAGGTTTTGTCTTTACAGCTCCATGTTTGATGGAGTGATTTCCCTTATTCCATCAACTACAGATCCTTGTAACCAGTATAGCTCACTAACCTTGAAATGTATTCTGATGATGTAGATTGGTGTGTACATTTCATCAAGATGTAGATGTGCCATTTATGGCTGAGTCTAGTCATCTCTATTTTAAATAGAGTTGTGGCCCTTGGCAATTACAAATCATTTAAAGAGAATAAAGTGTTTCCCCATTTGTTTCAAAACCTTTTATTGCACATGTATATAGATGACATATCTGTATGGTATACAGTAAAGAATTACAGTTATTGCAATAAGAGAAAATTAACTGAATCATAAAATTCATGTCTTTCTCTTAGTTAGTTGGACCTGTGTTCTCTATTTGTTGAGTACTTGAATCCTAAATTTTGACTTTTGGTGTAAGATGTACCAGACCTGTTCTTGGGTATTTGAGTAAAGTTCCAGGAAAAGATGCAATTTGTAACAGAATTTTCAGAACACAGTTAGAATGAAAATTATTGATGCATTTTTGTCATATATAGTAATTGTCTGATGGCACATTTATTGACTAGCCACTGCACACTTGTAATTCTTGCAAGAGTTATTGCCCATTTTTATTTGACTGACTGACTAGTTGGTGTTTTAAAGTTGCCACCGTTCACCAGGAACATTTGGGCAACTTTTATATCCAGCATATCACTGGACATTTATTTACCCTTTTTATATGTGCACAGTAGTACACTTATCAATTTGGGCATTATACCGAATTACTAATAAGTAACTATCGGTATAAATGGAAGCCCTGAGGTAGGTAGGCTAGACCCATCCACACCCACCCCTATCAACTTCGTCGGCAGGTCAGCAGGAAGAGGCAAAGGCGGAAAAGATCCCGGAAATTAATTCATCGTCGTCCTACACGCAGAGGCAGCCGCACATACACCCGGACCCCAACGAAGAAACACGAGGCGCCACACCCTAGGTTAATAATTGCAACCCCATAGGATATGTGCCAAAGTGGAAGTGCTATACTATGTTGTGATGTGAATTGTTTTAATGTTATTTATTGTATTTCATTACTATTGCAACATTGTGTTGCGGGGGCCTGATAGTCCTGGATTAAGACTACCTTATATTTTCTAGTAAGGTCATATATGTAAGTGAGTGTATGTGTTGTCCATGAGGTTGCAGTCCCGTTGATTTATTTCAAATTTAATCCAGTTATACTAGTGGATGCCCTACACCAATCATATATAAGCCACCTGTGCAATTGTGTCAAGATATATAAGTTACGGAATTTCCTAACACTTATCACTATGCCCCTAAGTAAGTACAAAGTGTACTTTACAAGTCACCACCATCCTACTGGCCGGCAAAAATCCCTTCTCGAAGAGGGAAATTCACCCTAAGAAAAAACAAAAAACCTACACTAGGGTGTCAGAGTGACTATGTAAGTTTGTTCAGGTTAGGTTGTTTTAAGTTATGAATTTGGTTGGGTGTGATCCGAAATGGTCATATTTGAGATTTGATGTTTGGTTAGTCAAATGGAATTCTCTTACCAATCAATATTGCGAGAATTCAATATCTAATAACATGTAACAGAGAAACCGACAGGGTCATACAGACAAACAGACATAGAGATTTAGAAAAAGAGGGGGGAAATGGGTCAACACCAGCTTCCCGGAGGGACTGATTGGATTAGGCACAGAGATGTACCAGGCTGTACACATGTGTGTACACCAATGCAGGCGATTCCTATATAGAAAAGAGCCTGTGTCCCAACTGTTCCACTAGTCTTCCCCTATTCCCAAGAGGTACAAAGGGTGGGAAATAGATACAGTACAGCACAATTACAACAATGAACATTAAGTAGCCCTAAGAAGGGCTGTTCTGTAGTCTGGTCCTCCACGTTTCCCTCGATGTCAGTGATAGCATCAATGGCTCCATTTAATGTCCTTTGAATATTGTCTATGCAATCTTCTCTTTCTGAGAAGTCCAGTTCAAGGTCACTAGGAGTTGATCGAATAATTTTAAATATTAAGTGCCATTAGCTTTTATTCTGACAGAAAAGCTTGAAAAAGAGGGTGATGTTAGTAAGGAGGATTATACCCAGGCTACATTTATTTATCACATTAATAGCAGTAATCTCTGTCAAATCCGTGGTAATGAGTGAATGGAAACTCATAAACACGTAGAGCTCAATATGAACCCAATATCGACACCCACTCAAATCACGTCTCCGACAGAGTCACAGGCTAGTCTTATACATAATTATTGATTAAGTATATATTATTGTTCAAATTATTTTAGAATTTATAATGTTAACTAAATAGCGTTAATCTCTGCAAGGACCGCGATCACAAGTGAATATAGACTCGTAATCACGTAAAGTTCAATATGAACCCAATATCGACACCCACATGAATCACAATTCCAGCAGAGTCACAGGCTAGTCTTATACCTAATTATTAATTATTTGGTTATTGTTGTTAAAAATATTTTTAATATTTATGATATTATTAATAATTGAGTTATAATGATAGTGAAGATAGTTTAATTTATAATTTCACTACACGCTAAGTAGCGGTAACCTCTGTCAGAATCGTGACCATGAATAAATGTAAACTCGCAGTTGCGTAAAATTCACTATGAATTCAATATTTACATCCATCTGTTTCACCACTCCAACAGAGTCACAAGCTAGTCTTATATGTCTTGGGTAATGTAAGTTATGTTTTACTTTATTAATACTTGCAGGGAATTTATTTAGTATAATCCTATGTTAGTTTTATATTTTATCAATTAAATTTGAATTAATAAGAAAATCAATTATGTTTTTTGCAGTTGATTGTATATTGGGTTGTGCTAGATTAAGTATGTTTGGATATGCACTTGTTGTTTTCCCTAATTTTTGTTTATTTTTCAGTGTGTTTCTTTGTATAATATTGTTTGTGCATTTGTTGAATATATGATCTAAATCTTCTGGTTGCTTGCATTTAAAGCAGTTTATGTTATGGGGAAATGGTCCTAGATATTTACCAAAGCTGTTAGCCAGTTTTGTTTTTCCTATCATTATCCTATTCATTTTAATTTGTTCCCTCCTTGTATTGCCTAATATTATTGCTGTTCTTTTAACAGTTTTTATGATATTATGTAATACTCTTCCTTTATTGGATAAGCTCCAGGTATTTTGCCAGCTGTTATTTATCATGTCATATATTAATCTATATATTTCAGTATGGCTATACTGTAATGGGTCATAATGCAGTTCATTTAGTTTGCTATTAGCTAATTGATCAGCTACTTCATTTCCCTTTACATCTATGTGTGAAGGTACCCATAGAAAGTCTACTATAATATTTTGTGTTTTGAGTTTAGTTATTTGATATTGTAATTGATAAAGAAAGTTTTTCCTACTATTAGAGTTATTATTATTTATAGTTTTTAGGACACTAAGCGAGTCACTGACAATTAGAGATTTTGATGGTTTATTTTGTTGTATCCATATCAGGGCTTGTAGTATAGCCCAAAATTCAACACTATATATGGAACAATAGTCTGGTAAGCGTTTTCCCTCTTTTATTTGAAGATTAGGTATGACCCATGCTGCTGCTGTTCGTGCAGGATCGATTTTTTTAGAACCATCCGTATAAATTTTTAAATGGTTTTTGTATTTATTATTTATTTTTTCGTTTATAAGCATTTTCAAATAATGTGGGTCCTGTATTTTATTACCTTGATTTAGTAAGGAGAGATCTACGTGTATATAATTCAATCTCCAGGGAATTATAATTGGAGGTTTAATTTTTTGTACTTGAAATATATCCACAGGGAGTTTGGTTTTTATATTATTTATTTGTTTACCAAATGAGTTAGAATATTTGCCTCGTTTTATTAGTGGTTTATTACATTTTTTAATAATCTGTAATGTGGGGTGTGTTTCCTTATGAGTTGACAAACGAGCGACATATCTCAACATGACCTCTTGTCTTCTCAAATGAAGTGGAAGTTCACCTGCCAGGACCTGTAACTCCTCTGTGGATGTGGATGGCAATGCCCCAGTTGCTATAAAGAGGGCTTTTCGTTGTACTTGTGTAATTTTATTGAGTAGTGTTGATGATGCCATGGCATAAATCTGACACCCATACTCAATTTTAGATCGAATAAGTGATCTATATAAAGTAATTATTGTTTTTTGACAGGCACCCCAATGTGTACCTTGGATACTTTTAATTAGATTAAGGTCTAAATTACACCTTTTAATTAGGTCTATAATATGATATGACCATTTCATGTGTTGGTCAAAGTACATTCCTAAAAATTTAACTACCTTTACAAATTTTATATCTTGATTTTGTAAGGTGAGTTTTGGATATATTATATTATGTTTATAAGGTGTAAATAGTACAGCTACTGTTTTTTGGTGTGAAAATTTAAATCCCCATTTATCAGCCCAGTTACCTATATTATCTAAACTGTTTTGTATTTCAGCAATATGGTTTCGATTTGATGGGTCACCTGCTCACCATAGGGCACTATCATCAGCAAATTGTGATAGCCCAACTTGCAGAGCAGCTAAATTTTTATCCAAGTCATTTATCATAATGTTAAATAAGGTAGGGCTGAGTACATTCCCTTGAGGGGTACCATTTTCTAAAGTGTGCTTTTCAGAATAAGTTGTTCCTACCCTAGTAATAATTTTACGATCAATTAGAAAGTCATTTATGAAGTTATATATATTGCCTGTTATGCCATATTGGTTTAATTTAGTTAATAATCCCTTAGTCCAAACAAGATCAAATGCTTTTTCCATATCTAAAAAAACAGCAATAAGGTTTCTGTTTTTACGTTGATTGTTATTGAAAGCAAGTTTAATGGCAGATTCTAATTTAATTAATTGATCTATAGTAGATCTATTATTACGAAAACCACATTGATTGTTAGATATGAGATTATTGGTTTCTAAATGGTATTTAAGCCTATTATTGATAATAATTTCCATAATTTTACATATATTATTTGTAAGGGAAATAGGCCTATATGAATTTACATCATTTCTATCTTTATTTGGTTTTAATATGGGGATAACTACTGCTGTTTTCCATTTAATGGGGAGTTTTCCAGTATTCCAAATCTTATTATACATATTTAATATTATTTGTATAAAGTAAAGTAAAAATTTACAGCAAAATGTAGTACATGTATGTGACAATGTTTGACTGTCATTTGTCTTGCAGTAACTGATGGATTTTTTGGTGGTAAATGCACATATCATGATAATCATATAAAGTTGTGCATATTGACTAGTCATTGTGCATTTATGATTTATGCTGGAGATCTTTTCCTCTTTGACTTATAGCTAATGTGGAGATATATTCACATGAATAATATTTCTCCCCATTCCTCTACTTTAAAAAATATTGTAAAGTTAAATTGAAGGCCATAAATTTAAAATGTTGTCTTTATCTACAGTGTTTAAATAAATTTGGGGTGTATATGCGGAAGGTGAGGTTATATTTATTGCTCTGATGTTTGGTAGACTTTTAATTACAATATGACACATATGTCAGTAACGTTTGGTAGATTGTGTTAATTACAATATCACACAATTATCTGTACACTTAGTATTTGTTAGAACCAGCACATTGTACTGTTTCCTAGATAGCTGTTATATTCTTTAGGCTTTTATTTCAGTATTAGAAGTTTAATTTTTGTTTACTTCAGTCAATATCAATTTAGAATTTATTAATTCAACAAACTGCTAGGTCTAGAAATATACATTGGAGTCGTTATGTGAACTTCATGTATAAAGTATTGTCCCCTATAACTGATGAACACAGTTAAAAGATATCTATCAACAGAGACCCATCTCTGATATTATAATATTTAATTACTCCTAATTATGAATTATTGCTTATTGTTACAGGTAAACACCATCGTCTAGACAGGATTTATGAACTCATAAGACAGTCCTTGTATATAAATGCTTGAATGGAAAAAGGCAAGCCTTGCATATAAGTACCTGAATGGAATTGCACAAAATGGCAGTCCTTGTATGAAAGTGCCTGAATGGAGTTTCCTATTACAAATTGATGTCCAGCCTTATTAGATTCAATTTTTGGGAGTTATTACCATTTCCCCGTTAATATTACATCTCCACTATCATCCCATGGGATATAACTTGTAACTGTCATAAATAAAAAACTTGGCAACATAATTATTCTGATTAAATTCAGTATGACAGTTGTCTCACTGACTTATATGTTCCATATATGGAATTTAGTTTTGTTTGGATGAGAGATGGACTCATGTTTGTCATTGTGACATTGGTTTCATCTTGTTTGTATTATCTATGGACTCATGATTGCTTGTCATTGTGACATTGGTTTCATCTTGTTTGTATTAGCTATGGACTCATGATTGCTTGTCATTGTGACATTGGTTTCATCATGTTTGTATGAGTGATAGACTCATGATTGCTTGTCATTGTGACATTGGTTTCATCATGTTTGTATGAGTGATAGACTCATGATTGCTTGTCATTGTGACATTGGTTTCATCATGTTTGTATGAGTGATAGACTCATGATTCCTTGTCATTGTGACATTGGTTTCATCATGTTTGTATGAGTGATAGACTCATGATTGCTTGTCGTTGTGACATTGGTTTCATCATGTTTGTATGAGTGATAGACTCATGATTCCTTGTCATTGTGACATTGGTTTCATCATGTTTGTACGAGTGATAGACTCATGATTGCTTGTCATCATGACATTGGTTTCATCTTGTTTGCATTAGCTATGGACTCATGATTGCTTGTCATTGTGACATTGGTTTCATTTTTTTTGCTTTAGCTATGGACTCATGATTACTTGTCTTCTTGGCATTGGTATCTCCATGATAGCATTAATAAGTTTTGTAATTTCAATCAAATGTGGCATATGGTCTCGAATTGATGGCACTTTGAGTGAGTTTTGTTTCCAGCACTGCATGACATCAGTAATGGCCACTGATTGTCCATCATTTTGACTTTGATTTCCACAGGATACATTCTACAGGGAATAATGCATTTCAGTCATCATGCACCCTTATACCCATAGGAAATTTTAGAGAGTGGGACCTTTGTGATGTACCTATAGAAAATTGTAGAGATTGGGACCTTTGTGATGTACGCATAGAAAATTATAGAAAGTGGTTCCTTTGTGATGTACCCATAAAAAATTGTATTGAGTGGGACCTTTGTGATGTATTCATAGGAAACTTTGAAAAGTGGGTCCTTTGTGATACATAGGAAATTGTACAGAGTGGGACCTTTGTGATGTACTGATAACTCTAGTTTTAATACAAGTCTAGGCTACCCGAGCCATGGAAGAACATATCTCAAATCAATCATAAAACAATTACTGAATTATTTTTTTTCTAAATAGTATTGAATTTTAGTTTTAGTTAGCAGGTTATGTAAGTTATCAAAGTAATCACAGTACTTGTAATTTTTGTTGTTTTCAAAGGTACAACAATGGGGTGGATTTTTACACTACTGTATTAGATATATGAGCATTGGCAGAATCAAGGATTTCTTATCTAGATACTCTAAAACAAATATATTTATTTGAAATAATTATATCCTATTTTAGATGCAAAGGTCAATTTAACGTGGTAGTAAATCCTACAGAACATTTTAGAGTAAATTGTATAGTAATAAAGGATACTCTCTAAACCATCTTAATTCCAAACTACTTGTGTGTTCTCTCTACATTCAGTTCCAAGCTATGTATGTGTTCTCTCTACATTCAATTCCAAGCTATGTGTGTGTTCTCTCTACATTCATTTCCAAGCTATGTGTGTGTTCTCTCTACATTCATTTCCAAGCTATGTGTGTGTTCTCTCTACATTCATTTCCATGCTATGTGTGTGTTCTCTCTACATTCATTTCCATGCTATGTGTGTGTTCTCTCTACATTCAACACTTTAACATAAACAACTTTATATTCCATGCGTAGTATTTTGTTATTTTGGTAACACGAAATATTGTGAAATAACATTTATAAACTTTTGACAAAACCCAACTAAACATGCAACTACTTATTATAAACAAGTATTCTGTTTTTTTGCTTGGCATAGATATGGCATGTTTTCAATAAATATTCAAAAACATTTCTTGTCATTAAAGGTGGGTTTTTTAAAGAATTTTACATCTTTACTTCAGCTGCAGCATTGAGAGATATTCAAAGCAATAAAACCAACTGCAAACATCATTGAACCCTGCCTGTATTTCTGACCTACAGTGTTACACATTTTGAGAATACATTTTATAATTGCTAGGATTAAAACCAGACTTACCTTATAAAAATCCCTGGCTTGGTATAATATTATGTACCAATCTTGAATAGTAACACTGGACATTGACTTTATTCAATTGATGTTTCAGTTTTGCATATTAGACAATCATTCCTAAGTATCCAGTAGTTGTTAGGCCAGCCAATCTATGCCTTGCATGTATACTCACAATGGTTTCAAGTTGATAGCTGTTGCTTAAATTAAATTTAATACAGAACATCTTGTGTGAACTTATACCTTTAGTTCTTCTGATTTCATTTCATTTTTGGGTGTGTAAACATATAAATGCATTCCTGTAAGTACTCTTTAGTAATTACTCTTTTAGGTCAAAACCTTAACATCTTGCTTCACATATTCCAAAATATATAAAATTGTATGCATGATTCAATTATATGTACCATTTCTCAAACAGTTTTAACTTTGGCTCTGCCTGGCTGGCAAGAAGTAGGTATTGCTTGGCTGATATATCATTAAGATCCTATATTCAAGTTTTTGTAAGTCATATTTTCTGCATCACTTGCTCTATTCAGATGAAACTTTGGAACAATATTACTGTACAAAGTTTGTGGTATATTAACTGGTAAGTCATCATGAGGCCCAGTCTATGTGTCTTGTGTCATCATATAATTAAGGTATATCATCATGATGCCCAGTCTATGTCTTATGTAAACAAATATTGATGGTATGTCATCATGATGCCCAGTGGGTGTCTTGTGTCAGCAGATAATGACAGTTAAGGTCTCTTGCGTCAGCAGTTATTGATAGTATGTCATTATGATGACAAGTCTGTGTGTCTTCTGTCAGTACATAATGATGGTATTCATCACAATACCCAGTCTAGGTGTCTTTTGTCAGCATATAATGATGGTATGTCATCATGATGCCCAGTATAGCTGTCTTGTTTCTGAAGATAACTAGAGTATGACATTATAATGTCCATTCTATGTGTCTTGTTTCTGCAGATAATTAGCGTATGATATCATGATGCCCAGTTTAATTAAAATTGAAATCTCTCACATGATGGAGATTGATGATCTATTGTATGGACCTTTTCCTTCAGCATTCATATTAATGAATGCGAAAATCTTTCCTTTGGCGCATATTGTCACTAATGATAAGTTTCCTTAACACAAAATGCATTAATTCAGATATCTCAATAGTAAATCCCTCAAACATAAAATGCAATCATTTTGAACATATCATCACAAATGATAAGTCTTCCTGACACAAAATGCAATGCATTCATTGACAGGTGGAAACAGATAAGTGCACTTGATGTCTAGAGGTTGGCAGAACATAGATTTTTATAACTAAGTCAGTTATATTATAAGTAGATCTTGGTTTTGAACAGATTTTTGTCATGGTGCTATTTACAGGCTAGACAATGCATATTACAGTAAATATGTCAATCATGAGTGACACATATTGTGAATTGATAATCATCTTTATAGCAAACAGCATTTCATACAATTTCATCTTTACAGCAAACAGCATTTCATACAATCTCATCTTTACAGCAAACAGCATATCATACAATATCATCTTTACAGCAAACAGCATTTCATACAATATCATCTTTATCGCAAACAGCATATCATACAATATCATCTTTACAGCAAACAGCATTTCATACAATATCATTTTTACAGCAAACAGCATTTCATACAATATCATCTTTACAGCAAACAGCATATCATACAATATCATTTTTACAGCAAACGGCATTTCATACAATATCATTTTTACAGCAAACATCATATTATACAATATCGTCTTTACAGCAAACAGCATGTCATACGATATCATCTCTACAGCAAACATCATATTATACAATATCATCTTTACAGCAAACATATTATACATTGTCATCTTTACAGCAAACATCATATCATACAATATCATCTCTACAGCAAACATCATATCATACAATATCATCTCTACAGCAATTTTCATATCATACACTATCATCTCTACAGCAAATATCATATCATACAATATCATCTTTACAGCAAACATATTATACATTGTCATTTTTACAGCAAACATCATATCATACAATATCATCTCTACAGCAATCTTCATATCATACAATATCTCTACAGCAAATATCATATCATACAATATCATCTTTACAGCAAACATCATATTATACAATATCATCTTTACAGCAAACATATTATACATTGTCATCTTTACAGCAAACATCATATCATACAATATCATCTCTACAGCAATCTTCATATCATACAATATCATCTTTACAGCAAATATCATATCATACAATATCATCTCTACAGCAAATATCATATCATACAATATCATCTCTACAGCAAACATCATATCATACAATATCATCTTTACAGCAAATATCATATCATACAATATCTTTACAGCAAACATCATATCATACAATATCATCTTTACAGCAAACATCATATCATACAATATCATCTTTACAGCAAATATCATATCATACAATATCATCTCTACAGGAATCTTCATATCATACAATATCATCTCTACAGCAAATATCATATCATACAATATCATCTTTACAGCAAACATCATATTATACAATATCATCTTTACAGCAAACATATTATACATTGTCATCTTTACTGCAAACATCATATCATACAATATCATCTTTACAGCAAACATCATATCATACAATATCATCTTTACAGCAAACAGCATATCATACAATATCATCTCTACAGCAAATATCATATCATACAATATCATCTTTACAGCAAATATCATATTATACAATATCGTCTTTACAGCAAACATCATATCATACAATATCATCTTTACAGCAAATATCATATCATACAATATCATCATTACAGCAAATATCATATCATACAATATCATCTTTACAGCAAACATCATATACAATATCATCTTTACAGCAAATATCATATCATACAATATCATCTTTACAGCAAATATCATATCATACAATATCATCTTTACAGCAAATATCATATCATACAATATCATCTTTACAGCAAATATCATATCATACAATATCATCTTTACAGCAATCTTCATATTGTATTAATATTTTTATAGCAATCATCATATTGTAGTATTATCTATACAAAAATCATCATATTGTATAACATTTGTATAGCAATCATATTGTATTAATATCTTTACAGCAATCATCATAATGAATGCTATCTTTACAGCAATCAACATAATGTATACTATCTTTACAGCAATCATCATATTGTATATCTTTACAGTAATCTTTTATTGTATAAAATCATTACAGTAATCATCATATTACATTATATATGTACAGCAATCATTATCTTAAATCTTGACAATAATCATTTTATTGCATAATATCTTTAATCATCATATTATATAATATCTGTACAGTAATCATCGTATTGTATGTCTTCACAGCAATCATCATATTGTATAATGTCTGTATAGTAATCATCATATTATATGTCTTCACAGCAATCATCATACTGTATCATGTCTGTACAGTAATCATCATATTATATATTATCTGTACAGTAATCATCATATTATCATTTTCACACGAGTCATCATGTTGCATATCTTTACAACTATAATCATACTGCATACTGTCATCATTACAGCAGTTTTCATATCATATCTTTATCTTAACAACAATCATCATATTGTATAATACCTTTATAGTAATCATCATATTGTATAATACCTTTATAGTAATCATATTGTATAATACCTTTATAGTAATCATATTGTATAATACCTTTATAGTAATCATCATATTGTATAATACCTTTATAGTAATCATCATATTGTATAATACCTTTATAGTAATCATATTGTATAATACCTTTATAGTAATCATATTGTATAATACCTTTATAGTAATCATCATATTGTATAATACCTTTATAGTAATCATCATATTGTATAATACCTTTATAGTAATCATATTGTATAATACCTTTATAGTAATCATATTGTATAATACCTTTATAGTAATCATATTGTATAATACCTTTATAGTAATCATATTAATATTATCTATACAGCAGTCTTATTGTATAATATCATTTGTATGGCAGTCATCATATGATATACCATAATCGGTTTACATAATTCATCATAACAATTTCATTTTTACATATTCATAAATATAATTTCAACTTTGTTATTTTAGATACTAATATTATAATAATAATAATAACAATAGTTATTTTTATTATTATTATTATTATTATTATTATTATTATTATTATTATTATTATCATTGATGACTGTATTAATTGTTCAGACCTCCATCATCCTATTTCATTGAATTAATTTGCTGTTTGGCAGTTCATACTTTCTTTGTTCAAGACAGATTATTAATTAACTTTTTGGTTATTCAATATAATAAATAGCATACATTAGTTTACCTTTACTATTAAATAATTTTTAGACCACTATTATTTGTGTAGACCTCAATTGTTAGTACACATGGATAATATGAATTTAATTTTGTGTCGTTGATTATCACATGTAGTGTTATACAACAAGATACAATTCAACACAGCTAGTTTTTAGAATTAGTTGAAATTAATAGATTGATGAACAACAAATGATTTTAATCAGTTAGAGATTATATTTTCTCCACTAACAATTAAGATGATTGTCTAATGTGAAATTAAACAGTTTATTCACACATGTTGTAGTCTATAGGATGTACTAAACAAAGGAAAGATTATATTATCTGGAAGCTGTTCTTCATATATTTTACATTCCTAGATAATTTACAAAATTGCAAAGAGTTAAATGAGATAACTATAATTGTTTATATTTGATTATGGAAAGTCATAGTTGAATGCTGGTCATTTGACTTTTATGAGCATTCTTCAGACTTTTATATCAATTATCATACATACACTACTCAAAGAAATCAAACTGATACTGACATTTTTATCTTGCCATGAATGTTAATGCTGGTAATTTGTTTTGAACAGACCAGTCAGATGGTGTTCTTCAAGGATGCAGTTGACCACATTGTGAGAGCTGCCAGAATCTTTGGTCAGCCTGGAGGACATATGCTACTGGTCAGTAATATTCTAACCTGCTTTTTAGCTCTACTGATGATATACAAGAAGAATTTATGTGATTGCCTGTTGTCTGTCATCCATTGTATGTCTGTCCATTAGTACAAGCTATTGCTATCCCTCCATTTACTACTGTAAGGATTGCCATTAAAATGTACACAATTATTCATATCAAGATCTGGTTGGTCCTAAATGAAAATGGTATCAGTCAAGCATCCCGTATGGTAGCCATCTTTAAAATGTTGTTATTGATGTTACTTCTGAATGGAAAATCATCTTGACATGATATTTCACTTCAAGACTTCTTGTGATGTCTAGTTATTCTTACATGTAAATGGTGCCACTCAGACATCCACTGTGGCCACAACAGTAGTCCATTTGGAACTCTTATTAACATCACTCTTCCTATGCATGGCATTTTCACTGCAAAATTTCTTTTGATGTCTAGTCGGTTCTAAATGAAAACAGGACATTCAGACATCCAATAGGAACAGCACAGCATCCGGAATAAATAGTCATAAGGACCTAATGTTTTTACTAAAAGACTTTATGATGTTTAGTCATGCAGATATTACATTGTCAGCTGAAAATTAAAAAAGTCATGCTCATAAACATAATTTATTCCCCAATTCAGGCAGAATTCCTTATCATCAAGAATGCCTCCTAGAACCAAATTTGAAAGTAGGTTTCAGTTCAGGGGCAACAGTGCAGTTTTCTTTCATAATATGATGGCCATGCTACTTCAGTTAGTAAATGAAGGCTGTCCTATATTAATTTGTCTACATGTGAACATAGATATTTGTCTGTACCCAGTAATGCTGGAAAGCTCAAATTGCTAATGAAACAAAACCATCATTTGGAACAACCATTGTAAATTAATTTCATAGATATGGGTCACCATGGTTTAATTTCTGGAAACAGGAGAGGAAGCATTTCATTCTACATTATGATGGCATTTACCCTAGAACTCTTTAGGTTCTAGATTTTTGCCATTGAAACATCTTTTTGGTTTCAAATAAAAAAAATTATTATCTAATAATAAATTATTTTCAATGATTTCATTAGAATATGTATAGCTGAATGTTTGGTGCCAAATAATATTGTTTCAAATGAAATTATAGAAAATAATGTATTGTTGGATGCTGAAGAAGTCCTAGTTTTTAAGGTTTGTCTGCAATATGTTGTTGTGTATGTTACCTCTACACACACATTGCTTTATTCTAATGTTTTGGATGGAGTATCCATCAAAGTTGGAAGATTTATTTTAACATACTTTATACATTTTAAAATATTTATTAAAAAACGTGATGAAATTCCTGTTTGTTATGATTTCAATTAATTGAAATGAATAAATCATGTGGAAATTTAAGAATTTGGGAGAAATAAGTTCATAATAAGACATTTGTTGAATTTGGATTTTATTTTATAGTAAACTTTGGATTTATGACTGTCTTTTGGGGTAAACTTAAGACTTAAGACTGTATTTTATAGTAAATTTTGGAATAAAGACTTTTATAGTAAACTTAGACAAGACTATATTTTATAATTTTTTGATGTAAGACTGTATTTTCTAGTAAATTTTGGATGTAAGACTGTATTTTGTAGTAAATTTTGGATGTAAGACTATTTTATAGTAAATTTTGAATGTAAGTGTATTTTATAGTAAATTTTTTATGTAAGATTGTATTTTATAGTAAATTTTGGATGTAAGACTGTATTTTGTAGTAAATTTTGGATGTAAGACTGTATTTTATAGTAAATTTTGGATGTAAGACTGTATTTTATTGTAAATTTTGGATGTAAGACTGTATTTTATAGTAAATTTTGGATGTAAGACTGTATTTTATAGTAAATTTTGGATGTAAGACTGTATTTTGTAGTAAATTTTGGATGTAAGACTGTATTTTATAGTAAATTTTGGATGTAAGACTGTATTTTATAGTAAATTTTGGATGTAAGACTATTTTATGGTAAATTTTGGATGTAAGACTGTATTTTATAGTAAATTTTGAATGTAAGACTGTATTTTATAGTAAATTTTGAATGTAAGACTGTATTTTATAGCAAATTTTGGATGTAAGACTGTATTTTCTAGTAAATTTTGGATGTAAGACTGTATTTTGTAGTAAATTTTGAACGTAGGACTTATTTTATAGTAAATTTTGGATGTAAGACTATTTTATAGTAAATTTTGAATGTAAGTGTATTTTATAGTAAATTTTTTATGTAAGATTGTATTTTATAGTAAATTTTGGATGTAAGACTGTATTTTGTAGTAAATTTTGGATGTAAGACTGTATTTTATAGTAAATTTTGGATGTAAGACTGTATTTTATTGTAAATTTTGGATGTAAGACTGTATTTTATAGTAAATTTTGGATGTAAGACTGTATTTTATAGTAAATTTTGGATGTAAGACTGTATTTTGTTGTAAATTTTGGATGTAAGACTGTATTTTATAGTAAATTTTGGATGTAAGACTGTATTTTATAGTAAATTTTGGATGTAAGACTATTTTATGGTAAATTTTGGATGTAAGACTGTATTTTATAGTAAATTTTGAATGTAAGACTGTATTTTATAGTAAATTGTGAATGTAAGACTGTATTTTATAGCAAATTTTGGATGTAAGACTGTATTTTATAGTAAATTTTGGATGTAAGACTGTATTTTATAGTAAATTTTGGATGTAAGACTGTATTTTATAGTAAATTTTGGATGTAAGACTGTATTTTGTAGTAAATTTTGGATGTAAGACTGTATTTTATAGTAAATTTTGGATGTAAGACTGTATTTTATAGTAAATTTTGGATGTAAGACTATTTTATGGTAAATTTTGGATGTAAGACTGTATTTTATAGTAAATTTTGAATGTAAGACTGTATTTTATAGTAAATTTTGAATGTAAGACTGTATTTTATAGCAAATTTTGGATGTAAGACTGTATTTTCTAGTAAATTTTGGATGTAAGACTGTATTTTGTAGTAAATTTTGAACGTAGGACTTATTTTATAGTAAATTTTGAATGTAAGACTGTATTTTATAGCAAATTTTGGATGTAAGACTGTATTTTATAGTAAATTTTGGATGTAAGACTGTATTTTATAGTAAATTTTTGATGTAAGACTGTATTTTATAGTAAATTTTGAATGTAAGACTGTATTTTATTGTAAATTTCGGATGTAAGACTGTATTTTGTAGTAAATTTTGGATGTAAGACTGTATTTTATAGTAAATTTTGGATGTAAGACTGTATTTTATAGTAAATTTTGGATGTAAGACTGTATTTTATAGTAAATTTTGGATGTAAGACTGTATTTTATAGTAAATTTTGAATGTAAGACTGTATTTTATTGTAAATTTTGGATGTAAGACTTATTTTATAGTAAATTTTGGATGTAAGACTTATTTTATAGTAAATTTTGGACTTAAGACTGTATTTTGTAGTAAACTTTAGACTTAAGACTATATTTTATGTAAACTTTAGACTTAAGACTATATTTTATTGTAAACTTTGAATGTAATACTATTTTGTAGTAAATTTTGGACTTATGACTATCAATTTATCTTATTTTCATACACAAATGGATCTTTTTGACTTAGAGAAAGCTTATGACACTACATGGAAGTACAGCATAAAATGAATACTGTATTTAACCCTGGTCTAAGGGACATGGAAGTACAGCATAAAATGATACCTTACCCATATAAGGCACACATACTGATACCTTATCCATATAGGGCACACATACTGATACCTTACCCATACAGGGCACACCTAATGATACCTTACCCATACAGGGCACACATACTGATACCTTATCCATACAGGGCACACATACTGATACCTTATCCATATAGGGCACACATAATGATACCTTACCCATACAGGGCACACATACTGATACCTTACCCATACAGGGCACACATAATGATACCTTATCCATACAGGGCACACATACTGATACCTTATCCATATAGGGCACACATAATGATACCTTACCCATACAGGGCACACATACTGATACCTTACCCATACAGGGCACACATAATGATACCTTACCCATACAGGGCACACATACTGATACCTTATCCATACAGGGCACACATACTGATACGTTATCCATATAGGGCACACATAATGATACCTTACCCATACAGGGCACACATAATGATACCTTACCGATACAGGGCACACATACTGATACCTTATCCATACAGGGCACACATACTGATACCTTATCCATATAGGGCACACATAATGATACCTTACCCATACAGGGCACACATACTGATACCTTACCCATACAGGGCACACATAATGATACCTTATCTATACAGGGCACACATACTGATACCTTATCCATATAGGGCACACATAATGATACCTTACCCATACAGGGCACACATACTGATACCTTACCCATACAGGGCACACATACTGATACCTTATCCATACAGGGCACACATACTGATACCTTATCCATATAGGGCACACATAATGATACCTTACCCATACAGGGCACACATAATGATACCTTACCCATACAGGGCACACATAATGATACCTTACCTATATAGAGCACACATAATGATACCTTACCTATACATACCTCCTGAAAGGTGAACTTTGATCACTGGTATTGGTAAACATTCTTCTCATGTGTGTATTCATTCATCCAAAAGGGGTTTTATTGTCTTTATTGTAACTCAGTTAAAAATTTTATGATGTACCACCAGAGAAATTCTTTGACTTATGAAGTGATTGTATTTTTTAAAAGCATGAACGCTGACTTTAATAATTTAAAGATTTATTAATTTGTTTATTATCTTATGCTTTATGTACCATGAAGAGAGTTAGGATATCCTTACCTTTACAAGTTTTATTGTGTAAGACTTCATGCTTATGTTTATTGTATGGGTTTATCTTCCTTAAGTTTTTTCCTTTGCATTTTAGCACTTTAATTTTAACCAACACTTTGTAGTAAGGAATGTGCTGATGTGCCATTTATCTTTTTACATAATTACATGCACATACTCTCTTTACATTGTCAGGTTGGTTTGGATGGTAATGGTAAGTCCACAGTGGCACAGCTGTCAAGTTTCATTGCTGGCTGTGAGCTGTTCAAACTAACTTTGCACCGTGGCTACAGTACCACTGATTTCCGTGATGACTTAAAACGAGTTTTCCTAAGTGCTGGTGTACAGGGGGATAGCATCGTGTTTCTTCTGACAGATTCTGACATTGTCAAGGTTTGTTTTAAGTATAAGTTAATCCATCTCTTGTTTTAGAAGCAATGTAGCCTTAAGTTTCTTTGTTAGTGTAAAATTATTCATTGCTGCAAATGAGATTATTACATTATTACTTCATTAAAGTAATGTTGTTTGTCAAGGAGATTTGTCTTGAGATGATTCAGTATTTTTAATACCAGTTCTGTGATTTTTGAGTATGTTATCATATTTTACAGAGTTTTGGATCCTAAATTCTTATTCCTTGTGTTACATTTCTTAGAAAATATAAAATTTATTGTGCTAAGTTTTATTTTCTGGTGATATTTTGAACCAAAATGCCATTATTTTAAAGTGTTTTCATAAAAGTTGCACATTTGAGTACACCTACATATAAAATGTAGCTGGTTTTCTTTCATTGATAACTCAATGCATATTCCACACAATCATCAACTTATAAGTGTATTACAAAAGTAAGCCCAAAGGAAGACTTGTTAGTATTTAGCATCAGTACACATAGATGACCTTGAAAAAAAATCTAATCTCAAAGAATTTATTCAAGTGTCACAGAATATTTTTAAATCTAGTACTCTAAAAATATCACATGTATATTTTTAAATAAAAATAATACATTTTTAAAAACATTAAACATCACAAAGATATAACAATGAAAGTAAATTATAACGTCAACAACGTATATATACACCTTGAGAAATATTAGAAATTTACAACCTGCCAAAAATCAGCCATGCGGGCTAACTGCTTCAGAATTCTGATGAAACCTCAATAATGATGTCATTTAAAAAAAGTTTCAGAAACATACAGGTTTATATGCATTTGCTAAAAATGATCTATGATCTTCACAACCTGATAAATTTTATGAATTTTTAAATACTTCAGCTATTACTATATTGGCAATTGGTGACAAGATACTGTATCTAATGCATATCAAAGTGACCCTTCTGTATTTAATGAAATCTAGTACAATAAAATGCATACACAACTATAATTGTTTTCCGGTTTTTGAAGTATTTAGACCCTTATTAATCTAAATGTAAGATCTTTTTTACGTTTCATTTCATTAAGATGATCAGATGACAAGATTTGAATTATGTCACCATATTCTTGGGATTCTTTTTAGCACAAACTCAATCTGGTGGAAAAGTCAAATTCAAAAGTGATACTTATGGTTCATCCTGACCAGAAAAATATAGCATTCAGTATTATGGATCCAAGCTAAAAAGTTACAACGGTCTTGGATTGTATAGCCTTATTCTAATTCAGTTGTATTTTACTATGAAGGCCTCTACTTCTAGCCTAATTCCAATTAAAGTTTAGGAAAATACAAAGGCCTTAGATTGTAGCCTTTTTTAAACTTCAAAGGCCTCTGATTCTAACCTAATTATAAGTCAAGAAATTACAAAGCCCTCTGATTCAAACGTAACTAAAAAAGGAAATTACAAAGACCTTTGATTCTAACCTAATTTTAATTCTAATTAAGAAATTACAAAGTCAGAGTCTGCTGATCCTAGTCGAATTTTAATTCAGATTAAGAAATTACAAAGGCCTCTGGTTCTAGACCTATTTTTATTCAGATAAGAAGTCCTCGGATTCTAACATAATGCTAATTCAAATTAAGAAATTACAAAAGCTGCTGATTCTAGCTTAATACCTATTCAAGTTAAGAAATCAGAAATGCCACTGGATCTAGTAAAATTTCAATTCGTTTTAAGAAATTACAAAGGCCTTTTATTCTTACCTAATTCTAATTCACATTAAAAAAATTACAAAGGACTCTGACTCAAATGTAATGCAAATTAAGAAACTACAAAGGCCTCTGATATTGTAGCCTAAATTTCAATCATGTCGAGAAATTACAAAGGCCTCCAATTCAAAAATAACTAACTCAAATTATGAAATTACAAAAGCCTCTGATGTTAACCTAATAATTGAAATTAAGAAATTGCAAAGACTGATTCTAGCCTAATTCTAATTCAAGTTAAGAACTTCAAAAAGCCTCTGATTCTAGCCTTATTCTAATTCAAGCATAGAAATTTAAAAGATGTTAATTTCTAGCCTAATACTAATTAAAGCACCCTTATTCTGGCCTAATTATAATTCATGATTGTAACCTGATTATAATTCATGATTGCATCATAATTCTAATTCAAGTTAAGAAAATTACAAAGGCTTCTGATTCTAGCCTAATTCTAATTTATGATTGCAGTATAATTATAATTCAAGTTAAGAAGATTACAAAGGCTTCTGATTCTAGCCTAATTCTAATTCATGATTTTAACCTAATTATAATTCAAGTTAAGAAAATTACAAAGGCTTCTGATTCTAGCCTAATTCTAATTTATGATTGCAGCATAATTATAATTCAAGTTAAGAAGATTACAAAGGCTTCTGATTCTAGCCTAATTCTAATTCATGATTTTAACCTAATTATAATTCAAGTTAAGAAAATTACAAAGGCTTCTGATTCTAGCCTAATTCTAATTTATGATTGCAGCATAATTATAATTCAAGTTAAGAAAATTACAAAGGCTTCTGATTCTAGCCTAATTCTAATTTAGGTTAGAGATATCAGAATATCTGACTTTGAGCTTGAGTTTCTTGATTACAATATTTTTGAGTTCTGTCATGGTTAGTGGAATCCTTTAGAATGGTAAGATAGAAGACATGCTACTCAAATTATTTACATCAGAAATTGTTGATATTAAAGGAAATAGAAAGTTGTATTATTGTAAGTTTGTCCAAATTAAAATCTTTATTTTTGAAGGAATCGTTTCTTGAGGATATCAACTGCATTCTGAACTCGGGTGAAGTACCTGATTTGTTTGACCAGGAAGAACAGGATGGTATCATGATGGACCTAAAACAGGCAGCAGCACAGGCAGACATTCCTGATACCAGAGTTGCAATCTACCAATTCTTCATCTCACGTGTTTGTAAAAATTTACATGTGGTGCTGACTATGAGTCCAGCAGGTGGGAAGTTCCGTCAGCGATGCCGAATGAATCCAGCACTAATTAATTGTTGCACAATAGATTGGTATGATGAATGGGATGATGAAGCCATGCTTAGTGTTGCACAAGTCTTCTTCGAGAGTGCTGAATTTATTGCAGACAAGGATACAGATATAGCGGTAAAATATGAAAACCAGAACGATTTTATTTTGGAACCTGATATAGACATAAAATATAAAAAGCAGATTTTATTTTGATAATGCAGTCACAGTTGCCGAGCAGGTATTTGCTTCAAAACTGATTGGCCATTGTCTTCTTGTAATAAAGGTACTTGAGAAAAATATATAATGGCATTGACAGTTGAATAAATAAATCAATCAGTCAATGACAACTTTTGAATCCTCTTATCTTCGAATGTATCTTTAAGAAAACGAGTACACCTTTTCACCCAGCTCCATAAATTAGAACAATATTTATTGCTTTTAGTCCTACCTGCATACTTAAATAATAAGAAATTGGAATACTTTTTATTGTTTTTAATGCTACCTGCATATTTACATTGTAAGAAAAGTATAGAATAATGCTTAATAATGTTTCAAAGCAACAAATGCATTCACAGCTAATACAATATTTAGTTCTTTATCTGGAATAAGGAACTGGAATCATTTCTGACTTCACAGCTGGATAATTCTGGATTTAGTATTTTTAAGATTTAGAATACATGGGAGCACACATGCATTATGCACCTTTTATAACCTTGTGTGTTTAATATTTTCCAAGTTTAAAGAATAATAATAAACTATACAAGTAAATTTTATAACAGGTAATCACGTGTTCATCTTTAAAGAAAGAAAATGTATCGCCTTTTATATTTAGACTGTGTTGATGTACAAGTTTATAATCTTATGGCTGCAGGAACTGAAAAAGAATGTAGGTCAGGTGTGTGTGAACATCCACGAGACCATACATAAGATGTCACCAAAGTATTGGGCAGAGATGAGACGCCATTACTACTCGACACCCAGCAGTTACATGGAGTTTATCAAGCTCTACTCCAGACTTCTCAAGGAAAACAAGACTGTTTTCATGGATAATAAGTTAGTAAATGAATACCAGTCAGTGGTTTCACACCACATTTAGTTTTCTCCCTTTGTTATCATATAACATTTCTACTTTAATAGTAATATAAACACAACAATTTTAGAAAATCATTGATCCTGATTTGCCATTGCATAAGGCACAGGCAGATCATGGTCATTGTTGAGTCCTTACAAACTGCATAGACCCAGATCTAATAGCACATTATGGGATGGGAATTATTGGTCTGTACAGTTTCCAGTTGGACTTGCTCGTAAGCAAGTATGTATGGTCAGTTGAAAATATTAGCTAGTTATATTTTAATAATTGCAGATCTTGGCAGGTTATAATATAAAAGGTAATAAATACATTTTAACATGTTTTGTCTCACTGTTTCTTGATGAATTTAATTGCTAAAATATATCCACTGCAAAAATATTTAGTGTTTGTTTTACTTGCTTAGAGAATATAGTTTATTAGTTTATTTTTATTTGAATCATCCATGATTTCAAATTCATGACCAGATGTTTTATATTCTTTATAAATTTCTGTTTAAATGCAAGCTTTTTGCATTAATGAAGGTATATTTCAGGGACTGAAAATTCATTAGCACATCTTGAAATAATTACTCATTTGGTTGGGTAGGTGCTGATTATGGGTTGACCAATGGTTCTCTATCATAAAATGAATATTTGTTTGAGAATATTGTTGACTTTATTCTTTGAAAGTCCATTCTTTTCTACCAAAGGTTTGTTTTCCATTTATTTTGATCATGCTGATAAAATGTTTCACTGTCACTCTTCATTGCTAATAAATGCTTACCAAAGGGAGAGCACAATGGTTTCAATCTGTAAATATTTATAACTGGTGTAAGGAGGTTCACATATTAAGTTCAAGAAAACTCATGAATTTTAGCTTTGCTTGCAAATTTTCATAGAACTTAGTGGATTGAATTATATTTCTGCTGGCTGACTTTCAAAAGGCTTAAATTGTTACAAGACATTCAATTTAGGAGACCTAGGCCAGTGAGACTTTCACCATTTTCCAGATAAAATCTAGTTATGACCCCTGTTTGACTTGGAATTTTCCACTTCAGTCTCTGCTAAGTAACTTTTGAAAGATTTCATGGACTGAATACAATTTTGTGTGATGCTTTACACTAGGAAGTCCAAATTCAGTTTACTAGTCAATCACCAGGTTTTGAGTACAGGTTGGAAATTCCCTTGTTTACATTCATTTGTATTTTTCAGACAGAGAAACTTTGCATGAAAGTGGCCATTAATTTGATTATTAAATTTATTCCCTGCATGACACACAGGAAGCATTTGCATTGCTACAAAGAAACTTCTCAGGAAAGTGGTAATTGATTGGTGAAGTACTTAAAATCATCCATGAAGAATAAATATTGGAATGTGTCCACTTATTTTGAGATATATAGTATTAGTACAAAATAGGGGTAGTGGTGGTGGCAGATTTAAAAAAAAAAACAAGTTAATTAGCGTGCAAAAACATATTTAAAAATCTTTGTCAGTAGTTTGTATTCTTACCTAAATATTCAACAAGTACCTGTATATGCGATAAGTACACACTCACTCCTATGACTTGTTCTAGAGGGGCTATGAGCAGCACAGTGGTCTAAAGCACTCACCGTTACTGATCACTGCCATCTTACCTCAGTCTGCAAAGGTTCAAGTCTCAGGTTCAGCCAGTGTGGGTATGTGAGAAAGCTTGCCAGTAGCTTTTCATGGGTCAATTGTTCTTTCCTTGGTTTTCCCAAGTTCTAATTGTGCAAAACAAAATGCATGGTGGCTAAATTGATTCTTGCATCTGATTGTAATGGAGCAGTCTTAAATGGCCTAAAACAATTATTATAAATTATTGACAACTGACAGTCTATTTGAAATAATTTTTATTATCTTGTCTTGTTTTAAAATGACATATAGTGTATGTCCAATTGTCCATAAGTAATCTAAAATACAACCAGTATGTCAACATCATAAAAGGGCATCACTGACTGTCCTTCTAAAGATGGAGCTTATCAAGTTCATGTGTATAATAATAATGTATTGTATTTTTATTGTGACTCATATCAACAAGTGGCACAAGTGTATCATTTCACCTCTTTTTGGTACTATTTAAAATTATCAGAAAGTTTCAAAATATGGCACATGGAAAATTGGAATGTCTGACTATTTGAGGTGATTTTAGTAGGTAAGGCTTGCTTTAACCATTTTCTGATTGTAGTTTATAGAGTTATGGTTCTTTTTTCACTTTGAACTTTGCTTTTCAGCTGCATCATACGGACAGGTCATCCATGTCAAGTGGACAGAGTTATATTTTTCCATACTTTTATTTTTCAGAAATCGCCTACTAAATGGGCTGTTTAGACTGTCAGAGGCCAACACATTTGTTGCTACAATGAAGGAAGAGTTGGTCACACTTGGTCCAAAGATAGAAGAAAAACAAAAGGTGAAAGAGCTATGGTTTAATAAGAAATTTTAAAATTTATATGAAACAAGTTGAATAATGTCTACCTTGTACTCACCTTGATGATCAGGAGTGTATGGCATAATTGAGCTTAATAAAATGTTATGTATGAAATTTGTAAGAAGTTGAAATAATTTCACTTTATAGTAAGTCTTTATGTGCAGAAATTGAAATAAAATCAAAAAGTTAATAAAATTCATATTGATGGAACATAAGTTTTAGATTCTATCAATAACATGAATAACTATTTTACCTTGTCAATATTTTTGTAAAACTTGAATGGGTTAAATTAACATTATATTGATATCACATGATAAAATATAAAATGGGTTAAATTAACATTATATTGATATCACATGATAAAATATAAAATGGGTTAAATTAACATTATATTGATATCACATGATAAAATATAAAATGGGTTAAATTAACATTATATTGATATCACATGATAAAATATAAAATGGGTTAAATTATCATTATATTGATAATATCACATAATAAGATAAAATGGGTTAAGTTAACATTATATTGATGATATCACATGATAAAATATAATATGGGTTAAATTATCATTATATTGATATCACATGATAAAATAAAAAATGGGTTACATTAACTGTATATGAATGAGATCACATGATAAGCTTTCCACTGGAGTATACATTGTTACAATTCTTCGTAATATGATCAAGTATTATACATTTTATCGCAAATACATTGACAGCCTATATTCTCCATTTCCCAAGAAATACAGCAAATTTATGCGCAATCTTTTTTCTCCATTTCCAAAGAAGTATGTTAAAATCCCTATCACCATTGATCAAACCCAATCCTAATGATTTTGTATTGGAAGATATTTTATATCACTAAATAAGTTTTTTCTTAACAAAGAAGAACAGAATTGATCTGATACATTTTCTTTTATTGAGATGGTCTTAATTTGGAAATGGTTTGCAAGAAATATGTATGTAATATTGGCAAAAAGATTTACATAGTAAAATTAAACATTCATATTGAAAATAAATTATGTTACATCTTTTGAGTCTTTGAATCATAAAAATATTTGCATTTTACTTATCTTTGTACACCTCTCTCCTCATTAACCCTGGCACAATGGTGTCCAAAAACATATATTGCACTATAAGCAAGGGTACTAGTTACGGAGGGAACTCCCAAAAAGAAGTGATGCCATCCTGCTATAGTACAAGTCACATGTATTGTGTATGCGCATTTACTAATTTTACATTAAATATAAATTGTTCTTTTAAAATTTAACACTAATTTTCTTTAAGCAAAAGTCTATTCATTCCTGATTATTGAATGTTCTGCACCTTAACTGTCACCAAGAAACTTCAGAGGAAAATTATCTGTTGCTATGTATTTTTACAATGGCGGCCATGTACTAAACTTGAGTCAAAATAAGAGCACATTGACGGGAATCATCACAATCATAGGTAGTACAAATTTGTTTATCAATATGCGTAGCTTTAATTGTGACATAAGTGTGCTTGACATTCAATCCATATTGTACTGGTTCACACCTTTAGGTTCATTTTGTCCAAAAATGTCTATGTACATTAACATTGACTTTGCCATATGCACCTATCAGGGCATCTAAATAATGATCTTCCAAAACAATATGGATGTATACAAGTCCAAATGAAGTGAATACTTGCCACTTAAAGGTATCTAGAATCAAATTCTAAAAATGACACCCATTACTGAAATAGTCTTGAATGGCTACACCATGTGACTTGTACTATAGACATTGAAATACAAACATGTGAGGAGGGGGGGTTAGGGACTGGGCAGTTTAATGACTGTATACTAATTTTAAAATTGTGCTGAGGATAATTGTCAGTACAGGACTTTTTCTAATAAACTTGTCCATTATGCTGTATAGAGGATACATTGCATTTATGATGATTACACTGAAGTCTATCTTGAAGACAGAACTAAAAATCAAAATTTACTTGATAAAAAAAATTATTTAATTGGTATTTTTGATTAAAGTACTGCCTCCCCAAAAAATACTCTTTCCATATTGTATTGTAAAACTTTAAAAGCATAGCTTTTGCAAGAAGTAAAAATATTTTCTTTTTATTAAATGAAATTGCATTACACATTTACATCTTTAGCAATAAAATCTTTGTGTTTGAATGTTTTCTGTCCAAATTATGCTCGGAAAGCAAATAACACCTATTTATATCAATCTTAGACAATTATGAGTGACTCTTGCTTAACCCTATTTGGGATTACACTTAGTTATTTTGTATGAAATAAAATGGTAGATAACTCTTACCTTCTGTAGGACACGGAGATTCTTTTAGAGCAACTGCAAAAGGACACAGAGGCTGTCAATCAGGTTCGTGCTATAGTAGAACATGAAGAGGAAATTATGAAGAAGGAAGCCAAAATAGTACAGGACTATGCTAGTGTAAGTGAAATTTATCAAGCATCAATTTAACTCGGTCTCCACAAGTATGGAGGAGCTTGTAACAGACCTACTTTATAATTGGTTACTTAAATATCATCAATAACAATAATTTCCTGATATGCATTGTGTTTTGTACATTTCATCTACTACAATTTTAAGAACTGAGATGTATGCAGGAAATTGTTCTCATATCCATTAATGTCTGTCTGTGTGTCATGTTTGCCCAGTAACTGTTCTTTTAATTCACATGTTATGACAAAACTTGCAGTGTGGTTATATCTTGGGAGGCAGGTGTATCACACACCTAAATTTAGCAGCTGTGACTTACTTTACATTGCCTATGTGCTATCTCAGATTCAGTGTTTGCCAGGAAAGTTGCAATATATGTGTATCCTGGTTGCAAAGATGAGTCACTTTAAAGCTACAAGAACACATTATGCCTTTTGTTATTGCTTATTTATTCCTACAAAAGTAACCCTTTTCTGTACAGTTTAAGTCACTGAATGAAAATTTTTCAAGAAAAATGAACCCACAAGGTCAAAATTACATATTTGTTTCAGGAATGTCAAAAAGACTTGGCCTCAGTCATGCCAGCCCTGCAAAATGCTATTCTTTCACTGGAAACATTAGACAAAGCTTCAATATCAGAAATCAGGTATTCTGTCTATATGCATTCATGTACACTTTAATTGCCAAATCAATTTCTCACATAATCTCACCTATCTGTTTGCATAAATGTCCACCTAAATTTTCAATACCATTTATGACATTCATCACATTTGTCTATATGCTCTTTTGTATATTTAATTTATATTGTGTACCTGACTTTAGTTATATTCATGATTAATAGTGGCGAATTCTGCCTACCTGTCTTTTGTATTGATTATAAGTGGTAAGTTCAAGGCCTAACCTTCCTTAAGAGTTAGTGGAATTTTCTATTAGTTTTCCAGAATATACTATGGTGTAGCAAGTCAAGTGAAATATTTATTTATAGAGGTTTGATGAACAGATTTTTTATTCTTGTTTTAAGATCAGTGTTTGAATAATTTATAGTTGTGTTCAGATTAATATGAGAGGAATTATTTAATTAAATTATTCATTGGAATTACAAAGTGCTCATTGACTTTTTTGACAAAAACACTATTTTGGGATAATTACGACCTGATTCAAAGATATTCTAGATTGCATGGTGCATCAGACTTTTTAAAATCATTTAGAATATATATATATATATATATATATATATATATATATATATATATATATATATATATATATATCATATCTACAAATATACAGCAAGATTTACAACTATTAACTGTGCCATGCATTATTAAGAATAAAATTAAATGACACATTTAAAGAGTAATTTGTTCCATCTACTAATGATAAGAGAATTTACATCAATGTCATAGTTCCAAAGAGATTTCAATTCCATTATTCTTATTTATCCCACCTGTCTCTATGCATTCATATCCACTTAAATTTTTAATTCTATTATTAGCATTCATCTCACCTGTCTATATGCATACATATCCACTTAAAATTTTAATTCCATTATTAGCATTCATCTCACCTGTCTCTATGCATTCATATCCACTTAAATTTTCAATATCATTGCTCACATTCATCTCACCTGTCTATATGCATTCATATCCACTTAAATTTTCAATATCATTACTCACATTCATCTCAACGGTCTATATGCATACATATCCACTTAAATTTTCAATATCATTACTCAGATGTATCCTACCTGTCTGTATGCATACATGTACACTTAAATTTTTAATATTATCACTCACATTCATCCCACCTATATGTATGCATACATATCCACTTAAATTTTTCATTATCATTACTCACATTCATCTCACCTGTCTATATGCATTCATATCCACTTAAATTTTTCAATATCATTATTCACATTCATCTCACCTGTCTATATGCATTCATATCCACTTAAATTTTTCAATATCATTATTCACATTCATCTCACCTGTCAATATGCATACATATCCACTTAAAATTTTAATTCCATTATTAGCATTCATCTCACCTGTCTCTATGCATTCATATCCACTTAAATTTTCAATATCATTACTCACATTCATCTCACCTGTCTATATGCATTCATATCAACTTAAATTTTCAATATTATTACTCACATTCATCTCACCTGTCTATATGCATTCATATCCACTTAAATTTTTCATTATCATTACTCACATTCATCTCACCTGTCTGTATGCATACATATCCACTTAAATTTTCAATATCATTATTCACATTCATCTCACCTGTCTATATGCATACATATCCACTTAAATTTTCAACATCATTATTCACATTCATCTCACCTGTCAATATGCATACATATCCACTTAAATTTTCAATATCATTGCTCACATTCATCTCACCTGTCTATATGCATACATATCCACTTAAATTTTCAATATCATTATTCATGTTTATCCCACCTGTCTATATGCATACATATCCACCTAAATTTTCAATATCATTATTCATGTTTATCCTACCTGTCTCTTTGCATTCATATCCGCTTAAAATTTCACTACCATTACTTACATTCATTTCACCTATATGTATGCATTCATATCCACTTAAATTTTCAATATCATTACTCACATTTATACCACCTGTACCAGTATATATTCATAAATTTTCAATTCCATTATTCACATTCATCTCACCTATCTGTATGCATACATATCCACTTAAATTTTTAATACCATTACACACATTCATTCCATCTGTCTGAATGCATACATGTCCACTTAAATTTCCAATTACATTATTCACATTCATCTCACCTGTCTCAGTGCATTCATATCCAATTACATTTTCAAAATTATTACTCACATTTATCCCACCTGTCTATATGCATACATATCCTTTTAAATTTTCAATACCATTACTCAGATTCATCTCATTGATCCCACATATCTGTAAGCATACATGTCCACATAAATTTTCAATGCCATTACTCACATTTTTCCCACCTGGCTATATGCATACATCTCTTTTTAAATTTTCAATACCATTACTCACATTCATCACATTTATCCCACCTGTCTGTATGCATACATGTCCACATAAATTTTCAATCTCATTTATCCCATTTTTCGGTATGGCATACCTGTCCACTTTTCAGTACCATTACTCAAATTCATCTCAGGGGCCCCGAGTGGTCTAAAGCACTCTCTGTTTCAGATCACTGCCATCTCACCGCTGTCTGCGTGGGTTCGAGCCTTAAATTCAGCTAATGTAGTTATGGGAGAAAGCTTGCCATTAATTTCTCGTGAGTTGGTGGTTCTTTCCAAGGGTTTTCCAGGGTTTTTCCTCCACCAATAATACTGGCTGCCATGTATAGCCTATCATGTGCTGAAAAATGGCGTTAAACCCTACAACAACAACAAATTCATCTCACCTGTCCATATGCATTCATATCCAGTTAAATTTTCAATGCCATTACTCACTTTTATACCACCTGTTTATATGTATACATGTCCACTTTTCAATACCATTACTCACCTGTCTATATGCATACATGTCCACTTAAATTTTCATCACCACTTCTCACATTCATTCATCCCACATGTCTTTCAGCACATTAATCTGCTTCTGCATTATTGTCCTCTTGTGCATGTACATTAACAGACAGGGCTAATACTTAATAATTACATATATTGATGAAAATACAGATGTAAAGAACAAACACATATTCTAACAATTAATCACTCTGATTAGCAGAGTACAATATTGGACAATAGAAGCCAGTCATTTCAGCCCAATGACAACTTGCTAGAAATTGAACAAGCAATCAGTTTTTATTTACTCATAAGGGGAGATTATTTATCAATATCTTTTAACTGCAAAACAATGGTAATTTGAGAGAGAGATACTTCTTATGCATGCTACGACAAAAGTTCTTGAATAAGTAATACTAAATGAAGCTTCTTTATTTTTATGTGTCATATCAATTCATCTCCATGGGAAAATAGATTTGTGTGTGTCATTTCAATTCATTTCCTTGGACAAATAGATTTTTGTTTGTCATTTCAATTTATTTCCTTGGACAAATACATTTTTGTATGTCATTTCAATTAATTTCCATGGGAAAATATATTTTTATGTGTCATTTCAGTGGATTTCCTTGGACAAATAGATTGTTGTGTGTTAATTCATTTCCTTGGACAAATAGATTTTTGTTTGTCATTTCAATTTATTTCCTTGTACAAATACATTTATGTATGTCATTTCAATTAATTTCCATGGGAAAATAGATTTTTGTGTGTCATTTCAATTCATTTCCTTGTACAAATAGATTGTTGTGTTGTGTGTTAATTCATTTCTGTGGACAAATAGATTTTTGTTTGTCATTTCAATTTATTTCCTTGGACAAATACATTTTTGTATGTCATTTCAAATCATTTCCATGGGCAATTAGATTTTGTATGTCAATTAAATTCATTTCCTTGGACAAATAGATTTGTGTGTGTCATTTCAATTCATTTCCTTGGACAAATAAATCTTTGTGTGTCATTTCAATTTATTTCCTTGGACCAATATATTATTATGTGTCATTTCAATTCATTTCTTTGGACAAATGAAATCCTTTTTCTTATTATGTAGAAATGAATCTGTATACTAAATAGTGAGATACATATAGGATCAGGTGATTGAATGAATGAAAGATTTACTTAAATAGATGAATGAAATCATGAATGAATAAATGAATTATAACACCCATTTTGGCACACCACATATGCAGATACATGTATATCATTGAATTCCAGAGTGTACAACAATCCACCAGTTCTGGTATCCAATGTGATGGCAGCAGTGTGTCTACTATTCCAGAAAAAACCAGACTGGCCTACCGCCAAACAGATGCTTGGTGACCCCAATTTCCTTAAGAAGCTGCTCCAGTTTGATAAGAACAGTTTACCAGACAAGGTGGGGTTGAGTGTGCTTACCCTGTGATTACTTATAATAGATTCATTGAATCTTTCAATATACACTAATGAGACACAGGAAGAATCCTCATTAGGATCCGACAAAAATGGCAGACTTGAGTGAAATTTTAATCTTTTGGGTATAATGTTTCTGAATTATTTTTTTAAATACATTCTTGTAGTTGATAGTCATTTCTAGTGTTGGTGAACTGTTTGACATGTATCTGTTGAAGATCAGCCTTTAAATGACAAAAGCATAAGTGAACATTTCAAGAAAACAAAGAAGCTACAGTGAGCTCTATAGTATTATGTGTTAATGGGACAACAGAGCTAAAAATGATGGTATAAAAAATCCATTTATGGTGTCAAAAGTAGGTATTAGCAGTGATGTGCCTTTGAAAATTGTCTCCTTTATCATGTGAGATAAGATCAACTTCATATGAAAGTGAAACAAGACTATTCTGCATATTGTTATGCAAATTATCAAAATTGTTTGAAATTCATAAAATAAAATATGCTGGTCTCTCCATTATTTTTTTTAAGACCATAATATAAGTACATCTAATAGGATAAATATATAAATATTGATGTAATTTGGTGTGCTTCAGGTATTCCACAAGCTGAAAAAATACTCAAGGATTCCAGACTTTAACCCTGAAGCAGTTGGCAAGGTGTCATTAGCTTGTAGGTCGATGTGTGAATGGGTACTTGCCTTGGAACATTACAATGAAGTTTACAAGGTAAGAGATTTAGGCACATGATGGTCATGTCCAAATTCTAAGTTTCATCTAAAATCATCCTTAAGAAAAAGGTCAGACTTACTGTAAATCATATAATTTTAGTGTGATTATATATTTTCAGATTTAGTAAACTTTTTTGTACTTTTTTTTTTACGAATTATTGGATACCATTTTTAAGTTTTTGGGTAGGCAGTATACTTATTGTTCTGCTTTCACTATAAATGTAAATAGAAATTTTGAGAAATGCAAATGTCATGCATATTTCACAATATTTTTCATGCTTCATTTACAGTTTTGTAATTAAAAAAATGAGTCATTTAACTTGGATGTCATGGTTAAATGATCATGATTCATTAACTGTTTTCGAAAAATATTTAAAAAAGCAAAGTAATTGTGAAAACATTATGTCATCTTGTTTCATGTGTTTTCTATTAGAAAAATGATGCAAAGCATAAATGGTTAAGCTGAAACAAAAGTGTGATGCAAATTGTACTTTGTTGTATGTTAATGATGTTACAAGTTGTACTTTATTGTACTTTACAGATGGTACAACTTGTAATTAGTTGTATTTTACAGATGATGCAAGTTGTACTTTGTTGTATTTTACATATGGTACAAGTTGTACTTTGTTGTATTTTACATATGGTACAAGTTGTACTTTGTTGTATTTTACAGATGGTACAAGTTGTACTTTGTTGTATTTTACATATGGTACAAGTTGTACTTTTATGTATTTTACAGATGGTGCTAATTGTATTTTGTTGTATGTTTAAAGATGGTACAGATTGTACTTTGTTGTATTTAACAGATGGTGCTAATTGTACTTTGTTGTATTTAACAGATGGTACAACTTGCACTTTATTGTATGCTAAAGATGGTACAGATTGTACTTTGTTGTATTTTAAAATTGATACAAGTTGTACTTTGTTGTATTTTACAGATGGTACAAGTTGTACTTTTATGTATTTTACAGATGGTGCTAATTGTATTTTGATGTATGTTAAAGATGGTACAGATTGTACTTTGTTGTATTTAACAGATGGTGCTAATTGTACTTTGTTGTATTTAACAGATGGTGCTAATTGTATTTTGTTGTATGTTAAAGATGGTACACCTTGTACTTTATTGTATGCTAAAGATGGTACAGATTGTACTTTGTTGTATTTAACAGATAGTACATATCGTACACTCTTGTATTTTACAGATGGTTAAGCCCAAGCAAAAGCGTGTTGAAGAAGCACGAGAAGCACTGGAGCTTGCCAGTAAAAGTCTTGCACAAAAGCAAGCCAGCCTGAAAAAGGTGAGATAGGGGATAGAGGAGGGAGCATCATGGTCCAAGTTAGGTTTTACTGGCATTTATTATGCAACTAATTAAGCTGGCATACTTGTTTTCATATAATGTGTTCCATTCTATAACCAGGGTAGACCTAGATTTGTTGTCACATAACACATCAGTAAATCAGGATTTACATATGATATCAAATATACAGTAGACTATGATATGCAACTGAATTTCTTAACAGTAGATATTAGACCATTTTGTAAGAGTATATATATAGATCATTTTGAAACAGGAGATATGAGCCCATTTTGTAAGAGTATATCTAGATACATTTTAAAACAGGAGATATTAGCCCATTTTGTAAGAGTATATCTAGGTCTATTTTAAAACAGGAGATATTAGCCCATTTTGTAAGAATTTTGTATGAATATATCTAGGTCAATTTTGAAACCTGTATATCTGGTTATTTTGTGCAGTGGTAGATTTGGGTCCTTTTTTTCAACAGTAGATCGGAGTCTATGCAGTTTATGGTTATGCAGTCATTGTACACTGGTAGAGGTGGTTGTTATTTTCGGCCATGTATTTATGAAACTCATTTCCCTAAGTGTTTACTCAAACTCATAATTACCTTTGTCATAGATCTTATATTGGTAACTTGGTACCAAAAAAATGCTAAACATTTAACAAACATTTCTTTCTAAACTATGCTGCTGTTTTAATTCTTGTAGTTTAGTTTATTCTATTTATACGTTTATTTATTAATCTATGAATATTTTAGTTTAGTAGCTATGAAAATTTTAGTTTATTTATAATCTATGAATATTTTTGTTTATTTATAAGATGTGAAATGCTAGTATTTTTTAATATATTAAATTATGAAAATTTTAGTTTATTTATAAGCTGTACAAATTTTAGTTTATTTATTAGCTATAAAAAGTTAAGTTTATTTTGTAAGATTTGAAAATTTTTGTTTATTTATAAGCTATGAAAATTTTAGTTTATTTATAAGCTATGAAAATTTTAGTTTATTTATAAGCAATGAAAATTTTAGTTTATTTATAGCTATTTATACACAACAAAACACATGTTCAGTTAAGTTTTTATTGATAATTATACTCTTTGGCTAGGAGGACTATCTGCTGCTACTAATGAAGCCGTTTTGGTTCATTCTGTCAGTGAGTGATTCAGTGGCTACTGAATGGCACAACGTGGTTGTACAGAGGTCACAGCTGGTCTGTGAAACTCCCTGACAGAATGTTATGGATAACCCTTGAGTAAAGTTCCTTCAGCGGAAACTGAAGGAGCCCAGCGAAGACTGGGCTGTCCAACGTAGGTTGGGATGACAGCGGCAGCTGTGTGGACTTCACTCAATGGTTTAGTATGAATACACCATATAGTGCTGACATTAGATTCTTGGGTGAATAACGAAATGGAATGAAGTGAATGCCCAAAGAAAACATATGCGCAGCAGATGTTGTCCCCCAAGAATGTAAATAGTGGGGAAGCCTTCAGTGTTCCATGAAGAGAAAAAAAAAATGATATATATATGTTTTACACAATCAGCATAGCAACAATAATGTAAAAAAAACGTACACCTGCATATAGAAAAGTCAATGAACGATGATCAAAATGTCAAGAATGTCCCAGAGTGGTGCCGAGTACATCTTGGAATACGGCAAAGATAAACTTGAGAATGGGAATGACGAAGTTATTCCATCCAATTCGGAGAGAAGCTAGATGATCGCATCCATGAAATTGGTTAGAAGAATAACTTGAGAATTTCCAGGAATAAACCACTTAATGCATGTATGGCTATGAAATGATGGAAATGCACAAGTGCCACACGAAGAACACCAGCAAACACACGCGTGCAGAACTCCCATCTAATGGACATGCACAAGTGACAACCAAATAACACTGGTATCACACCACACAATGGATAGGCTCAAGTGCCACACAAATAACACTGGTATCACACGCGTGCAGAAACTCCGAACACAATGAATATAGAAACACAATGCACGACTATGGAAACTGGAACACCAGGAAATACATCCCTGGCACAGTAGCGTTGAACTAGATCTAAAAACACGATCTCTGTTGAATGCAGCATGATCCTGATCACTGTGTAGTAATATCCGCGACCATTGCCTTGGCCCTCTGCGCTGACCTAATAGTACCCGGAGGTGTGCGAATGTATCTTGAGTAACAATCTGAAGACCACCGGCCAAGAATTTTGATCATATGATCTTCCAGATGGGCAGCTGCTGCTGAAGTAGCTGCACCTATTCGGAATGAATGACCACTATACTGGGAAGTGTCGAGTCCCATCTTACGGTAGACAAGTTGCATATGATTAAGGAATACAACTCTTGATAACGCTTGACCTGTGGACGTAATGAAAAGTGGGGCATCGAACCGAGATGATAAACGTCTCCTGAATAGCATGAAATTTGTCAGAGCAGAATATGGACATAGAGCACGACCCGTGGCATGTAACTGAATGGTCACACCCCTCCGGAAAGGGTCAGTTTTTGACGATTTTAGCTTTAAGAAAGCAGTTTCTTGTTGGAAATGCACATCGCCCACGCAGAGATGAATGGTTGGATCGAAGAAATCCCTAATAGTGAACTCCCCACATCTGAGAAATCCGAAGAAAGCAACTATGCAGACAGTCAACAACAACAAATCTGTGTGTGCGTCAAACACCCCTCCTCGCAACATAGTACAAATGCTTGTCAGAATATTGTATGTAATAGGCTTCCGTAGTTTTGCCGATGTACCTTGGGTTTTTTTGATGGCCTTTAGGATGGTGGCAAGACGTGGCATATTATTTCTGTCTGTCGTGAATGGTGATTGAATACCAGCCTGCATGTACTTGAACCTAATGCCACATAAGTATAATTTTATTGTAGAATGCTTCAAGTTGAGGGCTCTTGCACAATGTGTAACGAAGTATATTAAGGTGTTCTCCGTAATATCTGGCAATAGTTGCATGTGCGAGGCAAAGCCACACATCAGCATGAAGGTCCTAAACACATTGAATGCAGAGTTGTAGGCGATTTGTGTCGCAGGGCTTAAAGCCTGGTTCCACAGCAAGTTTACCTCTACATCCAGGTCCATAAGACCTCCGAGGGTAGGGGGCATTTGCAGGGTTGTCGATCTGCATCCGGAGCCAGTGCATGAAAATTCTGAAATTGAAGGCGGGACAAGGCATCAGCTTTAGTATTGACAATTCCCGGAATGTGTTTGGCAGAAAAATGAAAGTTACAAGTAGCAGCACACCATGTAAGTTTACGCATTAATTTCATTATATGCATACATTTTGATCTCCCCTTTTGAAGTATATTCACTGTGGCCATATTATCACATGTAAATATTATGCGTTTGCCTGTCCATTCTGAACCCCATATAATGGCAGCCACAACAATAGGATACAACTCTCTGAAGGCCATAGAGAAATCATCCTCCACAGAAAAGATCATTTGAAGATCATCCGACCATGCAGCTGCAAACCAGTGAGTTTTGAAATAACCACCATACCCTACTTTGGATGAAGCATCAGTGCACAATTCAAAATCATCTGCTGTAGTGGACTGATTGTCAAGAAACACAGAAACCCCATTCCATGAAGCTAAGAAATGGTGCCACATGTATAGCTCTTCTCTGCAATTTGCATCCAAGTGAATATAATGATCTAGTTCCCTAACTTTGGTAGACAGTCGTATGAGATATGATACAAACGCACGCCCAGGTAGGATAACACGAGTAGCAAAATTGAAATGGCCCAGTAACTGGAGCAATTCTCGCTTGCGGACACTGCGTTTGGTAAGAAATTGATTAATGTAGTTTACAACGCGCTCCACTTTATTATGTGGTAAACGTGCTTGCATTTGCTCTGAGTCCAGAATTATTCCCAAATATTCAATAACTGTACAGGGGCCAATGGTTTTGCTTGGAGCTGTAGGAATCTTCAATCTGTTGAAAATGAGAGTCAACAAAGCCATCGTCCTCTCGCCACATGCAGAAGGAGGAGCTATTGTAAGAAAATCGTCAAGGAGGTGCAAGATGTTGTCAATACCATAATTATGCTTTGCTATCCAACAAATCGCTTGAGACAAAGTATCAAATAATTTTGGACTTGAACGTGATCCAAAAGGGAGGCGAACACAAACATAATAATTTCCTCTCCATTTTACACAGAACAAGTGCCATTGGGAAGGTGCAATGGGAATCTGTTTGAAAGCGTCTGAAATATCAGTTTTACACATGATTGCTCCCTTACCCAAACTCCGAATAATTCTAATGGCATCATCAATTTTTACGTAGCTTAGGGAGCATCTATCCTTGTCGATGAGCTCATTTATACTTGTATGCACATTATTGCCATGGGGGGAGGACAGGTCAATGATAAGTCTCTTCTTTTTTGAATATTTCCCCTCTGCGATGCCGATAGGACTGACTCTATATTCTTGATATGGTGGAGATGGAAAAGGGCCAAGCATGAAACCTTTGGCACATTCCTTTGCCAATAACTGATCCACAATATATGGTTGTTTACATGCAGAAAGCAAGTTCCTGCACTCTTTTGTAGGTAAGCTAGTTGTTTGCACCATAGTGTCGAAACCGTGTTTCAGACCGGAAGATAAATATCGGACGAAGTTCTGATCTGGATGATGAAGTAGTTCATGTTCCAATCGGTTAATATCAATGGGAGTGGAAGCATATGGCGTGACAGTCTGTCAGATTTGTTTCATCTTATCTGGTGCTGATTTACTAGGGGCATTGATATTGCGTGCACCAGTGCTAGGAAAAACTTTTTGTGTATTGTTTGGGCATGCAGTTGCCCCATGCGAATTGGCCCTGCATTGATTGCAGGTATGCAAGAACTGGCAATTAGTACGATGGCAACCGCGTATGGAATTAAAATTATTACAAAGTTCTTTCCCATCCATCATCTGTCTAGGCCGACCGTACTTGTCAATATCTGTTTTTCTCCTGTTGGCAAGATTCACCATGGGCATTGCAGTGCGCGTTGTTTGTGGACAAAAATCGGTAGAGTGAGCGACAGAATTGCAGATGTTACACGACTTTGTTTTTCGGCCGCCAATCAACAGCTGAAATGTTGCCTGATCCCTAATAGCCCAGTTGTTTTTTAGTTTGTAGTCGCGAAGTGCAATAGCAGCTTGACTGGAGTAGACATTATGGTAGTCATAGAAAATGTCCCCATACGCATTAGAAATTTTTTTAATGTCAGCCTCGTACATATCCAATTCGTGTCGTCTGTTGGGGTAAACTGAACAGATGATACGTTTATATTTCCCGAAAGCCGTTATGAACTCACTTAGACTGAGATGCTTAAGTAATCTGGGATCATACTTCGCGGCCTTGTCGTCCGGATTTGATATATCGAGTTCAAAGTGGGAAAGCAAAAGAGTAGCAAGATTGACGTGCTTACCCTCGAGAATCTGTTTTCTTTGGCTTTCGGACACTACGTCGATGGCTGGTAGTATTTCTGGCGAAACTCCGTGGGATTGCATCAGCTGATGGAGCGACGTCACAGGCTGGGCTGTTGGCAATGTCGAGAAATGTGTGGAGTCGCTGAAGGAAAACTCCGAAGAAGACGTCTGCTGTCGTGCCATAATATTGGTGACCGAATTTGTTAAGTCAGCAATAGAACGCTGCATGGAGTGGATAGATGTTTTTATACTGTCCGAAGATAACTGGTTTTCGGCAACGTCGGCCATATTTGATGTAGCCCTTACTTCCGGAATACTACACATAGCTGCCAACCCCCGAGCACAAAATTACTGATTACTTGTGACAAAAATACTGATTTTCAGGAAGAAATACTGATTTTTTAAAATTTTAATGCATATGTAATTTTACATATACAACCATCAGTAACTGTGCCTTACATAATTATTTGATGTCAAAGATGCACGTGTTGCACACTTGTACGATTTAGAGTTGCACCATGTTCTATTCGGGTGCCCATTCTGAAGGTGCAAGAGTGTAACACACTCAAATACAAACTGTTTATAGGAGCCCTATCCACGCCTTGTTTTTTTTTTTTCAATCACTAATTCCAATGTACCAACTTTCATTGATTACCTCAATTCTGAGATTTATCTATTGATCTGTTTTCGTTCAAGCATAAGAGTGATCCTTGCGATTTTAATGTCTGGAAAACGTGTGAAAAATAAATCACCAGCAACAATAGTAACTGAAAAAAGAAGGTTTATTTCTAAAAGAAATTTAATAAATCAAATTTCGAACGATGTACATTAAGGTTCTCTCTGGCATTTATCTACGTTGTAAGTTCAGGCTGAGCTGTGTGTGATGAAACAGGAAGCAGATGTTTATTAGTTTTTTCGTGCTCTTGCATTTCATGGGCGTGCCCAATAGCGAAATCACGTTACACACTTTGCAAAACGTCAAGTTTTCTCCTTTTCTGTTATGTTTTCACAAATCTAAAAGACAGCACAGATGTCTTTTTCGTTGTTTCCTTCTATTTTTCCTGGAGAAAATTCTGAATATTCCGCTTTCCTATTTAACATGGTTAGAAGCTGAATATTACGAAAACGAGATACAGCAACAGCGGTAACTATTGCGAAATCCAATATGGCGGAAAACGACAGGCATGGTAGCCTCGATTTCGAATGAACCAATCGTATTGTAGAACTTTATTCGTATACACATTGATATATTATATCAAAATAGAACCAAATGCCGTTCTAAACTGACAATTCCAAAGAATTTTTATTATTATTTTTTTTAAATTAGAAAACGTATTTTTTGCCAAAAAAACGTACACCCGTATTCAGGTCCAAAATACGGGACAAATACGGAAAAAACGGGACAGTTGGCAGCTATGACTACATTGTACTGCTGTTGCATTAGAAACCTCTGCTGCATTAGCATGAACAATTGTCGCGCTACGGCGACTTCGACGTGTAGTTGGCTGAGGAAGGGGGGATGCTACTCCTTCCAAAGGACGTATGCTGAGGTTGGCGTGAGGTGATGGGCTGTCCCTCGAATGGCTCTGTACATGATCAACAGGGCGCGAAGTCGTGGAAGGCGCATTATCGATGTACAATTGTCACAAGGCGTGCTTCGGGAGAACAGATGACACTTTAATACCTATTGATTCCAGTTTCCGCTTCAGATAAAGTGTTGTCCAGTTGTACGGATTGTCCAGATCGTATGGGACTGACCTTTGTTTTGACGAGCGTGACGCCATTGTTTCTAAACAAAGTAAAATTGCGGATGGTCCAATGAAATGGCAATTAAACACAATAGCTGAATCCCGAAACAGGGAGATATAAACTGGGAATTATATCTCAAGTACGATAAGTAAATGTTGCTGAAATGAAGCAAAATGCACAGAGTTTTTTCAAACGAAATAAGTTTTTCCAACCGAATTAAGCACGCTGTCGCTATCAGCTTCAAAACCAAAACAACTGAGAACAAAGGACGTGGGTCTGTTCCGATTGGCCGGCAAGTGCTGTATTAATACATCTCATGCATATCAATGCGGACTATTTGCGAGAAAGGTAGTGAGTAGGTCACATATTGCTGTGCATAAACCATGCTTAAGCAAGCACTTAAGCGACAATGAAAATTTTAGTTTATTTATAAGCTATGAAAATTTTAGTTTATTTATAAGTTATGAAAATTTTAGTTTATTTATAAGCTATGAAAATTTTAGTTTATTTATTAAGCTATGAAAATTTTAGTTTATTTATAAGCTATGAAAATTTTAGTTTATTTATAAGCTATGAAAATTTTAGTTTATTTATATTCTATGATTATTTTAGTTTATTTATAAGCTATGAAAATTTTAGTTTATTTATAAGCTATGAAAATTTTAGTTTATTTATAAGCTATGAAAATTTTAGTTTATTTATAAGCTATGAAAATTTTAGTTTATTTATAAGTTATGAAAATTTTAGTTTATTTATAAGCTATGAAAATTTTAGTTTATTTATAAGCTATGAAAATTTTAGTTTATTTATTAAGCTATGTAAATTTTAGTTTATTTATATTCTATGATTATTTTAGTTTATTTATAAGCTATGAAAATTTTAGTTTATTTATAAGCTATGAAAATTTTAGTTTATTTATAAGCTATGAAAATTTTAGTTCATTTATAAGCTATGAAAATTTTAGTTTATTTATTAAGCTATGAAAATTTTAGTTTATTTATAAGCTATGAAAATTTTAGTTTATTTATAAGCTATGAAAATTTTAGTTTATTTATATTCTATGATTATTTTAGTTTATTTATAAGCTATGAAAATTTTAGTTTATTTATTAAGCTATGAAAATTTTAGTTTATTTATATTCTATGATTATTTTAGTTTATTTATAAGCTATGAAAACTTTAGTTTATTTATAAGCTATGAAAATTTTAGTTTATTTATAAGCTATGAAAATTTTAGTTTATTTATATTCTATGATTATTTTAGTTTATTTATAAGCTATGAAAATTTTAGTTTATTTATATTCTATGATTATTTTAGTTTATTTATAAGCTAAGAAAATTTTAGTTTATTTATAAGCTATGAAAATTATAGTTTATTTATAAGCTATGAAAATTTTAGTTTATTTATATTCTATGATTATTTTAGTTTATTTACAAGTCATGAAAATTTTAGTTATTTATAAGCTATTAAAATTTTAATTTATTTATAAGCTATGAAAATTTTAGTTTATTTATAAGCTATGAAAATTTTAGTTTATAAGCTATGAAAACTTTATTTATAAGCTATGAAAATTTTAGTTTATTTATTAAGCTATGAAAATTTTAGTTTGTGTACTTAAATTTAGGTGTTTTGTGAATACATGATTGTATATACATGTACTCACATACATGTCATATCAAAATGTAAACAATATTGAATTATTGTAGATATTCACATACAAGTCGTATCAAAATGTAACAATATTGAATTGTTGTAGATATTCACATACAAGTCATATCAGAATGTAAACAATATTGAATTATTGTAGATACTCATATACAAGTCATATCAAAATGTAAACAATATTGAATTATTGTAGATACTCATATACAAGTCATATCAAAATGTAAACAATATTGAATGATTGTAGATACTCATATACAAGTCATATCAAAAAGTAAACAATATTGAATTATTGTAGATACTCATATACAAGTCATATCAAAATGTAAACAACATTGCATTATTGTAGATATTCACATACAAGTCATATCAAAATGTAAACAATATTGAATTATTGTAGATACTCATATACAAGTCATATCAAAATGTAAACAATATTGAATGATTGGAAATACTCACATACAAGTCAGATCAAACTGCAGACAAATTTGAATGATTGTATATATTCATGTACAAGTCATATCAAAATGTAAACAACAATGAATTATATTTATACTCACATACAAGTCAGTTAAAATTGTAAACAACAATGAATTATTTTTATACTCACATACAAGTCAGATAAAAATGTAAACAACAATGAATTATTTTTTTATATTCACATACAAGTCAGACAATAATGTAAACAACAATGAATTATTTTTATACTCACATACAAGTCAGATAAAATGCAAACAGCAATGAATTATTTGTATACTCACATACAAGTCAGACACAACTAACTGCAAACAACATTGACCCAGACTTACTACTGCGTTATAAGATGGCAGTCTGTCTTATTTGCAGTTTGATCCAACACATATGCAGGTTGATACAGTAGCAGAAATAACTGCATAATGACTTTGTATTATAATATTTTTGGTGACAGTTTTCATATTTTAATCATCAGGCTTATGAATGAGGTTTTGAAAGTCTATTTTCAGAATATTCATTTGAAGAAATTGGTTGAAAGAATTTGTAGAAATAGTTATTTGAGATTAATTAATCAGGAGAGGTATTGGTCATGACTTGATTTGATTAATCAGGAAAGGGATTGTCATCACTTGAGAGTGATTGATAAGAAAAGGTATTGTCATTACTTGAGAGTGATTGATAAGAAAAGGTATTGTCATTACTTGAGAGTGATTGATCAGGAGAGGGATTGTCATTACTTGAGAGTGATTAATCAGGAGATGGGTTGGTCATCACTTGAGAGTGATTGATGAAGAGAGGGATTGTCATCACTTGAGAATGTCTACTCAGGAGGTATTTTTCACCAGTTGAGAATGATTCTCAGGAGATGGGCTGGTCATCACTTGAGAATGATTGATAAGGAGAGTGATTGGTTATCAGTTAAAAATATCAGGAGAGGGTGTGGAAATGATATCATCAATGTTTATCATCCTATTTAGAGCTGTCACCCTCATTGTTTATCATGCTGTCTTTTGTAGATGTTATTGTTCCTGGATAGGTCATGTTTTTCTTTGTTTGAGATATGAGTCTATGATTATAATGATGACAATTCAGTCACATGATATATAAATACAACTGCATAATTTATTTGCACTCACACCCATATGAACGCCATACAGATTCACCTACATCCATAGACATTTTGTCATTTGTCATCTTGTCATCTTTTTTTTCAATTCATTATGAGCATGTATTTCTTCATTATTGAAAATATATATATATATATATATATATATATATATATATATATATATATATATATATATATATATATATATATGTTTCTGTATAAAATTTAATCAAGAACAGTTTAATTCCATTTGTTCTTTGTGTTATTACTGTCAAAAGCTTACTACTTTATTATTAAGGTGATACTTATTTGTCACACATGTATGTAGATGAAAGTAGATTTGATAGATTTATTTTTCTCTTGTCTAGAAGTCTTCTGTATATTCCTTTCCCTCCATCGTGTCAACTACATCATAATCACAGTGGGGCAAAGTTCATAGAAACATTTGAAACTAGGTATCTTGGTAATATAAAAACATGTCTTAAATACAATCTTTTTCTATATCATTGTTAAGCCAATAAAAAAGTCAGACAAAAACAAGGATATTAATGGAATTTAGGTGGATGGATGGTTGGATGTATAGATGGACAGGTAAATAAAGAGATAGAGAAAAATATGGATATAATGATACATAGATATCAAATTTATTTATTTATTCATTTCTATATTTTCTGTGCTTTAGATTCAGGACCATTTCAACACACTGCAACAGCAGTACCAGGACAGTGTTAATCAGCGTGAGGCTCTAAAACAATATAAGAAAACCACAGAGCTGCGTCTCAAGACAGCAGCTATTCTTATCAGTGCTCTGGCAGATGAAAAGGTGGTTACAATGTGGCAACATAATTTTTTTTATGGCAGAATTTACTTAGCAATAGAAGTACCCACAGTGCCAAACCTATCCTCTCTCTTCCTTACAACACCCACCCACTTCATTGAGAATATTTGAGTAGAAGGTGTAACTTGCAGTATGAATTTGTGTATTTATTTATTTTCTTTAATTAACAAAGCAGTTTATAAATATTACAGACAAAGGGTGGTACATATTCAGTTATCTTTTGAATGTTTTCTTATAGTTTTGAATTATGAAATTGAGAAAACAGTATTGCTTCAATCTATTCAACCCTGAGGTCATTATTTAGTGTTATGTATATCAATATTGTGTTATTTGATCTTGGTCAGCAATTGAATTTAGAGCCTATCTGGCATAAATTGTTTCATTTTGTAAACATCATATTACATAGCTAGTATTTCTCTATGAATTTAGATTATATATTCAGATCATGATTAGTAGAGGTAAACATGTATACTTGAGTTTTAATTTAGGACATTGCTGTTCTCCTTCAGAGCTCCTGGTGTACCTGTTGTATTACTTGTTTGCTACATTTGTAGTGAGAGACCTGACCTTGCTTACAACTTAGAATATTCTGGAAATAAATTTGGATGATAAAAGGACCCTCATTTTGGTTTAGTTATTTTGTCCCAAAACTTTTTATATGGGAGAAATAAACAGAAATTCCTCATTCCATATTTTAATATTAGTCATTGAGGAATCAATTTAATATGTTTTTCAGGTAATATTTGTGAGGATTTATTTATTTAAATTATTCACTGGAATTACAAAGTGCTTTTTGATTTTTGGATTAAATCACTATTATGGGATTGCTGTGAATTTATTTTAGAACCTTTGGGATTATATGATTGTGATACATCATTACTGTTAACACATCACCACATTCCAGGATTTTGGCACATCAGCACATTCAAAATTAGAATTCATTTGGATCACCACTGAGATTCGTTTGGAACTTCATACTTTTGAACTTGTGATAGAACTTTTATTACTGTTTGGGATTTAATTCACAAAACTAAGTTAATTTTTTTTAAAATTATTTGAAGAAATACATTATTTGTTGAATTTTGCAAAACTTGTTGGTGTTTGCTCTTTTCTGATGCTTAGTTTTAAGACCATAGACTTGTAGCATCATCATCAGGATCAATGTGTAACAAAAAGAATTAGATACATGATAATTACAGATCTGATCTAGACTCTTAAGTATTAATTTGTTCTGTTGTAGGTGCGATGGGCAGAAGCTGTGAATGAACTTGACTTCAAATTACAAGGCCTAGTTGGAGATACACTAGTGGCAGCAGCAAGTGTTGCATATATTGGCCCTTTGACCTCTAAGTATCGCAAGGACCTGATTCAGAACTGGGTTAGTGTGTGCCAAGATGCCAAAATCCCAATATCCAAGGACTATGATCTTATCAAGAACACTTCTGATGCCCATCAGGTTAGTGCATGCTACACACATCCTTACCATTTTAAATTTTCTAAAGCATGTCAATTGCACTAGTTTAAATAGCTCTTGTAAATTACTATCGATGCCTATGGCGCTGGTATGATTTGGTTTGGAGGTGGAAGGCTTGGGAGATTCCAGAGTAAGGAAATCACCAACTTTGATGGACAACCATATTCCCTTAGCATAACAGGGGATCAAACAATTTACCACAAAGGCACAAAGCAAGAGTACTGCATATGTACTCAAGGTTACAAACAATATGGTGAGTATTGTTTGAAAGTTAAAAATTTTACCATGCTTTGCAAAGTTTGAAGAATTGCCACATGAAAATCAATACAGAATTAGTGTAACCAAAATTTTTACACATCAAGCTTCCACTCCTGCTGGTCTACTGACCTTTTGCATAGATAAGGTTTCCCAGATATTTATTTATGCAGTTTTCTCTCTCATTTAGATATTTGTCCCTAGATAAAATTAGGATAGCATAGTATCTAGGAGCATTTTTGACATCAGTTTGTCTTCTTTACCTTCAACATGCATCTTCATCAAAATGTAAATTGTTGCCTACTCAGATAATTGGAGACAAAGACTGATTGCATTTGCCTATTGAAATGAAATAATGGCAATCTTCAAAAATTAACATCTGTAAAGCTTAAAATTATGAAGAACTTGATATACTGTAAAAATATATAATGAACTGCACACTGCAGGTTCCGAACATTTGGGCCAGTTTATGGAGGTAGCCATTATTGAATGGTTGGCTTAGCATTAGAAGTGCTATATTGCCAATGAGACCAGGTTACATATTCGGTTAATATTGGGAATTTTCATTGTATTCTTCAATCAAAACCATTAGGGTTTTTTTTGCTGTTATTATAAGCCACTTGTATATTGTTGAAGATGTCTGCTGCATAAGTAATTAGATTGGTTAGAGGAAGGGCTGAGAAGTAGGATTAAAGGAACAGCTGATAATTTTGTGTGTTGTTGCTTTGCTTTTGTTATTTAATTTTTATATAAGTAGTTTTTATATTTTGAATGAAAACTATGCTACATAAATCAAGCTTATACAAGGTTACATCACAATGTAAATCTGATAATCAGACTAAATGTATGCATGCAGATTTGCAGTGTAAAGCCAGCAAATAATAATTGTATATTTGTCCCCTAGGTCTTGATTTGGCAGAATGAAGGATTACCCCGAGATAGTCACTCAACGGTCAGTGCTATTATTATCAAGAAATCTAACAAGTGGCCCTTAATTATTGATCCACAGGGGCAGGCAGTCAAGTAAGTATGAAAAGTTTCTCCTTTTCTGAAATGTTTTGTTTATTTTTATGAAGTTCTTTTTGCTTTTCTCTTTAAACTGGAATCAAATCAAATAGTGCTTTTGCTAGCAAAGGTGAGTGCTGCCACTTTTCAAATTGTTAAATGTTACAGGAATGGTATAATGTTCCGAAGCACTGCACTAGGTTCATAATCATGCCTGCCCTACATCATACAGATTAGCTTGGTGTTTGCCATGTTAGAATCAAGTATGCCTATACCATAAAGATTAGCTTGGTGTTTGCCATGTTCAGAATCAAGTATGCCTATACCATAAAGATTAGCTTGGTGTTTGCCATGTTCAGAATCAAGTATGCCTATACCATAAAGATTAGCTTGGTCTTTGTCATGTTACAATCAAGTATGCCTATATTATAAAGATTAGCTTGGTGTTTGCCATGTTAAAATCAAATATGCCTATAAAATAAAGATTAGCTTGTTGTTTGCCATGTTAGAATCAAGTATGCCTATACAATAAAGATTAGCTTGGTGTTTGCCATGTTAGAATCAAGTATGCCGATGCCATAAAGATTAGCTTGGTCTTTGTCATGTTACAATCAAGTATGCCTATATTATAAAGATTAGCTTGGTGTTTGCCATGTTAGAATCAAGTATGCCTATGCCATAAAGATTAGCTTGGTGTTTGCCATGTTAGAATCAAGTATGCCTATACCATAAAGATTAGCTTGGTGTTTTCCATGTTAGAATCAAGTATGCCTATGCCATAAAGATTAGCTTGGTGTTTGCCATGTTAGAATCAAGTATGCCTATACAATAAAGATTAGCTTGGTGTTTGCCATGTTAGAATCAAGTATGCCTATGCCATAAAGATTAGCTTGGTGTTTGCCATGTTAGAATCAAGTATGCCTATGCCATAAAGATTAGCTTGGTGTTTGCCATGTTAGAATCAAGTATGCCTATACCATAAAGATTAGCTTGGTGTTTGCCATGTTAGAATCAAGTATGCCTATGCCATAAAGATTAGCTTGGTGTTTGCCATGTTAGAGTCAAGTATGCCTATGCCATAAAGATTAGCTTGGTGTTTGCCATGTTAGAATCAAGTATGCCTATGCCATAAAGATTAGCTTGGTGTTTGCCATGTTAGAATCAAGTATGCCTATACCATAAAGATTAGCTTGGTGTTTGCCATGTTAGAATCAAGTATGCATATGCCATAAAGATTAGCTTGGTGTTTGCCATGTTAGAGTCAAGTATGCTTATGCCATAAAGATTAGCTTGGTGTTTGCCATGTTCAGAATCAAGTATGCCTATACCATAAAGATTAGCTTGGTGTTTGCCATGTTAGAATCAAGTATGCCTATGCCATAAAGATTAGCTTGGTGTTTGCCATGTTAGAATCAAGTATGCCTATACCATAAAGATTAGCTTGGTGTTTGCCATGTTAGAATCAAGTATGCCTATGCCATAAAGATTAGCTTGGTGTTTGCCATGTTAGAGTCAAGTATGCCTATGCCATAAAGATTAGCTTGGTGTTTGCCATGTTAGAGTCAAGTATGCCTATGCCATAAAGATTAGCTTGGTGTTTGTAATGTTTAGAATCAAGTATGCCTATACTATAAAGATTAACTTTTTAATCTGCCATGCACAGAATCAAGTATGTCCTATGCCATAAAGATTAGCATGATCATTTACCATTTACATAATTAAGTATGCCCTGTTCCATAAAGAGTAACTTGGCATTCCACCATGATCACCACATCACATCAGCCCGCAAAGGACACCAACCAGAGTAAATCATGTAACCTGAGCCAGCCATATTCAGTAAGCCACCAGCCAGTTCACAGATTACCACAAAGGTGAATATGGATGAAACGGGGGCAATCAAATAACTTACCTATCAATACCATTGCAAACCCTGGAGTAGGAAAACTAGACTTGTGGGAACCAGTTAATGTGAAACAGTTTCCAATGGCGCCTGGCTGGAGTAGTTGCAGCAACACTATGGGATCTCTACAGTGATGAGTACTCATCAGAGCAGAACTGTATAATGGATGAAAGATGACTGGTCACTCTAGAATGTAAGGTTTCCAATATGATTTTAGATATAACTCATACTAATCAAATTGCCAAATTCATTTGGTGATAGTCTGCAAGACTTCAGACAATGGATATAATTAGTACATCCTCCATACCTATATCGCAAAAACAAAAATAATCGGTAACTTTTGATTGGTAGACTTTTCAGACACTTATGTATGCTGAGTACCCAACTTGACAGTCTGTTGAGTAGGAAAATTAAGGAACCATAGAAATTGATATATGTGACCTTTACATTTTGGCAATAGGGATTCCCCTAATATAGAAAACAGGGCATGATTTGACAATAGGGACTGTCCCCCCCCCCCCTGCCAAATAACAAACTGGGCATAATATGACAAAAAGGGCATGTGTCATCTGCAGAAAATTACAGAAATCAATCAGTGCACAAAAGTGCACATCATGTAGTAGTCACTCATATCTGTGTGATGCAAAGTAATTTAAATTCATCACCAACAACACCTGCTATGCCAAAATTATGTCTGCCCTATGTCATATAGCAAATAAATTCTGTTAATAAAACTATTCTTTTTTGTGATTTCTGACATTGTTATGATGATATTTTACCATTCTAGATGGATTAAAGAAATGGAAGGAAAGCGCTTGAAGATCATCTCAGCCTCTGACCCTAAGTACATGAGATCTCTTGAGGCAGCTCTTAGAGTGGGTAACCCCATGTTATTAAAGGTCAGTCAAGTTGAATTTATTTTCATTATTTTATAATATTTGGAAATAGATTTAAAGTTACACATCATGCACATGGAAGCACTAGCTGTTCTGGTGTTTGTATACCATCTTAGTGAGAGTACAGGAGCACCGTCACTTATGGTGTAATATTGTATGAAGAAAGAATAACTGTCATTTAGGATTGACTCCAATACTTTGCTTCCCAGGTAGGCACATGTACCATGATATGAAAGAACACATACTCTTGACTGCTGCATTCTTCCACAAATGTCATTCATATTCGCCCTTCAGAGAAACTGAAACATGTATTGATGATTCCACCAAATGTTACAGGAAAAAAAACATTTGCAGTGTTACTTAAACCATGGGACCTCAGTAACACTAGAAAGTGCTTTAAACACCTGAATCATGTGAGACAATGTACCTGACTGGTGAAAATGGTAAGATACCTGGGGAGTGTAATTTATAGAACATGTTCTAAATCATGAATTTTTTTAAATCTTTCAAGCCATGAAATTTGATTATTTTCACAACCAATCAAAGAACCATTAATGTGGCTATTTAAAAGTTCTTTGAGTCAATGAAAGCTTCACATAATACCGGCTAAAGTTTCCTTGCTGAAGACTTTATCAGTAGTACAGTTAAGAGGAATGCCTTACAACATGTTTGAAAAAGCAATGTATGAACTTAAAATGTTTTTAGAGGACTTTATTAATTAAAAATGTTCAAATCTTTTGTAAACATGGAGGATGAGCTTATTTACAGAGATATAATTATGTCACTGTGTATATCATTGCTGTATCCCAAAACCAATTTCTGTAGCATCATTGGTTATTAACATTGTTCAGGAAACATTCACAGATGGTCATAAAGATTAACAATGATGCAATATGACTGAGATAATTTACTTAACAGCTTAAAACATGCCATGATAGCAGTCAGAGTCAAAATTGAAACACACATCATGAGTGAAATTTGCAGAATGATTTCTTAAAAATGTATTTTTTTTTTCTTTGTAAATCTGGAAAACAATAGATTTTTTCTTATATTAGCAACTTTTAATGTTATTTTCTAATAATGATCATCAGGAACATGAAGCACACAGTTCAGCCAAAAAAGCAACATAACAGAATCAGTGTGATGATTTTTTATTTTACCTCCTCATATGCACTTATCATTTGTTCTTAAATATATAATACATGTATTTTATCAAAGGAAACATTGTTTATTGTGTTACAGATTAATTCTCCAAACACTGTGTGTGCATGCCTCTCTGTTTCAAGGAGGGAAAAATTGCAGTAAATTTCTGGAAGTGTCCATGATCATAATTCATAACTTTTTGTGAAAAGTTAAATAACTGTCTCTTTAATTTTTATTAAAATACAACAAATGTAACAAATATAGAAAGATAAATGATGTTTCATTCTTTTGCCATTAGATGTAGCATTAGCTGCATAACTTCTCAGTAACTGGTTGTCATCTAATTTGTAATTCTGTAAGTGGGTAACTCCACTTGAAATTTCGCTGATATTTTTATGACATTATGCTAAATAGAACTTGCTTTTGTTAATTTCAAGACTAATTCTAAACATGTGGCATGCTATTTTATTGGGGAAAAAAGAAAGGGTGATTAGCACTACTTCTAGCAAATAAAAAAAGTAATTGGTTTAATATTGAAGACATTTTCATTGCCAAAAAACTGAATGCTAGCGCGTTCAACTATCTGTTGTCACAGTTGTATATCATCAGGAACGGTTATCATTTTAATTTGACTATTAGCATGTACATAATAAAAGTCAGTGTAAAGGAAATGCACAGGAAGTAGATCATTTGGTGTCAGTGCACATTTTAGGAATATAGCTACTGAAATCAAATATTGTTGGGGGATGGTATTGTTGTCTACCAGAAAACTTTTTAAGCATGATGGATTTATCACACATTACATGATGATGAATTTATCACACATTACATGATGTTGGATTTATTACACATTACATCATGTTGGTTTTATCACAGATTACATCATGTTGGATTTATCCCACATTACATCATATTGGATTTATTACACATTACATCATGTTGAATTCATAACACATCATATTGGATTTATCACACTTTACATCATGTTTGATATATCACACTATACATCATGTTGGATCATCTACTGTTCAAAACACAGGCATCATATAATAATGAAATATTAAAAATAATATACACCTCCACCAAAATAAATGTTGAAATCACATTTGCTTCAGGATTTGTTTAAAGAGCTTTATTCTTACTGGAAATGTGATTTAATAGTGAAGTTATGAGTCTGAAATGTTATTTTTTGCATGGTTAATGTAAAAGTAAGGATATGAAAATGAATATTAAAAAGATTTAGAAATAAATAAGATCTTTTATATATATATGTGAGTTGAAAACCTGGTGGATGTGGATCATTCACATTTTATAACTTACCTGTATTCCTGTATGAAGTTCAGGAGAACTTATACCATGTGCTTACTTGTATTCCTATATAAAGTACAGGAGGACCTATACCATGTGCTTACCTGTATTCCTATATAAAGTACAGGAGGACTTATACCATGTGCTTGCCTGTACACCTATATGAAGTACAGGAGGACCTATATCATGTGCTTATGTGCACACCTATATAAAGTACAGGAGGACACCTATACCATGTGATTCCCTGTATTCCTATATGAAGTACAGGAGAACTTACACATCAGCTTGCCTATACACCTATATGAAGTACAGGAGAACCTATAACATGAGCTTAGCTGTATTCATATATAAAGTACAGGAGGACATAAACCATGTGCTTGCCTGTACACCTATATGAAGCACAGGAGAACTTATAACATGAGTTTACCTGTATTCCTATATGAAGTACAGGAGGACATAAACCATGTGCTTGCCTGTATTCATATATAAAGTACAGGAGGACCTATACCATGCACTTACCTGTACACTTACATGATGTATAGTTGAGTCTATACTGTTATCTTGGATTTATAACTGAATTTCTTAGAATATTATACTTAACTGAATGAAAAGTGTATGGTTTATTATGCATCTTTGCAGATAAAATACTCATCAGTTTTTAAAAACAACTTTAGTCTGTTCATTTAAAAAATAATATTGGTATTTAGTCTTGTAATTCATCATTATCAGTTACCACTTAGTTGATGAACACTAATCCAGGTCACACATTGCTTGCATTGGATATTTTTCTAATTTGCATGATTATTGGTTAATAGAATTTACATGTAATGCTAAAACCAAGTGAAAATTTCATCACATATCCCCATCCTACATTTTACTTGTAACTTGAGTCATTCAGGCTGTAGGAAATAACTTCTCCTGTTTAATGATCATATGTCTAGAGATGTGTATTGATTAGATAGAAGATTTACTTAAGTTTTTGTTTCTTTTAATTAACAAGTGTTATCTGGATGACTGGTGTCTTTCCTACATTTGTGTAGAACCCACCCCACCCCTTTATATATATATATATATATATATATATATATATATATATATATTTCTAAAGTTATGTAACTGAACTTTAATGTTAACACCATTGTTGTTGCTGTCAGAAAAGGAATACATCAGAATGCCTCACCATATTTACACAAGTGAGGCAATAAAGGATTGACTTGGAAACAGTAGAAATACATTTGTACAAGCCTTATTCATTAGATAGGACAAGTTAAGGTAAGATTTATTTATTTAGTGTTGTCATGATTGAAAATAACAATTTAACAATGAGTTTTTACTGACATTACAAAACTTAATGAGGAATTACAACAAGCATAATTAACAAAACATCAAACCGCATCATAATACAAAAATACAAGTTGGACAAATAACACAGTGCATGACTTGAGACATGTGTAAGCAAAGCATTTTTAAAGTCAGTGAAAAAAGTGGATTTAGCATTTATTTTGATTTAAAAAAACAATTAGGATTTTTTTTAATTATTGATCAAAATTTAAATTTTAATTAAATGCAGAAGCATCAAATTAGAACCAAAATGCATGAAGCAATTGCATATTATACCCTTTTAAAAAAAGAAAAGAATGAAGTGACCAGTAGGGCACTCGATTGGTAACACAAGACTTGGACATAATAAATGCTAATACAAACATTCAGTCATCATGGCATGTGAGGGTAAACTATGAACAGTGTTACAGAAAAGAAGAGTGTACAAGTAATTTGGATAAACCAGTGGTCTAGATGTGAACTATCCTTTAGCATGGAATTAGTAAAGCAACATGAACACCACTAAGCTTGAAAAACTACAAGATTGTGCTCTGAGATTTGTGTATGCTGACTTCACAAGCAGCTATCCTAAACTTTTACATATGGCTAAAATGCCAACTCTAACGGTTTGCAGACTTAGGGTTATGGCTGTAGAGACTTTCAAAATACTGAATATGCACGCTTCTAAATGTTTGAATGATTTAATATGTTTTAAACAAAAGAAATACAATTTTAGATATTAAAATATTTTTACTGTCCCAAGAATTAAAACCTTGATATTTGGCAAAAAATCAATAATATATACAGTTGCGCCTCTATGGAATCAGCTACAAAACCAATTTAGAGCGCAATCAAACTTTAATTCATTTACATCTTTAATTCCATCCTGGAATGGGTAAGACTGTAAATGTAATATATGTAAATAATACATACATTAATTGTTTAAAAATTTACTGTGAAAAAAGATGACTGTGTAAACAGAGCTCAGACATCATCCAGAAAAAGCAAATAACATAAAAAGAGAAAAAGACATACACCCAGTCACCCCATTCATTATGTATTATAAGTCCAGAGACAAACAATTTAAGTCAGTATTTGCCCTGTTACAGACAAAATCCCCCCCCCCCCCCCCGGACAAAATCCCACCAGGAAAAATAGTCTTAAGATGAAAACCCCCAATTCTCCAACTGAAAATTTGGACATAATTCTATCCATCAGGATAAGTTTAGCCCTTTTTAAAGCAACTCAGATGTATGTTGGGTTTGAAGTTTTGTGGCGGCTTTCCTTGAGTAGATAAATCTTATTTAAAATATTATTGACAGGTGTAATTTACGCCATAATGACCATAAAGAGCAGTTCAAAATAATGGTCTGTAGCTGAATGTCCCATTTGGTGTCACACCACTAGATTTTCTTCTGTATGACAAATGGGAAGCTGTTACTCAGATATGCTGTCACAAATTGCTCTGATAAATTGGGGTCATGCTGCTTGCTTCAAATCACATCATATCTGACTCCAATCAGCTAGTACATCATGTAATAGCAGATCCTGATGGTGCCCTATTTGCTTCTGTAATACTTACATGATTAGGCACTAACAGCTGGCTCACTTGATGCTGAACATTAAGAGGTTAGTGTTAAGACTGGTCTGCCTAGTGTCAGGATGTGACTGGGTGGGGCATCATACATGTCTGCACCATGATGCCCCAGTACTGGATATCACTATAAACTGCCACACTGCAGACATCATAACTATAGGACTGAAAAATTGTTAAAGCTACATTAAAAATCCAAATCACACACACACACACACACATGATTAGGCTAGTTCTAGCTGATCTGATGTACCGGTATTGTTACGTATATTTGATTTAAGTCATTCATTTTTAATTTAATTGTTTGTTTGTCAGATTCAAATTTGACATTTTAAGTTTAAGATTCATTCATTGGGAGATGACCTGTACTCTACAAATAAACACCAGATGTTGACCTCATTTCTGACCTGCCTTCAGAGTTGTAAACAAGCTTTTAAAATGATTGGTTGATTCCAAGGACATTATGGAGCTTTGTTATAAACATCTTTCTATTTTTAGTTGGGTCATACAGTGTGCACGAGATTTTTTGAATGTAAATTTGTTCTAAAGATTCTAGAAGATCATGTGACCCCTTCCTTGTTTACGTAAAAACAGGTATATAAATTATGTTTTGGAGCAAACTATTTAGTAGATGTTGGGCTATTAGAATACTAAGTTGTGTGTCGTTTTGAGTTAAATGTATTTAAAATTATCTTGTACTGGAAATTATTTCAATTCGTTTGGATCAAGAGGATTTAGTTTGTTATTTATCTGGAAAATAATTGTGCTCATTGAATTTAATAAGACCAGAACTGACATCATCATGTGACATCGTCTTCCATCTTGGATAATTCACTAAGATTTGAACTGGGAATTATTAGGACATTTTTATTACCAGGAATTTTGCAATTTCACTAGTGGATTATAATTTGAATTATTTTTTGATTAATTTTGGAATTGATTCTTAAAACCATAAGTTTATTTTTCTTTTCTGGAAAATATTTGTGCTTAATAAATTGTTTATTAAGTTTTTACAAGCTTGTTATTTTCACTCTTTCTATGTTACTGTTTATTAACAGCCTAAGCATGTAACAGTATGTACTTTTGTGATGTTAGCTGTACACAAACAACTTCACACGCTGCTTCAAGACAGGATTTTAGAAATCTCTATTCTGGGTGGAATGTCATCAGGAGGCCGATCCCACAACAAAATGATTCTTCTTGGTAGTCTCTCGAGTCGAGGAAGACAAGTTGTGCACTTTCTTTCAACGATGGATGCGCATGTGACTCCGGAGTCCAAATTCCGATACACACATGCGATTGCAGGTGGGGCATGGGACACCGGTGGTTGTTGGTATCTGGGATACATTTCTGTGGCGTCTCTCACGGGATGCAGCAAGACGCTGGCGACGGTCGGCCTCAAAGGAGGAACAGGCTTTTCTGGTCAGGGCTCGCCAATGCTTTCTGTCTGAGGCAGCGAGCTCGAGCTGGCGTGGATGAAGGTCTGCCCACTTGATGTTTGTCTTGAGGTTGTCTTTGTACCTCTTGTGGGGGCGGCCTTGGTTTCGGTTCCCCAGGAATAGCTCGCCATAGAACAACTGCTTTGGGATTCTGCTTTGATCCATGCGGATGACATGGCCAGTCCATCGAAGCTGGGCCTGGATTAATTTGGCTTCGATGCTTGTTGTGTTGGCTCTATCAAGGACTTCCAGGTTGGTGATTCGGTCCTGCCACTTGATCCGCATGATGGATCTCAGGGAGCGCTGGTGGAATTGTTCTAACTGTCTGATGTGCCTTCTGTAGATTGTCCACGTTTCACAGCCATATAATAGAGACGTGAGGACAACTGCATTGTACACCTTTAGCTTTGTTGACAGACGTATGTCCTTGTGCTGCAAGACCTTGGTTCGGAGTCGTCCTAGTGCTTGACTGGCTTTTTGGGTCCTCGCAGTGATCTCTTGTCCAGAGAGCCATCACTAGATATTGTGCTGCCAAGGTATTTGAAACTGTCCACATTCTTCAGCTGCGTGTCGCCAATGGTGATACAGGGTTGCGAATGGACAGTGTTTGGGGCCAGCTGGAAGATGACTTCTGTCTTTCCTAGACTAATTGTGAGTCCAAATAGGTTGGAGGCTTCAGAGAATCTGTCCACGATTGCTTGTAGGTGAGTCTCTTCATGGGCCATGAGGGCGCAGTCATCTGCAAAGAGTGCATCAATGATGAGTCTTTCTAGTGTCTTGGTTTTTGCAGCTAGTCGACGGAGATCAAACACTGATCCATCCAGGCGATACCTAATGTAGATGCCAGTGTCAATGTCCCGTATGGCATGGAGTAGTACCTGTGTGAAGAAGAGGTTGAATAGTACTGGAGCGAGTACACAACCCTGTTTGACACCATTAGATATGGGGAATTTCTCTGAGGGTTCACCATCTGAGAGAATCTCTCCATTCATGTCAATGTGGAGGAGCCGGATGAGGTTGGTAAACTTTTGAGGACAACCAAGTTTCTTGAGTACTACCCACAGTGCATCTCTGTTGACTGTATCGAAAGCCTTTGTCAGATCCACGAAGACAGCATATAGATTCATGTTCTGCTCAAGGCACTTCTCTTGGACTTGTCTCACTGCGAACATCATGTCAATGGTACTGCGGTCTGGGCGAAAACCACACTGAGACTCGGGGAGGTTATTTTCTGACACTGCTGCAATAAGCCTGTTGAGCAAGATGCGAGCAAGTATTTTTCTAGCAACGGAAAGCAGGGAGATGCCTCTGTAGTTACTGCAGTCCATACGTGTGCCTTTGTTTTTATAGAGGGTCACAATTGATGCATCACGGAGGTCGTCTGGCATCTCTTCTTCCGTCCAGATGCTGATTAGCACGTCATAGAATGCCTCCAGAGACTGCTTACTGAGAGTCTTGTACACCTCCGCTGGGATACCATCCTTTCCAGGTGCCTTGCCACACTTTGTTTGTTTAATGGCCCTTCTCAATTCCTCCATCTTTGGCGGAATATCCAGTTGGTTGAGCATTGGCTGTTGGGGTATTTGGTCAAGAACAGATCGGCTGACTGATGAGGGCAGGTTTAGGAGCTGATTAAAGTGCTCTTTCCATCTTTCCTTGATGCCATTCTTGTCTTTTATTACTGTACTGCCATCTGCAGCAAGTAAGGGCGTAGAGCTTGACTTTGTGTGGCTGAAAATTGATTTGATGGCGTTGTAGAACTCTTTGGAGTTGTTAGTGTCGGCATAGCTTTGCACTTCCTCAGCTTTCTTTTCCCACCATTGGTCATGCATCTTGCGGATTTCTCTCTGAGCCTCAGCCTGATAGGATTTGAAGCGATCTTTTTTGGGGATGGAGTTTGTGTCATTCTGCCAGTCCATAAAAGCTTTATTTTTTCTGGCAAGCAGATCTTCAATGGCAGCGTTGTTCTCATCAAACCAGTCTTGATGTATTCGCTTCTTTGGACCCATGGTTGCCATAGCTGTTTCTCTTATTATGTCCCTGAGCTTGTTCCATTTTTCAGAGGCGTTTCCACATAACGGACCGTTTGTTGACAGCATGTCATCTAGTCTCTTCTGGAAATCGAGCTGGGTGGAAGGCTGCTGCAGTTTGACAACCATGAGGGCTGTGCGCACAAGCTTAGGACGTTTTAGGTGGTGAGGGGCAATGTGCAGCTGTAGGGTAGTTCTGACAAGTCTGTGGTCTGTCCAGCATTCTGCTCCTCGCATGGCCTTGGTGATTTGGACATCCTTGGCATCACGCTGGCGTACTATTACATAGTCAATTAAGTGCCATTGGCGAGATCTGGGGTGCATCCAGGTGTTCTTGTGTTTGTCCGCCATTCTGAACATTGAGTTTGTGATTAGGAGGTTAAATTCTGTGCATTTGCTGAGTAGGAGCAGGCCATTGCTGTTCATTCTGCCGACACCGTGCTTGCCAAGCACACCTTTCCATCGAACATAGTCGCAGCCAACACGGGCATTGAAATCCCCCAGTAGTATGATCTTGTCGTCAGCTGGAATTGAGCTAAGTACAGAGCTGAGGTCCGTATAGAACTGTTCGATGGCTTCTGCTGAACTCGATAGGGTAGGGGCATATGCACTGATGATTGTTGCGTGCCGTTTGTGGCTTATAGGGATTCTCACTTTCATTAGCCTCTCATTGATACCGACCGGCATTTCCGGGAGTTGCTTCAGAAGACTTGATTTGATAGCCAGGCCGACTCCATGGATCCTGTCCTCATTTTGGGCTTTTCCTTTCCAGAAGAATGTATAGCCACTGGCTAGCTCAGTAAGAGAACCCTCTTCTGCGAACCTGGTTTCACTCAAGGCTGCGATGTCAATATTGTAGCGTGCTAGCTCCTTAGAAACTAGAGCTGTTCTCCTGTGGGGTCTTGATACGTTTTCTTTGTCCATGAGAGTACGGATGTTCCATGCTCCAATAATAAGTTTTTTTCTTTGATTATTTCGACCGCAGATATGGATGATCTTGCCAGCCGCGGTATGCTGACCAGATTTTTACAAGGCAAGCTTTTTTTAGGCCACCTTTTCTAGGCCTCTCCCTATTCAGGGTGAGCAGCGCCGTCCTAAAAAGGTCTGCTCAGTCACCCCTGGATGCTGCCGAACTGTTCTGCTGCCTTGGGTACAGAGCAGAGCGACCACTTGTCCAAGGGCCGCCTACGTGCAGGTCTCTGACTACAACTCCCAGTGGTCATCTCCACCTGTTGCGTCGCCAGTCGCCCATCGCCGTAGGACTTTGGTAGGTGTAGGTAAGAAACATTGAGTGTGATGATAAGGATGAATGATAGGTGCACAACATAACCTGTGCGTGAAGGAGATTAAAGTGAAACAGCCTTTGCACAGAGACAGTCTCACTCTCTCGGCCTTGGTAGTTAGAACTCAGTGGTACGAAGATTCGTCACGGCTGGGGACTACTTCGGCTGCATTGGATGGCTATGACGTCTTCCGTGCCTTGTCATACCCTACGCTCTCCACAAAGCGTTTGCAGATTCGCCTTTGTGGCCGTTGGAACACCCAGTTGATCTCTTCCGCCCACTCTGCCGAATCTGGCTTTACATGCAAGGATAGGCAAGCTCCTAAGTCACCGAGGGTTTAAGGCCCGTCGGCTACCCTCCACCTGGTTTAGCCGGCCAGTCGAAGCCGTTGCCCGTGGTGTGGCCGCTGTGCATGCTACAGCTGCTTGGAGCCACAGGTGAGGGCTGAGCGCCTGGTGAGGATCAAAGGTGGGCAGGCTACTCCCGAAGGAGCACGACATGCCACCCACCTATTACAACATTTACGAGTTAGGTTTTGTCCTTTCTTCACCCATGAGCCCACAAAATACATGTACATGAGCGGTATCAGTAGATCTGCTGTTTAAACATTTACCTGAAAACTGAGAATAATAAATACTCCAAATAGTGATAAAAGATTGTTTGCTATGTTCAAACATTGTGAATATTCTGAATATTGATAATAGATGGTTTCCTGTGTTCAAACATTTGCAATAATTGCTCAGAATAATAAATATTTTGAGTGGTGATACATGTAATAGATGGTTTGTTGTGTTCAAACATTTGTCAGCATACACAGAAATTATTTTGAGTTCTCCGATTGAAACTGTTTTGCTCCAGCAGATCTTTGATTATCCATACCAACACTATCCATAAGTAAACCTAGATCTGCTGTACAATATGCTGTACAATATGCTGTCAAATCAGGTTCTACAGTGATTTGAAATGTGAACATATTGAATCCTACTGGCATGTTATAAAAAAAGGACTGTTCAGCTTGGTTTGTTATTCACAGGTATGTTTGACAAGGCCTCATGGGTTGACCAAATGAGCTTCTTCTTTAAATAAAGTCATTAATAATAATAATAATAATAATAATAATAATAATAATAATACATTTATTAATAATAATAATAAAAATATTATTATTATTATTATTATTATTATTATTATTATTATTATTATTATTATTATTATTATTTGATGCATTTAAATGTCATGTCATATGTTTGTCCTGTTTGTTGTGTATAGCTTATATCATAAGTTAATTTCTTGATGTGCAGTCAAAAGTATAATTGTCCAAGAACTTAGTTTTTTGGAACATCTGACTTAAAGAGTTTCTTATTTGAAAGTTTATTTACCATAAAAAGGAAATGTATTTTTGTCTGTCTTCAAGTTAAGATTGAAGCCAAATTAATATGTAATGGTTCACTTCATATATTCTGTGTTTTTCAAGCAGAGTTTGGGAGTAATAAGATTAAAAGTCTTTGTCAAAGTCAAAAAAACTCTATACATGTATTTACTAGAGTATCTTGATTTATTGCTGTTAACCAGTCATTCAGTATTGTAGTTAATAAACAGTCATTCAGTATTGTAGTTAATAACCAGTCATTCAGTATTGTAGTTAATAACCAGTCATTCAGTATTGTAGTTAATAACCAGTCATTCAGTAATGTCTGGTCTTACTGGCATGTGGGTTTTCACCAAAAAAAATAATAGATGGTCCTACTGGCATAAGTTTTTCACCAAAAGGATAATGGATGGTCTTATTGGCATGAGGAATTTACCCAAAAATAATTGATGGTCTTAAGGGCATGAGGTTTTCACCAAAAGGATAATATATGATCTTACTGGCATGAGGTTTTCACCAAAAGGATAATGGATGGTCTTACTTGCATGAGGTTTTCACCAAAAGGATACTAATTGTGTCTGGCTTGTCCTAAATAAAAATAATGCTGATCTTACACCTAATATGGCCACCACAGTGGCTAATTTAAAAATCCAATCACTCCTCTATAATAGCAGAGATGATTTCAACACTCTGCGGTAAAAACAATAAGAAATGGAATTCAGAGTGTCTCTTCAAGGGACTCTTGCTAAGTCCATTGTTTACACTGTGTGTATATATATATATATATATATATATATATATATATATATATATATATATATATATATATATATATATATATATATATATATATGAATTAGGTCAGAGTGATCTCTATATGAATTAGGTCAGAGTAATCTTATATGGTTTTAGGTCACAGTGATCTTTATATGGTTTTAGGTCACAGTGATCTTTATATGAATTAGGTCACAGTGATCTTTATATGGTTTTAGGTCACAGTGATCTTTATATGGTTTTAGGTCACAGTGATCTTTATATGGTTTTAGGTCACATTGATTTTTATATGGTTTTAGGTCACAGTGATCTTTATATGAATTAGGTCACAGTGATCTTTATTTGAATTAGGTCAGAGTGATCTTTATATGATTTTAGGTCACAGTGATCTTATATGGTTTTAGGTCAGAGTGATCTTTATATGGATTTAGGTCAGAGTGATCTTTATATGAATTAGGTCAGAGTGATCTTTATATGGTTTTAGGTCAGAGTGATCTCTATATGGTTTTAGGTCCCAGTGATCTTTATATGGTTTTAGGTCATAGTGATCTTTATATGAATTAGGTCACAGTGATCTTTATATGAATTAGGTCACATTAATCTTTATATGGTTTAATTTTTCAAGCTTCACTTTGATTAATCAATTTTTTCAGTGAAATAAATGTGGTCACTGAGCCCTAATTGTGATCGATGTTAAACACTCTTTATGTATTGTTGTTGGCTAGAATACCTCTACTTTGTGGCCAAAGTAGCATTAAAAAAGGTTGTTGTTTTAAAATTGTATTTTTTGCTGCATTTGACAATGTACACATTTGAGGAATTCTATTATTTTATAAAAGCTTTCCTCAATCAGATAATTCCAATAGAGTCAGTTGATGCAGACATATTTTTTGGGGAGTGTTTAGTTTAGGCTTGCAGATTATAGATATGACAGGAAATTGCAAGGAATTCTTTCCCAGAAAGATCTTTCCTTGATTACTCAGGAATACAAGATTTCATTTACAGGATGTTAACTGTTGTTGACATCATGTGAAGAGGATACTTGATGGGTTTCTTCTCAATTAATCAGGTTTATTTATCTTTTGGAAAGACAGATTTGGAAGTTGTGACATTTTTTGAGTCAATATTGATCGTTGTTTGTCCATTAGTGATCTGGTCCTGAAAGCCATATTAGTAACATGGAACTAAAAGCTCTCAACAAAAAACATTTGATTAGTTTATTTGTATAAATATGTACATGACCTGATTAGATTTTCATGCCAATAAAATTTCAAATCATTACATATTTTCTTAACTTTTTGGACTTAAAACAATTTTCACAAAACTCTTTAATGATTAAGTAAGAAAAACAGAAGGTAAACAAATTACATGTTATAGACATACAGTATTTATATTTTTTGTGTAGAAGACCTCATTAGATTTTCAGGGCATTAAAATAGTTAATTATTTACAATATTTCAACCATTGTGAAACATTTTAGAGATAAAGACCTCATAGCATGATTAAGGCAAACATTAAATGTGGCAAGCATACTTTTGTTAATATGTAATTGACTGGATTATATTTTAGGGCTTCACCTTATACAACTACTTCTCCAGAATGGAAACCTAATTGACCTTGAGGTCAAGTTAAATTAATTGCTTGTCTTTTCTACTTCATTGAGCTTATGAATACAGTGACTTGTAAAAACACAAATGAATTTTTACCAGACATGTATTTAGTTGCATTCCAATAAAGAAGTTGGCAGCAGTCTGAAAGTGATTTTTAAGGAATTAGACTTTATATTTAAAAGTCTTGCTAGCACAAGTAGACAGAGACCACTTCAGGTTTACAAATGAAATTTTGTATGCTAATTTGTATGTATATATGGACTTCAGGTGGACAGATTAAATTTTATATGCAGATATGTATGACTTCAGGTGGACAAATGAAATTTGATATGCAAGTAAATATGTATATATGAACTTCAGTTTGAAAAAATAAATTTAGTATGCAGGTATGTATGCATGTGTGGATTTTCAAATTTTCTAATAGTTTGTATAGGTATTGTGATGTCATGAAACAGCTTATTGCAAATAATTGTCAAAGTTTTTGTAAAGTAGAACAGCTTATTCAGCAAAACATAATAAAATTTGATGTAATTTATATTCTTGAATTGACAGAAAATTCATTTCTAATGGAATAATGTTACAAAGATAAATTTCTAGCATTTTAGTTAATTAAGACGACCAACTAATTGAGTGTCTATTGGATTTTTGCTGTGGAGCAGCACTAAGGTATATTGGTATAATTTAAACTATTAAATCAGTACCAGCCAGGATATCATCGACAATCGCTCTAATAACAAAGAGTATTATTACTGGCAGCTTCAGAATGTTTATGTGTGGATTTCACAATATAATCATTTACCCATTATATACTGTTTGTTAATTGTGATAATGATAGAGTTGATGAGCTAAGAACATCAGTATAGCACCTTGAAGAAGATTTATTTTTAAGCATATGGGGATTCAATATGCTAATAGATATTTTTAGGGTTAGGCTAGGCTGATATTGGCTGATTTAAAACATGCCTAATTGTGATGTCAGCTATACCCAAATTTCACATGCATTCTCTGCATACAGTTCATTTTGTGTATAAAACAAAATACAGCTTTCTGTTAGATTTGTAGCTCATTATTTTTTGCATTTAATGATCATGTTTCAATACAAATGATACATGGTTCTCTCTGTGTAAAATGTTTGTTGAAAACATATTGTACCAACTAGAGTTCAAACTTCTTCTGCACTCAAACAGACATTTCAACATAGCAAAGCGTGTATGCCCTCAATATTGAAATTCCATAAGAAAATACAAAATTAGGTTCAGCATGGTCTTACAGGGCAAAACAAATTTTCAGTTGGATACTTGTCCTGCCAGGCAAACAAATGACGTTGAATTTGTTCTAGTCCTGCATCAGTTTTACACATCCTTAACTATAGATTATGCTGAATTTGCTTAAAATTCCACTTGTCCAATTATAGATGACAATCTTGAAAAAAAATAGTTGCCCTTCCTCAACCACCACTCATGAATCTGAGCAGACAAGTGACATTTTCAGCCCTTTATCACATGACTGTTTGAAATATGATTTTTAGGGGTGGATGGGTAACACATTATATTTCGGATAAAATAATATTCTGGATGAATTAGGCTTTGATATATTAAGTCATATTGTATTAACACCTCATGACTTATCATTTAGGTTATCATTGATGGCTGGATGAGCAATCAGTTTGGTTCATTGAAATGTTTGTTACTTTAATGACTCAGCTGTATAATATTATTTAATTATATGTAATCAGATCTAAGACATACAAAAAGGAACTCATAAAATGACATTTATAACAGAAGACTTTTGATGGGGATACAAATACGATGTTTATTGATGAATGACTCGAATGAGAAAAGGATTATAATTAATATATGCATGTATAAGATCCAAATATTGGACAAAATAACATAATTTGCACGAACCTAATAATGCAACAAAATGAAAATACAAAATAAATGACCATACACAATACAAGGTGAATGATTCACAATAATTTCACATGACAAAACAATTGATGTGTTTTATTCAAATAGTAGAAATGAATTCACTCAAATTGTGAATAATGAGGTAATTTACTCAAAAAGTAAAATGATGAAAACAAAGGGACACATATGATACAAAATATCTTTACAATCCCAAAACACTGGGTATTACAAACACCCCAAATTAGCCCATATCTAAAAAATTACATGTATGGAGTTGCACACTCTGTTACCAGCACAATTGGCTACCAGTCACACTGGTCAATCAAGCAGTTAATATTCCAGGTAGTTATGGCCACCATTCAATTCCTTGGTCAATCAAGCAATCAGTACCCACCAATCAGTCAGCAATGCCTGGTCACTTGCTACTGGACCAGTAACACTGTTCACTCATCTCCATGGTTCAACTTTACAGATGCTATGGTCAACTTTACAGCTGCTATGGTCAACTTCTATCAGCCAATTATAATCTAACACCATGTACTATGCATGACATGGGCATATACAATAAAACATAAGGACATTATGTATGGTAAGCAATACAGATTTCATTATCAGCACAATAATTACAAAACAATAAACAGGTTCAGAAGTGAACCTACCCATGCCCGAGACGAATCCTACAGTACTAAATGTTTCTTAAAAATGCCACTTTACATTGCTAATATAAATCGCTTGCTAAGTCACAAACATGAATAGAAAATATTTGCATTATACTATGTAAGCTAAAGCTACATGGAAAATTATGCAAAAATAAACAAAGCAGTACAATAGTTATAGCTTATACACAACAAATTAATAAAGAACTTACATATATGTACAGCTGAAGATGTCTTTAAGTAGACTGCTCACTGATAAGATGTTCTGTAATGTGTGTATTCAGTCTTATGGTGAGGCATTTATACACAGACGATGCAGCCATACATCATTTATGTGCTGGAAGTATTCAGTTTTTTCCATTGAAAGCACTTTGCAGAAGTGGCATGAGATGAACTGAACTCATTATTTCAAAATATTGTGTAAAAAATAGATAAATTATCCTCGGTTATCGTTGTACACAACAACAAAAAAAACAAGTACATGCATTTAATAAATAAAAGGATTTATACAATTCTGTGACAATAATTGCAAGATTCTATTGGAATTATATGTAATTAGACCTAAATACATACAAACAGAACTTCATAAAATGACATTGTTGCAAAATTATTTTGGAATTATATGTAATTAGACCTCAATGCATACAAAAAGGACTTCATAAAATTACATTATTGCAAATTTCTATTAGAATTACTGTATATGTAATTAGCCCTAAATACATACAAATATGACCTCATTAAATGACACTATTGCAAGATTCTATTGAAATTATATGTAATTAGCCCTAAATACATACAAATATGACCTCATTAAATGACACTATTGCAAGATTCTATTGAAATTATATGTAATTAGCCCTAAATACATCTAAATACATACAAATATGACCTCATAGCATGACATTATTGCAAGGTTCTATTGAATTTACTGTGTATGTAATTAGGCCTAAATGCTTACAAATAAGACCACATAAAATGGACCCCTCATCCAAGCATTTGTGAAGGATGAGGGGCATTATTGGAGTAAAGCCGGAGGCTGAGCATGTATACATAGCATATTACTCTGTCATTGGCGGAAATGGCGCTCTTCAAAGAAAAAACACTTTTTTTGTAAAACATGTGATTTCACCCGAGGTAGCCTATATAAACATGCCACCCGCACGAGATATTCATAGTTTAAAGAGAAATGTTTTGTTGTCTAAATAAGACAGGGAGGGAAAAACCTCATTCTGATGAAATCTCAGCTTACAACAAAATGGGTGGGTGTATACATGCTCAGCCTCCGGCTTTACTCCAATAATGCCCCTCATTCTTCACAAATGCTTGGATGAGGGGTCCATTATTTTTTGTAAAGCCTTCAGCATCACATGTATACATAGCATTTTTAAAGATTGACAACAAAACATTTGCTAAAACATCAATAGTAAAAGTAAGCCTATTTCTGTTAAGTTGTAAATCATAAATCGAAATTATTTGCTATTAATAACTGCTTCAGCAAAACCCGTACTGTTAGTCTGAATATCCCTTAGATAAAATTTGTGAAAAGTTTTTACTGATGCCCAGTCTGCTGTTTTTAATATAGCGTGCAAGGAACAGCCTTGTCTGAAAGCAGCTGACGCTGCAGCAGTTCTGTAAGAATGTGCTTTAAATTTAGAAGTATCAATTCCTGATTGTTCTAAAACCATTTTTAACCATCTTGCAATAGTACTAGATGTCACAGCTCTATAGGAACAATAAGATACCAGAACTTGAGTAGATTTCCGAAGATTTTTTGTTCTGTCAAGATAATGCAGCAAGGTATGCATAGTACAAAGCTTTTCATCGTCATAATGTAGTTCCAACTGGAATTTCTTACCTTGCCTTGAAGTTTTCAACAGATACGAAAATTTGAATACTATTTTATTTGTCATACAAGTCATGTTATGTAAATTCAAAGATTTTAGAGTTTGTGCTGTAGATAATGCAATAAGAGCAATGAGCTTCATTATTAATAACCTTAAAGATACAGTTTCCAAAGGAAAAAGGGTACACAGGTATTTTAAGACAATGTTTACATCCCAAGTATCCATATACCATGGTTTTGGCAGACTTATGTTAAACAATCCCTTTAAGTATCTATTAATCAACAATGGATTTGAACACCATGCATTATGAAACATTCTCAAAGTAGTAACTAACATTGCCTTGTGAGTATTGACAACACTATATGACTTACCTTCAGTTACCAAAGAATCTAAGTAAGAAATAACTGTTACCTCAGAGACACAAAAGGGATTAATTTTCCTGATTTTCCACCAAAAACACCATTTTTTCCATGCCAAGTTATATTGTTTAGTTGTCCCTGATCTCCATGAATTAATAATGATGTCCACAGCTGTTCTTGGAAGTCCTTGGTTTTGGAGTTATCTCCTGATACAGTCACCACAGTTAAGGATAAGGTCTTCCCTAGAGGATGAATTTGACCATTGTGTGGAAGAGTCAGTATATTTTTGTGTCTTGGAAGTCTAATTGGAAGAGAAATTAAACATGACAAGAGCAAAGGAAACCAGGATTGTGATGTCCAATGTGGAACAATTAATAGTGCTTTACTAACCTTATTGGCAATAATTTTATTAAATATTTTCCCAACAAGATTAAATGGGGGGAAAATATAAGGGGTTAAATCATGCCAGGAGAATGAAAAAGCATCAATTTTAAATGCACCTGGTTCTGGGAACCACGAAGTGAACTTCTTCAACTGACAGTTTAATCTAGATGCAAAAATATCTATGTCTGGAACAAATGTCTGTGCACACACTCTGTGAAAGATTTCTTTCTTTAACATCCATTTAGTGGAGTCAGAAAAGTTTCTTGACAGATAATCTGCCTGTACATTATCTTTGCTTGCAATATAGACTGTAAATATGAAAATTTCCATTTCCAAACACCATTCCCAAATCTGTTTAGCTAGCTGATCCATTTGAATTGATGTCATTCCACCCATCTTATTAATATAAGAGACCGCACATATGTTGTCAGACTGAATCTCAATATGTACATTTTTGTGATCTGAATGAAAAGCTTGTAAGGCAAAAGAAATTGCTAATAACTCTAGGTAATTTATTGAAAAAATGGTCTCACTCTTGTCCCATCTACCAGAGACCGACCTGTTTGAATCCAATGCATAAGCTCCCCACCCTGAGAATGATGCATCAGTTTGAATAGTAAAAGCAATGTTGTCTTGTCTAATAGATTTCCCATTCCTGGCAGCCACATTTAGGTACCACCATTTAAGTTCCTGTATACTTTGAGAGGATAACTGAACTGTACTGTCATAAGTTTTAATTTCTCTCAGACCTTTTATTTTATCACATTCCAAATACCTGTAGTGCATTGGAGCTTCCAGTATTGCATAAAAGGCATCAATGAGCATACCAATAAATGAAGCCAACTCTTGTATTCTAACATACTTTATATCCAAGAGTTTCTTGGCAAAAACCTGGATTTTTTCCACTTTATGCTCAGAAAGAAAAACTTTAAACTGAACAGAGTCCAACACAAAACCAAAAAAGAGAATTTGTTGAGATGGAATAAGCATAGATTTTTCTAGATTGATTGTGAAAACAAGAGATTTCAATGTCTCAATCAATAGTCCAAGTATTTTGCAAGCAAGTGTGACACTCAGCATCCAAATTCAACGAGTCATCAATATAATATGAACACCTAATGCTCTGCTGCCTAAACCATGCATAAATGGGTTTTAGGATCTTAGTGAAAACTCTTGGAGCAGAAGAAAGCCCAAAAGGTAAACATACAAACTGAAAAAGCTGACCATTACAAATAAACTTTAGAAACTTCTGATAATCTCTATGTATTGGAATACTAAAATAAGCATCTTTTAGATCAATGGAAGTAAAGAAATAATTTTTCTGGATGAGATCTAACACAATTTGAAATGTTTCTTGCTTAAAATGTTCATAATGAACAAATTTATTCAACTGTTTCAGGTTAATAACTGGCCGAAAGTTTCCATTTGATTTGGGAACAATAAAAATGTTTGAAATAAATTGATTTTCCTCACAATGGGATGGAACTATAGCTCCTTTATGTAGAAGTTCAGTGATTTCATTAGATAAAATTGTTTTCTGCTCAGTTGAGACTGGAATTTCCTTTGGCAAAAAGGACTGAAAAAGCATGGAATCAAATTCAATTTTGTAATCCGAAACTGTTTGCAAAATCCACGGATCACAAGTAAAACCACACCATACAGCAAAACATTGTTTCAGTTTTCCAACAGAACTTACCTCAACCAATTTTAATTTATGAGCCCGTTTGGGGAACTAGTATAGGCAGGTTTCCTTCCTCGATTGGAATTTTGGTATTGATACTTGTGCGAATATTTAGCACTATAAGGTTGAGATCGAAATCTTGCCCTCGGATTGAACTCTGAACCTCGCATGGGTCCACCACCTCAAACACCATGTGTTACGTGCTTAGGCTCGAATAAGCAGCAACACAGAAAGAGTGAAAACTAACAAGCTTGTAAAACTTTAACAATGATTTTATTAAGTACAATTATTTTCATAAAATAAATAAACTTACGGTTTTAGAGAATCAAATCCAACAAATATAGAATTCACAAAATAATCCACTAATGGAATTGCAAGTCCTAATAAATAAATGTTCTAATAGTTCCAGGTTCGAATCTTGACGATGTCACGTGGTACAGTTCTTGTTTTAAATTATCCAAATGAAATTATGAAACATATGTCCTTTTCCAGATAATTAGAATAATTCTTCTTTTCCAACGAATTGACTGACACAAGTCCAGAACAAGATAATTATAACTCAAACATAAATACACAACTTATAACTTACAATAAGCCCAAAATCTACTAAAGTTAGCTTCTAAAACACAGCTATATATATTGTAATTCCCTCGTAAACAAGAGGAATCATGTGAGTCTGGAAGGTCATGGAAAAAAGCTACCTTCTCCAAGTCACGTAATAATGGAATGTTCTAGAAGGAAATCATTCACTTCCCACCCTCAATAAAAGTGTTGTCCTTGAAATTGACCAATGAAATTGAAGACCTGTTGACAATGTCCAAAGCAAGGTCAGGAACTAGACCACTGTAAGCCAAGGTCAGCCTGATTATCAGTAAAGTATAAGTCAGCTGAATTTTCTAGAAAAATTTCCCATTTAATGAATAATAAATCCTAAATGACAATTTTGGATTTAATAATTAAAAATAAATAAAATTAAATCCAATAGCCGTAACACCTTCCCCCATAAAATAAAAAGAAAGGTTTATATGATAAAACTTTCTTTTTATCACAAACCAATTTACATCTGAATTTAAAAATTATACAATATAATGAATTATACACGGGAAAGAATGTCTACAATTATATTATCAAGAAATAGCCTCAAACTTTTAACTTGTCCATGTCCCACTAAATGTCCTAAAAAAAAAACACTCTAGCAAGGCAGAACTCACTTTTAAATAAATTAACAGTTAGACACGTATTAGTGAGTCTGTCAAAGAATTTTCTAATTGTTGCTAGATGTTCTCTCCAGGTGTCGTAGATGATGACGTCACAAATCTCTAGACCAGTGATGAACATTTTTATAAGACGTTGAAATGGACTTTCTTTATATTGGTAGAGTCCATTTGGAGTCGCAATGTTTAGTTTTCCTTTGCTCTTTCTGTAGTGGAATCTGCCAAAATCCTTTCAGAAGGTCAGAATTTGGTGACGTACTTGGCATTCCCAATTTTATCAATAGAATAGTCAATTCTTGTTAATGGGAATGAATCTGTTTTTATCACTCTGTTCACCTTCCTATAATCAGTGCACATACGGAGAGTTTTATCTGGTTTAGGAACAAGTATGCATAGTGAACTCCAATCACTTTTACTGGGCTTGCTTAAAAATCATTCTTCAGCAAATACTGAATTTCCTTTTTCAAGTATTCCTGTTTGAGTGGACTCGTCCAGCATGGATGTTGTTTGGAATTTTCAATTTCAACGTCATGAAAATTTTGTTTGTCCTTGTAAGAATATCTGGACATAAGTGCTCATATAATAACTTTCAGTTCATTTCTTTCTTGCACTTGCAAATGTAAAAGTTTCTGGTCTAGATTTGTTTATAATTTCTGAATTCCAACAATTCGTCGCTCCAATATCAGTCGAATCCTGATGATATTCCTTCACTAAGTAGGACTGGTACAACTAAATTAATTACATATTTAACATGGCTATCTCTTTCAATACACAGGTACTCCTATAATTAATTTAGATCCCAGGAGCACTAATACTATAATTTAACTAATTCATTTTCTTCTTAACTTTATAAGGGCCGTAATATCTAATCTGAAGAAAAGTAAGAAGAATGAACAAGAGTAACACAACTCCATTATCAAACTCAAAAGTTCTTTCCCTTTCATTTCTTTCAAACCATACTTTCATTTTTAACTTTAATTGATTACTTGACTTGGTCTTGGGTAAGGAATCCACACAATCCACCATAATTCTACTGAATGTTTCACCAAACGTAGGAATAAGTTGCAGATGAGCCTTACGTATCTTCTGATTGGGTTTTCCTACCATTTGACAAGTACGACAAGATCTACAATATTTGACAACATCACTTTTGATTTCTGGCCAATAGAAGTGAGTCAAGGTCTTGTGATACATTTTATTAATCCCTAAATGACCAGCCAAAGGAGTTTCATGGGCCAGATTAAGTATTTCCTGTCTGTAAGGTTTTGGAACTACTATTTGATAGTTCACTGACCATTCATCACCAACATTTACCTCGGGAGGTCTCCATTTTCTCATAAGAATTCCATTTTTAATGAAATAACAGACAGGAACTTCAGTGGCTTCAGTCTCATTTATAGCCCTTTGAAACAAACAGGAGATCTCAGGATCTTTTTCCTGTTCGACGACAAGTGACTGTCGTTTATCACCCTGATTAAGAGAATGAGTTATTAAAAGATGATCACTATGATCAATACCTTCTGATTGATCTAAACCAAGAGTAAACGTGATCTCATCAAAAACCTGACCTATACAAGTGCCAGTTGAAGGAATGCTGCCTTCTGTAACATCACTCTCAAAATCATCACCCTGATTAGAATAAAGAGAATGAGTTGTCAAAAGAGGATCACTATGATCAATACCTTCTGATTGATCCAAACCAAGAGTAAAAGTGACCTCATCAAAAACCTGACCTTTACAAGCGTCAGTTGAAGGTATACTGGCTTTTTCGACATAAGCCTGACCCACGCATGTGTCAATGAAGGGAATACTGCCCTTTTCAACTTCATTCTCAAGAGCTTTCTTTACCATAGCTGTAGTAACTGTACAAGCTTGAAATATATCAGGGATTTCTTTTTCAATTTGATCAACTTTCTGATCTAAATTAGGCTTGTCAGTCACAAGAGGATTAACCACAACCTTGTCTCCAGCTAAGTCATTGCCTAGCAATAAATCTATTCCCTCAACGGGTAAAACCGAGACTGTTCCGATTGTCACAGGTCCTGACACTAAGTCTGATGACAAATTTACACAATGGAGAGGAACATTAACAAAGCAGCACTCTAACCCCTGAATAAGAACACTTTCATTAGAAGAAGACTTCTCAGATAAAGGCAAAGTACCTGATAATAAAAGACTCTGAGAGGCTCCTGTGTCCCTTAAAATTTTAATAGGGATGGGATTGGCTGAATCACCCAAAAGTGATACAGAACCCTTCGATATGAATGGTTCATAATTCTCCATATCAAAATCAGACTGGGATTTATTAGACCCAACAAATGTATTGTTTTCAATACATGACTGTGACCTTGACCTCTTGTAAATAAGAGCATTTGGAACAGGTCTATCTTGATTCTGTTGCCCATTATTCAATTTGTAGCAATCAGAAATAACGTGTCCTTTTTTCTTGCAAAAGTTACACGTCGGAAAAGACAAGGATCTAGAATCAAACTTCTCTGAAGTCTGATTTTTGAAAGTTGTGTTAGTTTGAGTTTTAGAAGGGCTTGAATTAGGCGGAAATTCTTTTCTGCCAGAAAATTGTTGAGTAGAAGTCTTGTTAACAAAAGGAACTTTATGTGTCAAAGAATATTCGTCAGCAGCTCGAGCAGCATTTTACAAGGTTTCAATCTGATGCTCCTCAAGATAAGTTTTAACATCACTATGAACACAGTTTTTGAACTCTTCAATTAATATAATTTGCTTGAGATTTTGATAATCTTGCTCAACTTTCTTGGCTAAACACCATCTATCAAACAACTGCTCTTTTTGTCTAGCAAATTCGACATGAGTTTGTCCAGCTTCTTTTCTGTAATTTCTAAATTTTTGCCTATAAGCTTCAGGAACTAACTCATAACCTCTTAAAATGCATTCTTTAACCACATCATAATCACTGCTTTGTTGAACAGACAGTGAAGTGTAAATCTCACTAGCCTTACCAGTAATTACACATTGTAGTAACTGAGTCCAATTCTCTCTTGGCCACTTTAAATTTTCTGCAACTTTTTCAAAAAGAATGAAATATTTATCTACTTCTTTTTCTTTGAAAGGGGGCACTAATCTAATATTCCTTGCTAAATCAAAATTCTGATTTGAAGTATGATGGTGATTCTTACTTGCCAGCTCTATTTCTTTCATTTTACACTGATATTCCTTTTCTTCCTTCTCTCGCTCTCTCTCAATTTGCATCTGCTCTCTCTGTAATTCAAATTGTCTCTCTTTCTCCTCTTTTTCAAATTGTAATTGCTTTTCTTTCTCTCTTTCCTGTAATTCCAGCTTCTTAAACTCTAATTCAGATTGTAATTGTCTTTCTTTCTCCCTCTCTTGTCTCTCTCTCTCCTCTTTTTCAGATTGTAATTGTCTCTCTTTCTCCTCTCTCTCTCTATCAATCCACATTTGCTTTTTTTGTAATTCAATTTGTTTCTCTTTCTCCCTTTCCTGAAACTCCAGCTTCTTTAACTCTAATTCCATCTGGAATTTTAATTCTAATTCCTTTAGTTTTATGTCAGAGTCTGATGCAGACTTACTGACCGGAATCAAAGCACTTTGTTCCAAAACATCCTGTTCTACCAAATATTGGACCAAAATCTTTTTGATATCTTGTTTCGTTAAAGAAGCCTTCACTTCGGAAAGATCATATTTCCTGGCAAGTTGAACCAACTCGTCTTTTTTGAAAAGATCTAATTGCTCCTGGGTAGGATTAGAAAGAAATATTTCTACCTTAGATGTCATTTTGATACAAGCGTGTTAGCCTCACTAATGATTTGAAATTTTCAAAAACTAGGGGAAATTCAAAATTTAAATTCAAATTTATCTCAATCTCAATCTCATTCTCAATCCCGGACGAGCCCCCAATTCTATGTTACGTGCTTAGGCTCGAATAAGCAGCAACACAGAAAGAGTGAAAACTAACAAGCTTGTAAAACTTTAACAATGATTTTATTAAGTACAATTATTTTCATAAAATAAATAAACTTACGGTTTTAGAGAATCAAATCCAACAAATATAGAATTCACAAAATAATCCACTAATGGAATTGCAAGTCCTAATAAATAAATGTTCTAATAGTTCCAGGTTCGAATCTTGACGATGTAATAATCCAAAATGGCTGACAATGTCACGTGGTACAGTTCTTGTTTTAAATCATCCAAATGAAATTATGAAACATGTCCTTTTCCAGATAATTAGAATAATTTTTCTTTTCCAACAAATTGACTGACACAAGTCCAGAACAAGATAATTATAACTCAAACATAAATACACAACTTATAACTTACAATAAGCCCAAAATCTACTAAAGTTAGCTTCTAAAACACAGCTATATATATTGTAATTCCCTCGTAAACAAGAGGAATCATGTGAGTCTGGAAGGTCATGGAAAAAAGCTACCTTCTCCAAGTCACGTAATAATGGAATGTTCTAGAAGGAAATCATTCACTTCCCACCCTCAATAAAAGTGTTGTCCTTGAAATTGACCAATGAAATTGAAGACCTGTTGACAATGTCCAAAGCAAGGTCAGGAACTAGACCACTGTAAGCCAAGGTCAGCCTGTTTATCAGTAAAGTATAAGTCAGCTGAATTTTCTAGAAAAATTTCCCATTTAATGAATAATAAATCCTAAATGACAATTTTGGATTTAATAATTAAAAATAAATAAAATTAAATCCAATAGCCGTAACACATGGCCTCTATTAAAATCTCTGTGAATATGGGCAAAATTTTCTTTGGCAAGTGCAAAGCCAGTGTCACATCTTTTAACCTCCTTGGCCACATCATCCCCAAAAGCATGGATGTTATGGGGGTATGCATATTACACAGATTGGAATATTTCCGTTTCAGATGTGGTCGAATCGTGTACCTTCTTCTGAGGGAGACGTGATATTGTACCTGACCCATAAGGGTAATACCATCTGAAATTAAGGTCTTTGCCTTTTCATTAGCAGCAATCTGAGGCTTTAATAATTCTGTTAATTGGACAATTGGCATAATGCTTGCAGCAACAAGATTTTGGATATCCCTAAAGGCTTTGTCATAAGAGTGAACTCGTTTATTAAGGTCATTCCAAATTTCCTGATTGACAAGCGGTGGGCCTAACCTATCACAGTTTTCTGGGATCTTGTACTTCTGTACAATTTCATCTGTTGCACATAAGGAAGTGCATGCAGTGTTAATCAGCATTGCTAAGGATTTTGGTATGGGCTCTCCTTTCTGGGGAGTTTTCAGTTTGGGTAACTGCCACATATCAGCATTGTTAGTAGAAAGGCTGCAAAGTGTCAAATAATGCCTCATTGATTTTCCCACTCAAAGAAATTTGCTCGAGTGGTCTACCTGCATTACCCTCTACTGGGGTAACATCAACATTGCTTTATGGCCCTTTGTTTTCAACTTCTACATGTAACTCCGGTAACGGTTCACCAAACAGGGCATCAATTTCATTGACATCTGCCACAACAGGCTGCATATTATTTAGACCCAATTTTGTCTTCAACAGCTCAATATCGGTTTCCGACAGATTATTTATATCTATGAGATTGGACGTCTTTGACTGTCTGACATTTTTTTCTTGTTTTGTCGCCATAACAGGCTTGCGTTTTGCCACTTTCTGAACTCTAGTCACAACAGACTTTAATTTTTTGTCTCTAGTTTTCTGTTTTTGTGGCTTCATAATTCCTTTCTCTTGTGAGGAACCTGCCTTAGCTTCACAAAAGGTTGCAATATCCTCAGGCCCAAAACCCGAAAATTCCGAGTTGGCTTTGAGGTCAGTAATTGAGAGGACTTCGTCCTCGTCAGTAGCCATCTCTTAGGACCATCATTCTATACAAATTGTCTCTAAGGACCATCATTATATACAGAATGTCTCTCTAAAGACCATCATTCTATACAGATTCTCTCTAAAGACCATCATTCTATACAAATTGTCTCTAAGGACCATCATTCTATACAAATTGCCTCTAAGGACCATCATTCTATACAAATTGTCTCTAAGGACCATCCTTCTATAAGGACCATCATTCTATACAGATTGTCTCTAAGGACCATCATTCTATACAAATTGTCTCTAAGGACCATCATTCTATACAAATTGCCTCTAAGGACCATCATTCTATACAAATTGTCTCTAAGGACCATCCTTCTATAAGGACCATCATTCTATACTGATTGTCTCTAAGGACCATCCTTCTATAAGGATCATCATTCTATACTGATTGTCTCTAAGGACCATTCTTCTATAAGGACCATCATTCTATACAGATTGTCTCTAAGGAAAATCATTCTATAAGGACCATCATTCTATATTGATTGTCTCTAAGGACCTTCCTTCTATAAGGACCATCATTCTATACAGATTGTCTCTAAGGACAATCATTCTATACAAATTGTCTCTAAGGACAATCATTCTATAAGACCAACATTCTATACAGATTGTCTCTAAGGACTATCATTCTAACAGGACCATTATTCTGTACAGATTGTCTCAAAGGAATGAAAATAATTGAATATAAAGGCTGTCTCAGTCAGACTAATAATTAACATCAATGTACCATGACTGTTGATGATTAATGAGTTATTGTAAGTATAGAAAAGCTGTGTTCAACTCTCTGGTTAGAAACGTAAGGAACAGAAAATAAGCAGAATCGTCAAGTTTTATAGAACTTAACGAACCATTTAATTATCAAAGTTAAAAATGAAAAGTTTTAGAGGAAGCTAATCCAAACTAGTCCTTATAAAGGTCAATGAAGTTCTAAATGAATGAAAAGTTCCTTATAAATTTCAATACTGGAAATGTACTCGTCTTCTAATAACTCTGACATTGTCAAGATGGCATTGTCAGGAATTTCTTTGAATAGTTTATGACAGTTCCAGAAAAATATTATAGTCCAAATAATGAGCACCTAATATTTCCACTGAACAGTCCAAACAAATGTTTTTCCACTTAACAGTCAAAACAAATGTTTTTCCACTTGAATACTATCTAAGTACAACATGAATCACATCTGCAGACTTACAACAGGAGCACAATAAGTGTGAATAACTCCAAATATTGGAATTATTCTGATTGCTTAATTTTCTCCTTATTTACACCATATATACTTTGCAATAAACCCTACTTGACAGCATACACTATTGATTTTTTGTTGAATTGAGCATATTCATTTGACCTCACAGCTACAAAATTATTCTTGAAACATTGAACATCAGTCACTGAGAAACAGTGCCATAGGCACTATTTGATCCTTATTATTAAGATTATTATTAATAACTGTCAACAGGTACATAAGCATCTATTTATAGATCCTTTGCAATATTATTCTCTTATCAGACTCAAGCCTAATAGGCAAAACTTAATTAAAAATATTTTGTACACATTACAGTCATGATTAGGAATTTTAATAATTAGATTAATATTATGTCCCAGGACTTTAACAAAATGTAGATATTCATAACAGATGTCTCAGAGATGAATAAAAGACAATGAGTCAACAAAGGTTGTCTCTGATGAGTGAATGACCATCACACTTCAAAGGCCATCTCTCATGACTGATAATCCATCAGTAAACAAAGCCTGTCTCTCATGAATAAATTGCCATCAGTCTGTAAAGTCTGTCTCACATGACTGAATAGCCATCATTCCACAAAGTCTGTCACTTATCAATGAATAGCCATTGGTCTACAAAGTTTGTCTCTCATGAATGAATAGCCACCAGTCTGCAAAGTCAGTCTCATGAATGAATAGCCACCATTCTACAAAGTCTGTCTCTCATGAATTAATATCCAGCAGTCTATAAAGTCTGTCTCTCATAACTTAACTGATAATCCATCAGACTACAAAGCCTGTCTCTCATGAGTGAATAACCATCAGTGTACAGTCTGAATAGCCATCAGTCTGCAAAGCCTGTCTCTCATGACTGATAAGCCATCAGTCTACAAATCCTGTCTTTCATGAATGAATAGCCATTAGTCTACAAAGTCTGTCTCTCATCAATGAATAGTCATCAGCCGTAAAATGTCTGAGAACTAAGGCACTCTACATGTCTCAACACAGCATAACTTTCAAAGGGTTGCAGTGACACAAAATCCAGTCCTTTGTAAGATGAGCTTGATAACATGGAATAGCTCTCTCTACATATTTTTTCATTAAATTAATGATTCATTTCATTGCTTTTCCTCCTTCAGCAGGGCCTTGGACACTTGAAATTAGATTTTCAGGGAATTAAAATTGAATGAGAATGTTCAAGTAGAAGAATGTTTTTTGAAGTTTGTAAAACAATTATTTTCTCTGTTGAATCTTCAGATAAGTTTAAAATCATTTGACAATTGATTACAATTAAATGACCACTTACATTATTAGAATGGGAGTTTTGTGTCACCCAAAAATAACCAAGAAAAGTCTGCTTTATTAAGGAAGACTCCTAACAAGAGTGATCTACTCTTTCTTATACATGCTGTCTGTGGTCATCAATCACTGTGAGTTTGTAACGTTGTCTTTGCAAAGTGATTCACATTCTATAGCAATGCTCTTTGTAAAGTCTGTTACTGAATGTCCATCAGCACACAAAGGAAGTCCTCTTATAGAGTGATTGACTCTGCTGACAAATTTAACGATTTTTGTTTTAGATTTTGGAAAGCACTCATTCGTTGCTCTGAGCAGATTCTGTCAGTTGAATTTCTATCACATTAGACCTCAGACCTCTTCTTTGCTTGAACCAACAGCAAACCCTGTAGAACTCTCTTTTGACCATGGGAATCTTTACCGCATAGATGATTGGATTGATGAGACTGTTTAGAAACACAACACCACTAGAGTAGATAATCAGTTTTCCTTTCTGTTCTCTTGTCATGCCTTTAGGTGTATCACTGATGTGCAGAATATAAACAATGGCTGAGAAAAAAAATAAACACTGAAATACAGTATTGGCTATATACAATTAAACATGCCCAAGGTAGTTACCTCTGGGAAGTGCACAATTGAACTATTTTATTACAGTTTGTGTCTAAAATATGTTATGCATATTAAATAAGTGTCTGTTTAAAGCAGGTAATTGCATAATAAAGGTGACCATGAAGATAAATTAAACTCTTCATAGTAAGCAACTGTTTTCATAGCTACTGTTGTTATGCAAGTAATGCTTATAAGCAAATTTTAATGAGCATATGAATTATGCTTAAAATAAATGAAAAATTGTGCTTATTCACCTATAGACTGTATATCAAAATTCATACCAAGGGGATGCAATCACTTTCTAGAAAGGGAGGTAAACTTGTACAGTACACAAATTAGGTAGCACTAGCAGGGTCTGATGAAGTTGGTCAGGTTAAAAATACAGTGTATGGAGTCTTTCGGAGTACGGTATTAATTCAGTTCCCATAGTAAACCTATGCAAACACCATGATTTAAAAATTCAATAACTTAAAATTTTTGAGTGTTCATGATCAAATCTATATTTATCAGTATAAATGAAACCTGGACGTCAGTTTTTTGTAGAGGAAAGGATATGAGCCACTGTATTTTCTGGACCTGCATGTGTTTGAAACATGTGCTTTCAGTTCCGCACCAAAGAATCAGGTGCTACTTTTAGTTCTGAGTGTTCCAAACTCTTGACTGTTAAAGGACTTACATTCCATCAATAAAACAATATTTCTATTATTTTTCACTTACAACTAGAATAAGCTCTCAAAATATTCTTTTTCCTAAAACATGGCTTTCATTATTAACCAGTCTTGGTTCACCCATTTCCAGGCTGGTTCCCATTTTTCCATACATTTATTACCATGTGTCCGTTAGGCTACATGAAAAAGACAGGGTATTTACAACAGCACATACGTATATTGACAAGTTATATCAGTGCTTCCTTACCTCCACTACTGATCTTTTGTAAAATCTTGATTGCTGTTAAGTTGCATGAACTTTAATTGAAATATCAGTGTTTATTAGTCATGGTATCAGTGTTGGTTGCAAATGAACTTGAATTTTGGTGTCAGTGTTGGTTGCAGATAAACATTAATGTTCCTTTGATTAGTATTTTTAACGTAGCTTTAAAGAAATTTCAGTCATATTGCTACGATGTTTGCAGTGAGGCAGTTTATAGTGATGTCTAGCACTGGGGCATCATACCACAGACATGTAGCATGATGTCCCACCCAGTCACATTATCCTGACACAAGGCAGACCAGTCCTAACACTAACCTCTTAATGGTGAATGCCAAGCAAGGCAGCTGCTAGTACCATTTTTGTAAGTCTTTGGTATGACTCATGGTGTCAGTGTTGGTTGCAGATAAACTTGAAATCATGGTGTCAGTGTTGGTTGCAGAAAAACTTGAAATTGTGGTGTCAGTGTTGGTTGCAGATAAACTTTATACATAGTATAAGTGTTGGTAGTGGATGGACTTAAATCATGGTATGAATTTTGGTTGCAGATGGACTTTAATCATGGTATGAATTTTGGTTGCAGATGGACTTTAATCATGGTATGAATTTTGGTTGCAGATGGACTTTAATTATGGTATGAATTATGGTTGCAGATGGACTTTAATCATGGTATGAATTTTGGTTGCAGATGAATTTTGGTTGCAGATGGACTTTAATCACAGTATGAATTTTGGTTGCAGATGGACTTTAATGATGGTATGAATTTTGGTTGCAGATGGACTTTAATTATGGTATGAATTTTGGTTGCAGATGGACTTTAATCATGGTATGAATTTTGGTTGCAGATGGACTTTAATCATAGTATGAATTTTGGTTGTCGATGGACTTTAATTATGGTATGAATTATGGTTGCAGATGGACTTTAATCATGGTATGAATTTTGGTTGCAGATGAAATTAAATTGTGGTGTCAGTGTTAGGTTGCAGATGAAGTTGAATTGTGGTGTCAATGTTGGTTGCAGATAAACTTGAAATCATGGTGTCAGTGTTGGTTGCAGACAAACTTTATACATAATATAAGTATTGGTAGTGGATGGACTTTAATCATGGTATGAATTTTGGTTGCAGATGGACTTTAATTATGGTATGAATTTTGGTTGCAGATGGACTTTAATCATGGTATGAAATTCGGTTGCAGATGGACGTTAATCATGGTATGAATTTTGGTTGCAGATGGACTTTAATTATGGTATTATTTTTGGTTGCAGATGGACTTTAATCATGGTATGAATTTTGGTTGCAGATGAAATTAAATTGTGGTGTCAGTGTTAGGTTGCAAATGAAGTTGTATTGTGGTATCAGTGTTGGTTGTAGATAAACATGAAATTGTGGTATCAGTGTTGGTTGCAGATAAACTTTATACATAGTATAAGTGTTGGTAGTGGATGGACTTTAATGATGGTATGAATTTTGGTTGCAGATAGACTTTAATCATGGTATGAATTTTGGTTGCAGATGGACTTAAATCATGGTATGAATTTTGGTTGCAGATGGACTTTAATCATGGTATGAATTTTGGTTGCAGATGAATTTTGGTTGCAGATGGACTTTAATCACAGTATGAATTTTGGTTGCAGATGGACTTTAATTATGGTATGAATTTTGGTTGCAGATAGACTTTAATCATGGTATGAATTTTGATTGCAGATGGACTTAAATCATGGTATGAATTTTGGTTGCAGATGGACTTTAATTATGGTATGAATTTTGGTTGCAGATGGACTTTAATTATGGTATGAATTTTGGTTGCAGATGGACTTTAATCATGGTATGAATTTTGGTTGCAGATGGACTTTAATTATGGTATGAATTTTTGTTGCAGATGGACTTTTGTCATAGTATGAATTTTTGTTGCAGATGGATTTTAATCATGGTATGAATTTTTGTTGCAGATGGACTTTAATCATAGTATGAATTTCGGTTGCAGATGGACTTTAAACATAGTACCATTTTTTTAAGTCTTTGGTATGACTCAGCCAGGGATCAAACCGATGACCTCCCACTTCCGAGGCGGACACTGTAACCACTAGGCCACCTAAGCGGTTGGCTAATTTGGGGAAACTAAATCTTTGCAAATTATAAATAAATGGGAACTTGAGTCATGTGCTTTACCCATTATCTTTTTGTCTGTCTTGTGCAGAGTGCTGATATCTTTTCTTTTTATATTTTATATTGTTGTCCTTTATGTTGAGATTTTTTGGAAGGTTTAATCTTTTGAAAGTATGTATGCAATTCATTATTTTCATTTGTTGTTAATTTTACCCTTAATTGGCACTATATGGTCATTAATGTGCTGAGGTGCCATAAATCGCTGCTATATCTATGCATCTTCTGTCCCATTGGTGATGAAATTCTTGAAAACAATTGTCAAAAATGGGTATTTGGGAAATTCATATTTGTGTCTGTGCTAACATTTTATTGAAATGTTTTAGGCTACTTATGTGGTTGATGTAGATGTGTGGCATAGTTTTACCTGAAGCCCACATCTATGGAGATTTGAAGAACTGAAAAAGGGTTATGTTGAAAATTAATAATTCATAATTGCATCTCCTCCTACACTGCACTGAGGATCTTATTGAAACTTCATAGACTAGATATGTGGTTGTTGTAGGTGCAGTATAATGTTTTACTTTTTCTTCTTTAAAATGTATTTAAAAAATGGGGTATTATGATTCAGTTTCTAATCAGTCCTTTTTTTCATACTGTTTGGAAGATTTTGTTTTGTAAGGCTAGACAGGAGGTTGGTGCAGAATTGCATAAGATTTTGTTTTTGTTTTTTCTGGCTCATTTCGGAGGATATTTGGGGGGGGGGAGGAAATTGTGAATTTTTTAACCATGATATGTGGCTATTTTCAATGTATAGTAGAGTTTTACTCTGAATCATTTTTAGAAAAATATCTTGATAAGATTTTTAAAAAAGGGAAATTTGAGAATTCACGATTAGTATTTTGTGAAGTTCTATGCAGTATTATGTGCCAAAAACATTCTAATTCAGATGGGGAATTTATGCCATATGATATAAGACAAACACATTGAAAAGAAAATGTCTCAGGTATGCATATCTGAAACTTTATCAAGTTAGGATTGTTGTCTGACTGACTTACCCATTGGAATCAAGCAAAGAACAGATACTCCTATCATAATGAACATTGTCTTCACTAGCCGTATTGTCCGTCTCAACTGTGATTGGTATGCATGTTGATGCCTTGGTAGAACGTTGTTTCCAATGGCTTTGGCTTGTTGTCTTGCAACTTTGAAAATCACTGCATACATGTAAATCATAGCAAGAATAGGGCCAACAGCCAGAGACATGGACACTGTCAAGTATTCTTTTGACAGAACCTCAAAAAACCAGCAGAATTCATCCTGGTGAATATTTATTGTTGTCCATCCCAGTAGTGGAAGAAGACCAAACCCTATACATCCTACCCAGATACTTATGCTAATTGTTATAATGGATGTTTTAGACAACCAATTAGGATAATGCAGTGGTCTTGTTATCTTGATATACCTGTCAAGTACAAGAAAACACAAATGCCAAAAAGAGCTGATGCCAACCGATTGGCCCAGACCCAGACGGACTAGACACTCTTCAACAATCTGGTAGTTTCCCAACATGTTGCTTACATGATAAAGTAGAATGACTCCTGTAACGAGGTCTGCAACAGACAAGCTGATCACACAGTATTCAGGTAAGTCCACATTGTGATTATACTTCAGAAAAGCATGGCATACAATGCTGTTTAGGAAGATTATCATTGTGGCAATTATTACATGAGAGATGCATACTATAAGAAAACCAGTGGTTATGGCATACCCACCATAGGCTTTGTACACTATTCCATCTGGATAATGTAATAAATTTGTGTCATTCTTCACCATAGTTAGGTTTGTGGTGATGCTGCAAGCCATTTGCATATCTGTTTTTATGTCACAAATCAAAAATCAAGTTTCACACCCATTTTGATCTGGGTTATTTTAAACTGTTACAAACAAGATTGAGAACCACCTGGAATGTGTCCATTTGAATAGTGTAATAAATTCTGTTCCTCATAACTTCAGATTGCTGTCATAAATTAACTGTAAATTCCTAGATTTAATGTTTCAATACAACACTATACGTTGAGCAGAAACATAATATTAAATTGTGGCATTCACATTTACAGCACATCTGAGTCACTTCATGCAATTTTCCTTATTAATATTCCACTTCATATCATTGGGATTGAAAGGAAGAACGAACTCCTACATCAGTCTCTAGAAGTTTGTTTATGATTACTTTGAATCCTTTTAATTGTCAATAGTAATCTATCATAGTCATAAATAACGACTGTTCAGAAACTCATTTCCTAATGAATGAAGTAAATGTACCAGCTTGTTTTGAGGAAATCTTGCAGATGATGAAAAAATTTACACAAGAACAATAAACAATTGTTAATTAATCTGTCACATTCCTGTCTTCCAACAATTATTTACTAGAATTGAAATTTGATCTTCATTGTTATCAGAACTTTGAAATGTCCACCATGAAAATATTGGCTTAATCAACCAGTAGATTTCTAAAAAATAGATTCCTGGGACATGGAAATTGATTTCTTTGATTAAATTGAATTAGAAATCCCTAAAAATGTTGCTTATGTTGACATAACTTTAAATAGATGTAAACTTCCAAACATACATATGAGAACATGCGCTCATTTTGAATATAAAAATTGTAACATGCATGTGACAGCATGTGCTCATATAGAATGTAAACCCTGTAATGTACATGTGACAGCATGTGCTCATTTAGAATGTAAACCCTGTAATATAGTGACAGCATGTGCTCATATAGAATGTAAACCCTGCAATGTATATGTGACAGCATGTGCTCATATAGAATGTAAATCCTGTAATATACATGTGTGACAGTATGTGCTCATATAGAATGTAAACCCTGTAATGTACATTTGTTAGTATGTACTCATATTGAATGTAAATCCTGTAATATACATGTGACAGTATGTGTTTATATAGAATGAAAATCCTGTAAGGTTGTTGTTGTTGGGTTTAACGCCATTTTTCAGCACACGATAGGCTATACATGGCGGCCAGTATTGTTGGTGGAGGAAGAACCTGGAAAAACCCCCGGAAAAAACCACCAACCCACAAGAAGCTACTGGCAAGCTTTCTCACATAACTACATTAGCCGAATCTTAGACTCGAACCCACGCAGACAGAGGTGAGAAAGCAGTGATCCATAACGGAAAGCGCTTTTGACCACTTAGCCACTCGGCGCCCCAAAGGATTTAGTTGAGAAATAGAATTGTAATGATAAAATCTGGTAATTTGATGATACAGTTAAGAATGAATAGTGAGCATAATCATGATTGTTGAAATTAATGATTGGGTTGTTTCCAGAACCTCTTCATGTTATGAACTGTATAAAAGATTTCACAATGTGGTTTTACATAGTTAAGAAGTTACCATATATACCCACTTATCAGTAAGTCCAACTGTAAACAATATACATAGATCTGATCTACCTTTGCAAAATGTGTGGCTGATCAGGGTTTCTGGTGTGATTTAAGAAACTCACCTTAACAAGTCAGTGACATCACATCTATCTCAACAGGTTTAAGTCTGTGATTGGTCAGCATAGATATATGAGAAAGTTTGTCAGTAGCTTTCTATGGGTCATTGGTTCTTCCAGCAGTCTTCCTAAGCTCTTTCTCCACCAAATATATTGGTTACTAGCCTATTATGTGCTGAAAATATCACATTAAATCAACAAAACCAAGGTCTCATAATGCTGGAATGATATGCAATTTTTTTCAGAATTTCAGATTCAGGTAATTATTACATGCATTGGAAAAGAAGATTAAGACAGGACATTTATAAACTAGCTGGAATCAATTCTTAATGTGGATTACAAGACTGCTTTAGAACCTTTGCTAGTCAGGTCAAGAAAGTCCTCTCTTTTATCATTATTGACAACCAGAAGTGTTTTATGAAAGGGAGATTTATGGGTGAAAATACAAGAATCATGTATGAAAGGAAGTTTGTTTGTTTGTTTGTTTAGGATTTTTAACGTAGCTTTAACAATTTTTCAGTCATATCGCTACGATGTCTGCAGTGAGGCAGTTTATAGTGATGTCTACCACTGGGGCATCATGCCGCAGACATGTAGCATGATGTCCCGCCCAGTCACATTATCCTGACACCAGGCCGACCAGTCCTAACACTAACCTCTTAATGCTGAACGTCAAGCGAGGCAGCTGTTAGTACCATTTTTGTAAGTCTTTGGTATGACTCGGCCGGGGATCGAACCCACGACCTCCCGCTTCCGCGGCGGACGCTCTAACCACTAGGCCACCGGAGCGGTATGAAAGGAAGTAATATCATGAGAACAAAAGTGAATCTTGTCTTCTCCAGTCTGATTTCTTAAACTTACATTTTGTAAATTAGAAAAGTAAATAACTCATTGATTGTAATTAAGTTGTTGTTTTCACTTTTCTATCCATTCATTAATTTAAACATAAAGTTGTAAGAAAAGAAATTGCTTAGTTGATTGAGTGTAAGAAATGTATCCCTTATTGGAAAAATTACTTTGTGATAATGCTTGATGTTACTGAGTTCATTCAGCTTTATTCAACTTGACCAAATCCTCTATCCTATATTGAAAATGAATTGAATATATTATTTTTCCAGTTCATTTGGGGTGGTAAAACTGAGAGGGTTTAATGAGACACCCTTTTAGCTTCTTTAAAGGAATGGGATTAAATATGATTCACTTACACTCATTGATGAGTTATATACAACATTCCTGGATTAGGCATCTTCAGGCATATATACTCATTGATGTGTTATATACAATATTCCTCAATTATGATCTTTCTGCATATATACTCATTAATGTGCTATATACAACTTTCCTGGATTAGGCATCTTTATGCATATATACTCACTGATGTGTTAAATACAACTTTCCTGGATTAGGCATCTTTCTGCATATATACTTATTGATGTGTTATATACAACTGTCCTGGATTAGGCATCTTTATGCATATATACTCATTGATGTGTTATATACAACTTTACTGGATTAGGCATCTTTAGGTATATATACTCATTGATGTGTTATATACAATATTCCTAGATCAGTTATCTCTTAATAAACTAAGTTGTTTAATGGCAGCGACTAGTTTTTGAATGAATATTTGGAAAATTTGGAGTTACACAGTTATTTAAATGAAGAAAAAGTATGAGATAAAAGTAATGTTTAATCCATGAATATGTTTGGAAGACATGATGTTATTTATGCTTTATCACAATGGAAATATGAACCATCCCAAATATTCTTAATTTAGCTACCTTAGATAATGTCAAATCATGGACAAGATGGAGAACAGATGGTGTTATTCTTATTCAACACCTTTCTCATGCACAAGTATGTATTTTAAGCTTTGATAAACAACAAAAACCATAAGTTAATAATTTAATACAGTGTTTTGATCATGTCTTGAAGATATCAATAGAGTGGAACGGAAATTATCATGATAACAATCAAGATACTAAATCCAAAATGGTAAACATGAAACTTGATTTATACTGTGATATTAATCAAGATACTAAATCCAAAATGGTAAACATGAAACTCGATTCATACCATGATAAAAATCAAGATACTAAATCCAAATAGTAAACATGAAACTTGATTTATACTGTGATATTAATCAAGATACTAAATCCAAATGGTAAACATGAAACTTGATTCATACCATGATAAAAATCAAGATACTAAATCCAAATGGTAAACATGAAACTGATAAATTGACCACATCTTTTCTTTTGACTAAATTTTGAACAAACAATTCAAAACAGATTAGTTTAATTTCAGATTTCTTAGTAGACAAATTATCACAGACAAGTTTTTTTTTTTATAAATTGTATTTAAGTAAAAATGAAAGATGAGTTTTTTGCATGGAAGGAATAAAACAAATTTATATTGATCATTTATTCTACAACTGTCTAGTTACTACACACTTTTGGAAATTTGTGGAATATATCAAAAATCATGATTCAGATTTTAGATTTACATGAAAGATGTCTTTATCGGAAATAACAACTTTGATAAACTTGTTACTTTCTTAATTTTGCTTGCCAAATGTTATATACAAATCTTGTTGCGTGTAAACAAAATCCAAAATCTAGTATTTTATACAAAATTTATTTCATTATGTAAATTGGTTTAAAAATATGAATAACAAAATTAGTAGGGCATAACCGATTAGCATTTTTCTACCGATTTCCGATTCCGGATTTTGGGAATGAAATTTTTCCGATTCCGGATATGATTCAATTAATCGGAAATGCTAAATCCGTATTTTTTTTTCTAAAAAATTTCATCTTCCGTTTCCAGGTTTCTGGTATCTGGTTTTGCCGTGTCTAGCATGTTACTTAGTACTTTACCATATCCGGCTTCTTATCCGGTTTTCACCCGCCGGTTCAAATAGATTGTCTCACAGCGTAGTTGTGTTGACCATATTGGACTTTTCTGACTTCTTATTTAACTTTATTAACACACTATTGAATGACACGCAGTGTTAGACACGGTGCTATAGAAATTCAACTTTATTATTTTTATTATCCGAATCGGTCGTTCCTGCCTTGTCCGACTCCGATTAATCGGAAGTTCATACTATCCGGTGGAATCCGATTTCCGGATCAAAAGTCGGTTATGCCCTAAAAATTAGTTTAAGAAAAATTGACTCTGTTGTGATTATTTGATAGAATATTTTAAAAAAATATTTAACTTATCTGTTTCACATTTTCATAAGTTTCTTTTTAAGTAAAGAAAATATTACAGTTAAAAAAGCCACAAGAAAGAAACCTCAGTGTTTGCGAGTGTGTCTTTGTGTATATTACTTGTGAATGTATGTGTTTGTGTGTGTGCATGAGTGTGTATCACATTTAATAAAGCAAATATATTCAAATATCAGGATTTAAAACAATTTAAGATAATAACCATACACTAGGTCAGGTGGAGATGTAGGAGAACATGCAAACTCCTGACAACATACCCATTATTCTTGCTTGCTTATAAGTACAGTCCAGCTGCAAACTGCACAGAGAGCTCTGGGTTTGTGTAGTTTTTTTGGAGTAACCAGTAGAACCAATAACATAGACTCTGATCTACAGGCATATTATATGATGGCAGATCAGGATCTTAATTTGTTGTTTGCATTTTGCCTAGACTTATAAGTGGGTATTTATGGTATGTTCAATTAAAAAAAAAGTGAGGAAAAAAAAGAAAAAGTAAAGCTGTATTATCTGCTTTATTAATTACTTGTAACAAATTTCATAGACCAAGATCTGCCAGTGCATTATGTGATGGCAGATTTTATCAAAATAAAGTGAAATACATTAACAAGCAATGAACAAGTTAAGCCATTGTCATGGAATGCAAGACCAAATCAACATTAAATATGGGTTTTTATACTCCAGTAATAACAATCAAGTTTACAAATGGATATGAATATATGTCTAAGTCTTGTTAAATGATTTGTTTGGTAGATCATACTGAAGTCTGATAATCAAATATTAAATACCATTGATGACAAATTTTTAGTCGAAATATTACATACTATGAGAAATGAAGATAGACAATAGATCAATAGATATATTGATAGACAGATAGACTGAACTTGACTTTGAACATTGTTTTGGGGCATAAATTTCCTGTCGATATATACACAATTGTAGTCAATACAAATCTTTTAATTGCTTTGGTAAACATTGTTGCAAATTATTGTTACTCATTGATTACTGTAAAACTGTATGTGAAACTGTTGACAACCAAGCTAATCATACTTCGATATAAGCATTTAGGATTATCCTTGGTGAAAATGATACAGATGTTAAATCAAGCAATGGAACAGCAAGGAATATGCACAACTAAGAAATGAATATTTATAAAAAAAAGTTGAATATGTACAAGATTTCAAAATTAATATCCTCCATCTTATCAGAAAAAAATGACATTCCATAGTACATGTAATACCCAAAAAAATGACATTCCATAGTAATATAAAAAAATAATGACATTCCATAGTAATATAAAAAAATAATGACATTCCATGCAGGGACAAACTTAGCGAGACCTAATCATGTTTTGTATCATATGTTTTCAGCATGTTTTTATGTTTTTCAATTTCATTGTTTTTGTCATTTGTAGTTCTGTAGTGTAGTCATATCATTATTGATGGTGTAAAGCGCTTAAAGCTTCGAAAGATTAGGCACTATACAAAGTCCTCATTATTATTATTATTATTATTATTATTATTATTATTATTATTATTATTATTATAATTATTATATAAAAAAAATAATAATATTCCATAGTAATAACCAAAATTTTAATGACATTCCATAGTAATAACTAAAAAATAATGACATTCCATAGTAATAACCCCAAAAAATTAAACATTAAAAGAGTTGGTATTAACTAAGTTTCAGGATTCTAAAACCATAAAATGTCTTGTTTAATAAATGTTTTTTTTATATTCTGGCCCTCTGTTTTGAAATAGTTTAACAAAATAGTGAAAGAAACAAAATCATGCAATACTTTTCATCAAAAATACAAAAATGGCTAGAATTTGCATCATTATGATTAATAAGTAACTCGTTTCTCCACATTTACTCTTACTTTGGTTTTCTTCAAGCCTGTATACATGGGATACAACTTTTTTTCAATACTGTTAGTCTACATCTGTGAACTTCTATCTGTTAAGACCTCTACACAATAGAGGGCCCGAATGGAGATTAGGTTGTTAAACTTACTGGGCTATCTTCTATAAATAATGCTGTTGTTGTTATTATTATTAGTAGTAGTAGTACTATTATTATTATTATTGTTATTATTATTATTATTATTATTATTATATTAAACATAATGCCTGATAAAAACAAAATTTGCCATAAAACATTTGTATATACCGCTGCAGACATTGTAAAAAGTAAAAACAAGTATTCCTTATATCACTTGTATGTCAAGCTGTTTGCATTTTGTATGTGACAGTTTTCCATGGAGTCTATGTGTCTCTATTTGCATTTTATATACAACACAGTTTTCCATGGAGCCTATGTGTCTCCATCTATTTGCATTGTGTATGTGACACAGTTTTCCATGGAGCCTATGTGTCTCCATCTATTTGCATTGTGTATGTGACACAGTTTTCCATGGAGCCTATGTGTCTCCATCTATTTGCATTGTGTATGTGACACAGTTTTTCATGGAGCCTATGTGTTTCTATCTATTTGCATTTGTATATGACACAGTTTTCCATGGAGCCTATGTGTCTCCATCTATTTGCATTGTGTATGCAACACAGTTTTCCATGGAGCCTATGTGTGTCCATCTATTTGCATTGTGTATGTAACACAGTTTTCCATGGAGCCTATGTGTCTCCATCTATTTGCATTGTGTATGTAACACAGTTTTCCATGGAGCCTATGTGTCTCTATCTGTTTGCATTTTGTATGTGACACAGTTTTCCATGAAGTCTATGTGTCTCTATCTATTTGCATTTTGTATATGATATATTTTATGGAACCTATGTGTCTCTGTCCATTTACATTTGTATATGATAGTTTTTTATGGAACCTATGTGTCTTTATCTATTTGCATTGTGTATATGACACAGTTTTCCATGAAGTCTGTGTGTCTCTATCTATTTGCATTTTGTATATGATAGTTTTTTTATGGAGCCTATGTGTCTCTATTTATTTGCATTGTGTATGTGACATAGTTTTCCATGGAGCCTATGTGTCTCCATCTATTTGCATTGTGTATGTAACACAGTTTTCCATGGAGCTTATCTGTCTCTATCTATTTGCATTTTGTATATGACACAGTTTTCCATGGAGCCTATGTGTTTCTATCTATTTGCATTTTATATACAACACAGTTTTCCATGGAGCCTATGTGTCTCCATCTATTTGCATTGTGTATGTAACACAGTTTTCCATGGAGCCTATGTGTCTCCATCTATTTGCATTGTGTATGTACCACAGTTTTCCATGGAGCCTATGTGTCTCCTTCTATTTGCATTGTGTATGTAACACAGTTTTCCATGAAGTCTATGTGTCTCTATCTATTTTTATTTTGTATATGATATATTTTATGGAACCTATGTGTCTCTGTCCATTTGCATTTGTATATGATAGTTTTTTATGGAACCTATGTGTCTTTATCTATTTGCATTGTGTATATGACACAGTTTTCCATGAAGTCTGTGTGTCTCTATCTATTTGCATTTTGTATATGATAGTTTTTTATGGAACCTATGTGTCTCTATTTATTTGCATTTTGTATGTGACATAGTTTTCCATGGAGCCTATGTGTCTCCATCTATTTGTATTGTGTATGTAACACAGTTTTCCATGGAGCTTATCTGTCTCCATCTATTTGCATTTTGTATATGACACAGTTTTCCATGGAGCCTATGTGTTTCTATCTATTTGCATTTTGTATTTGACAGTTTTCCATGGAGCCTATGTGTCTCCATCTATTTGCATTGTGTATGTGACACAGTTTTCCATGGAGCCTATGTGTCTCCATCTATTTGCATTGTGTATGTGACACAGTTTTCCATGGAGCCTATGTGTCTCCATCTATTTGCATTGTGTATGTGACACAGTTTTCCATGGAGCCTATGTGTCTCCATCTATTTGCATTGTGTATGTAACACAGTTTTCCATGGAGCCTATGTGTCTCCATCTATTTGCATTATGTATGTGACACAGTTTTCCATGGAGCCTATGTGTCTCCATCTATTTGCATTGTGTATGTGACAGAGTTTTCCATGGAGCCTATGTGTCTCCATCTATTTGCATTGTGTATGTGACACAGTTTTCCATGGAGCCTATGTGTCTCCATCTATTTGCATTGTGTATGTAACACAGTTTTCCATGGAGCCTATGTGTCTCCATCTATTTGCATTGTGTTAGTGACACAGTTTTCCATGGAGCGTATGTGTCTCCATCTATTTGCATTGTGTATGTGACACAGTTTTCTATGGAGCCTATGTGTCTCCATCTATTTGCATTGTGTATGTGACACAGTTTTCCATGGAGCCTATGTGTCTCCATTTATTTGCATTGTGTATGTGACACAGTTTTCCATGGAGCCTATGTGTCTCCATCTATTTGCATTATGTATGTGACACAGTTTTCCATGGAGCCTATGTGTCTTCATCTATTTGCATTGTGTATGTGACAGTTTTCCATGGAGCCTATGTGTCTCCATCTATTTGCATTGTGTATGTGACACAGTTTTCTATGGAGCCTATGTGTCTCCATCTATTTGCATTGTGTATGTGACACAGTTTTCCATGGAGCCTATGTGTCTCTATCTATTTGCATTTTGTGTGACACAGTTTTCCATGGAGCCTATGTGTCTCTATCTATTTGCATTTTGTATATGACACCGTTTTTGATGGATCTTTTGTGGCTCCAGCTGTTCACATTTGTTTTATGTGGCACAGTTTCTATAGAGCTTATGTGTCTCTAGCTGTTAACATTTTTATGTGTGACTGAGTTTTCCATGGAGTTTATGTGTCTCCAGCTGTTCAAATAATTGTTTCTGACACAAAATATTTAGCAGGCAGGAGTTTTATGAGATACAGCATATAATGGAAGTCATGTAGACAAATGTTTTGGTAAAAAATGTCCGATTCCTATCAAATAATGTCATAAAATATGCAACTTCACTTTTAACTTGATAACACGTGTAATTTAATAATAATTTAACCTGTTCAAAATTATTGCCGAGTAGAGTTTGTTTTATATTTCATTAGCAAGATCATCTTGCAACAATATCAAGTAAATATACTATTATATTTTTTTCAATTTGGAGAAAGACATGATAATTTGAGTTTGTAGGATACATAGCATTCAGTAAGTTCAGATAGTTTTTAAATGTGTAAAGGTGTCCATTGGAAGCAAAATGCTAAATATAACACTTCTATCTGTCAAAATAGTTGGACCATTGTTTTAAACATAGTTTGACTCTTCTCCCACCCCCACAATATGCCTTACTCTCATGTGTTTTTTTTATCACGATTATAATCTAGTTTTGTTACCCTTCAGTATGATGCCCATGTAAGCTGGTCAACAAGTTCAGTGTGATGATCATATGCACTTGACAACAGGTCCTTGTAGGCTGGTCAACATGGTCAGTGTGGTGATCATATGGACTTGTCAACAGGTCCATGTAGGCTGGTCAACAAGTTCAGTGTGAATTTTATATGGACTTGTCAACAGGTCCATTTTGGCTGGTCAACAAGTTCAGTGTTATGATCATATGGATTTGTCAAAAGGTCCATTTAGGCTGGGCAACAAGTTCAGTGTGGTGATCATATGGACTTGTCAGAAGGTCCATTTAGGCTGGTCAACAAGTTCAGTGTGGTGATCATATGGACTTGTCAACAGGTCCATGTAGGCTGGTCAACAAGTTCAGTGTGATTTTTATGTGGACTTGTCAACAGGTCCATTTTGGCTGGTCAACAAGTTCAGTGTTATGATCATATGGATTTGTCTAAAGGTCCATTTAGGCTGGTCAGCAAGTTCAGTGTGGTGATCATATGGACTTGTCAACAGGTCCATGTAGGCTGGTCAACAAGTTCAGTGTGATTTTTATATGGACATGTCAACAGGTCCATTTAGGCTGGTCAACAAGTTCAGTGTGATTTTTATATGGACTTGTCAACAGGTCCATTTAGGCTGGTCAACAAGTTCAGTGTGATTTTTATATGGATTTGTCAAAAGGTCCATTTAGGCTGGTCAGTAAGTTCAGTGTGGTGATCATATGGACTTGTCAGCATATCTATAGGATGGGCTGCAGTGGAAATGCTGTTAAAGTAAAGGTTTTCCAATATAAATTTGCCACAATAAGGGACACTGGTGAGCCCATTACTAACTCAAACCTCTGTTGAAAACATTCTCCCTTTTCTAGCGGGATTGAAATTTTGGCCATTTGTAAAGAATGGCTTTGTCACATGTTCAGCATTTAGTTGATCATGTGACTTCAGTCAAGAAGTCATTTATTTGATGAAGGTCTTGCAATAAGGTCAAAAGCTAAGGAATCAGAACCTGCTATGCTATAGAAAGGTATCTATTCTAAGTTTAATAGATTGCAAATGGCTGAAGCAGCTAACAGTATTCATTCTAGTACAGTATATCCATTTTAGTACTGTATATTCATTTTGTTATATTCATTCTTGAACAGTAATTGTATTCATTTTAGTACACAGTACATTCATTCTAGTATGGTATATTCATTCTAGTTCTATACATTCATTTTAGTACAGTATATTCATTCTAGTACAGTACATTCATTCTTGTATGGTATATTCATTCTAGTACAGTATATTCATTTTGTTACAGTATATTCATTGTAGAATAGTACATGAATTCATTTTAGTACAGTATATTCATTCTAGTACAGTATATATATTCATTCTAGTACAGTATATTCATTTTCCTTCAGACCATATACTCCTTGAAAACGTTTGAAGCTCCTTGAAAAGTGTTTGATAACTTGCTAGCACTGTTAAAACCGTGTTCACATTTTCTTCAGTTTGGAGACTGTTTTGTCTCAGCAAGGCATTCATGGTGGTAATAACATTAAAGCTATTGTTTAAAGAGCTTTTCTTCCATCAGAGTGGATGTTCTGTGTACTCTACAGGTGATGCTTTCATGCTGTTCATAGACACCAATGGCTTTTTTGGAATATTAGGCTGATTTCGCTTCTTGCATGCAAATATCTTTCTAAACCTTGTGTTGACAACAGGAATTTTTAAGGTGTATATTACAGGATTAAGAAGACTGTTAAAAAAGCCCAGTGAGGAACTGTATACGAGGATCTTTCCTTGCATGGTAATTGATAAATAGTCCAGGTTTCCTGATAAATGGAGCATTAGTACTATACCTGTAAAGGGAAAAATATATTTTCATAATCATTCCTTTCTTTGGCATGTTTGCATCAACTGCAATACACATGGCAAAAAAAATACAATATATATAGAAATAGTGACAAACAATTTTTCCCTTTAAATGTTGAAAATGAAGTTTGTATAATTGTAGAGTTTAAACCATTTTTTAAAAGACCTTATCCAAGTGGTGAATTTAGTGTTTTCTTTTTGGAAAGACATGTCCAAATGATGAATTCAGTATATTTCCTTTTTTAAAGTACAGTATCCAAAATGGTAAATTCAGTATATTTCCTTTTTGAAAGTACAATATCCAAATGGATGGTGAATTCAGTGTATCTTTTCATACAGATTCTTCTGAAGATTCATTAATATGAATTGGCTAATGAAAAATCTTGCAACTTCTGGAAGCCATCATTACAACAATAGTAACATGAGATGGTTACACTTATTTAGGTCGAGTCTGGTTGTTACAACTGTATGACCTTAAACTAGGTAACAAAAAAGAGTGAAGTCTGGAAAATCAAGTGGTAATGATGACCTTTTGAATGATTTATTTGAGACAAGTGGAAATATCACAGTACCTTTTTATTGTCTATTTAGATATATTATTTGATGTTGGATACTTTCCACAGAGCTTGAAAATTACTGTTATAACATTCATTCACAAAAATGGGAATATAAATATGCCTGACACATATAGAGAGATTGGTCCTTTACCAGTCGTCAGCAAAATATTTAAACGAAAAACTAGCTAACTGTGTCAAAGGAAACGATATTCTAGATGAAGAACAAAGCTAGCTTTAAAGTTGGATATTCCTCAGCAGATAGTATATTTATCCAAGGCACATTGATATATCCATTTCTGAAGAAGTGAAGAGGTAGAGTTTATGTTCTTTTGTTGATTATGAAAAATTGCTTGACCATAGTGAAAATAGGTTTCTTTATCATAAATTAGTACTTGAAAATATTAGCAGTAAAATGCTTATGATACTGAAAGCAATATATACAAATTTCAATGATTGTATGAAAGTTCCAAATGTCTTAACATAAATATTTAACTGTCCTTCTGGGATAAGGCAAGGTTATGTTTTGTCACCTATTATATTTTCATTATTTCTAAACGATTTAAAGATTCACATTTCTGACCAAAAGAATGGTGTAACAGTAGAATTTGCTATGTTATTTGCTCTGTTGCATGCAAATAAATGAGTTGCATTTGCCAACTTGCTATTAAGCTTCAGAGAATTCTAAATAAACTAAAGGTATTCTGTAATATCATGAAAGTAAAGATATACCTTGGAAAATATTGTATTCTTTTTTAAAAAAATGGATATTTGAGTGGAATCGAAAGTTGGAATTATTGTGATTGGCTGATATAGACAATAATTTATTATAAATATATTGATTGTATATTCTCATCTAAAAAAATTGGAATCTGTGTCAACAAATTCTATCAGCACAAGCAGTCAAAATACTTTATAGTTTGAAGACTAGACCTATATTTTTTGGTAAACTGTCTGCAAAGACTATTCGAATTGTTTCATACTGGAATAGCATTAGTTTTGAATTATAAGTCAGAGATTTTTTTACAAAGCAAATGTCATTGAAGCAGTACATATATCTTTTTTTTTAAATATATTTTTAGCACATATTAGAACACACTCCAAATTCTTTGTCTGTTATGAGTAGGGTAGAATGCTAATGCAGGTAGCAAGATATAGTATAATTCTTAATTTCAGGTTCAAATTATTAAAGATGACTGATGATAGATTCCCAAAACAAAATTATAACCTAAAATTGAGATGGAACTATGGCTGATGGGTCATTAGTTACAAATTTACTATTTTCATTTAGAACATGAGAAGTTTGGGTTAATCATGAGGTCATTCATGAGAACCTTTTTTTTCAAAATGTTTAAACAATGTTTTAAAGATATTTTTCTACAAGAACTAAATAGAGTTAAATTAATTGAATAGATTATGATTCAATAATAAGATGATAAATGGTTTAGGTTGTCAGTACTATTTAGATTGTTTAACGTTTTGCAGTGCTGGCTTACTATGTATGTTCCGAAATGGAAATTTTCCTATAATGGTAAATATAGGAAGGTTTTAAAATATCCCCATGTTCAAAGACTGCTCTATTTGTGCAGATATAGAAAAGGAGTTTTCCATTGCTGTTAAGTGCAGATCACAAGTTTTATAACTTTATGGAAACAATCAATAATAATATCAATATCCTACATAGGTGTCCTTTTTATCTAGCAAATCTATAAAAGATATTTATCTTAGTTAGTGTGTTAGTCCTAGAATTGTTATGTTTCATGGTTGTACAGTAAAACCTGTCTTGAAAGACCACTATTATGAGACCACCTGTCTTGAGAGACCACCTTCTCAATGCACAAATTTATAGATTATGTAGCATTGTGACCTGTTATGAGAGACCATCTGTCTTGACAGACCATATATTTTTGGCAAAAAAGGTGGTCTTTCAAGACAGGTTCTACTGTACCATATCTTTTCTAATAAAAGTATATAATCTGGACCAGTGCTATGTTTCATGTAGAATAAAGATTATTATTATTACTATTATTATTATTATTATTATTATTATTATTATTATTATTATTATTATTATTTGTCCTTGAAAAAAAGGATGAAAGGAGGGAGTAAATTTAAAACTGGACTTTTGGATTACTAAGCTTGCACTTAATAGCAAATTTATGAATTGGAGTGTGTGTGTGTGTGTGTGTGTGTGTGTGTGTGTGTGTGTTTTATTGGATTAATAACATAACTTTAAACAAAATTCAGTCATATCTCTTTGATGTCTGCATTGTGGCAGTTTATAGTGATGTCTAGCACTGGGGCATCATGTCGCAGACATGTAGCATGATGTCCCATCCAGTCACATTATCCTGACACCAGGACGACCAGTCCTAACACTAACTTCTTAATACTGAGCGCCAAGCGAGGCAGCTGTTAGTACCATTTTTTAAGACTTTGGTATGACTCGGCTGGGGATAAAACCCATGACCACCCGCATCTAAGACAGAAGCTCTAACCATTAGGCCACCAGAACAGTCAAAATTGGAGTGTATATGATTAATTTGGAGTGTATATGATTAATTTGGAGTGTATATGATTAATTTGGAGTGTATATGATTAATTTGGAGTATATATGATTAATTTGGCCTAGGTTGTAAACTCATTTCCAATCTAAATATTTGAATGAGCACTGTATGTATTCATATATTAGTCACATCCAATTGTAAACAATACTAGCCCAGATCTGTGATTGCCTAATCTATATTATTTCTTCTACTGATTAGTCCTAACAAACTGCATTGATCTGTTCAGATCTGGGTTTGTAGATTGCATTTGAATCATGCAAGTACACGAATGCATGTATATGTCTATAGCAGATGGAAAAATGCATCATTTTGAAAAATGTTTGTTCAGAAACAAAGAAAGCAATTATTGACTTTGCATTTTATTAGTGAAGAATTTTTGCATGTGAATAGTAGGAACTTTGATAAGGATAGTCCTGATACTATGCACAATACAAGAGTCCAAATCACAGTGGGATACCTTACAACATTACATGCTAGTACATAAATTTTCTTTGAATTTTCATTTACTTGTTTTTATAATGTACATATATAAATGCAAAATTAGATACTAGGTATAATTTTCAGCTTTTTATGATTTGTAAACTAATAGGAAATAAATATATTCTATACCAATACATTAAATATAAAAAAGTATGATTCTCATGTATTGATGGCTGTACGAAGACTTTGCTGGTGTGAAATATTATGAACAATAAGATAATTGCAAATCTTACATGTCCTATTGTTAGAATGACAAAATGACCTTAATTTTGAACTTGAATCATGTCAAAATATTGTGACTGACACTAACTTACCTGTTGGCACCCAGCACATAATGTAAACTCCTATAATAATCGAAACAGTTTTTGTTAATTTCCAAGATGGCCTCTCTCCAAACATTTTGTTTCTGATAAGGTTTGGGATACTTCTCCTTTTCTTGTCTTCACCATTATTTCTAGATGATTCTGGAGATGGTGATAAATCTTCTTGCATTGTGTGATGGTTTAAATGTTTTAGTTGTCTTTGTGCAACATCAGTATTTGCTTTCTCAGTGCTTTGACTAATGACTCGGTGCTGTTGGGATATAGATTTTGCATGGTGATGGGATATTTTAAAAATATGTGAGTACATGCCTATCATGAGCATTAATGGTATCCAATACAAACAGATGGTCAACTTGAGGTAGCCAGCATCCATGATGCCAAAAAATCTACAGACTTGATTTGAGTCTTCTTTGTTTTCCGGAATGAATGGTCGATCCCAACCCATCATTGGTAAAAATCCAATTGAGAAAGCAAAGACCCACATACACACACATTCCACAATCACCTTGACTGTTGTAAAAGTACGGTGATAACTATATGGTCTTGTTATTTTGATGTATCTATTGATTGTCAGCAAACCAAGATGCCAACTTGATGTCAGAAGTACACTTTGAATCATGCCAAACCGTAAAAAACATTCATACAAGTATTGAAAATTTAAAAGATTGTACACTGTGTTGTACAAAAGTAGAATCCCTACAAAGGTATCAGCAATCCCTAAGCTAAAGATGAAAATATCGGTCACTTCAAGGTGTTTTCGGCAGTGGTAGAGTGTATTCAGAAGAATACTGTTCAACGCAATTACCCATAATGCTAGGCAAGCTATTGCAATATGAAGGATTAGATTACCAACTGTAACTTTATAACCATGAAATGTTTCAAATAAATATGTGTCCTCATTTTCGACAGAGTCACCACTGATGTTGGAGGATATTCGCGCAACTGTAGTATTAACATTTTCAGTGTATGGGAGGGGCAATGACATTTCAAGGTCTATAGGTTAAGATCATGGTTAAGGTAATCATACAATATTACTGATTCCATAGAATAGCAGATCTTCAGCTTGTGCATCATTCCTTATGGCAGATGTAACTTAAGATTCCTATTGTTTGCAGTATTTCCATCCTTAGACTGTTTTATGTAGCAGAACTTGAAAATTAAGTGCATATCTTTTTTGGTATCCTAGGCAGAGTCATTTGTAACCAGTTGATTGGTCCTATACTTTGTGAAACAGAGTGACAAGTGCATACTCTTTCTAAAACTTAATGTATAATCCTTGATAAGAATTTAGTGTCCTATAATATAAATGCTGAAAGGGAAACAAAAATTTAAATTAGTTAGGTTTGCATGCATGCACCAAAATATATTTTTCCAACTTTTACAAGAAGAAGAAGAAATCCGAGTCAGATGTACTTACAGTATGCCCTCAGTATAAGGCCATTTTTTATAAGATGTTCTTAGATCCCATTAATTGTAGTAAGAGTTATATGGATCATGTACTTCATCATAAGGCAGTCTCACTGTAAAGTGGTATACTCAAATGGCTCCCAAGGACATCATTATAATGAGAGAGTACTGTATAATCTACTTAATTATAAGTCACTCTAAGGCAATATGCTATATGATGTGTATTAAACATCATTATGTTTAGGGAGTACTATGTAAAGTACTTAATTATAAGGCACACTATAGGGCAGTATACTCTATGAGACATGGACAATATTATGATGAGGGAGTACTGTATGTAATATGTACTTCATTATAAGGCAGTCTTTCTATAAGGCAGTATACTCTATGGCTTCTATGGACAGTGTACTGTATATAATATGTACTTCATTATAAGGCTGTCTTACTAAAAGGCAGCATACTCTATGGCTTTTATGGACAGTGTACTATATATAATATGTATTTCATTATAAGGCTGTCTTACTAAAAGGCAGCATACTCTATGGCTTTTATGGACAGTGTACTGTATATATTATGTACTTCATTATAAGGCTGTCTTACTAAAAGGCAGAATACTCTATGGCTTTTATGGACAGTGTACTGTATATACATGTATTATGTACTTCATTATAAGGCTGTCTTACTAAAAGGCAGAATACTCTATGGCTTTTATGGACAGTGTACTGTATATACATGTATTATGTACTTCATTATAAGGCTGTCTCATTAAAAGGCAGGTAAGGTAGAACCATTTTGTATAGTAGAAGATAGTTTACTTGCCCATCAAGACATAGTGCTACATGGAATCATTGTATAGTAGTGGAGCAATTACTTCAGCAGTGGAATTCTTTCCCTTAGCTTTTAAACAATTACTATAACTAATGTGACATTATCCTGCAATGATGCAATCACTTTGCTCTATTTTTTGTTATTAGTATGAACATTGTGTGTGTGTGTGTGTGTGTGTGTGTGCAGTGGAATTATTTCCCTTAGCTTTTAAAGAATTACTATAACTAATGTGACATTATCCTGCAATGATGCAATCACTTTGCTCTATTTTTTGTTATTAGTATGAACAGTGTGTGTGTGTGTGTGTGTGTGTGTATATATATATATATATATATATATATATATATATATATATATATATATATATATATATATATATATATATATATATATATATATATATATATATATATAATTGTCCTCTTCAGTATTTACTTATGGCAGTTTAGGCAAAGATTTAGATAAAGAGGTCTATTTAAAAGCTGAAACTCTATTATCTTACCTTTGTCTTGGATGGACTTCCTTCAGACACTGTATAATGAATGTGAAAACTGAACAAAGAATCTCCCTATTTTGTTGTAATCTTTACTTCACTGAAATTCTAACTGTAGTAAGATCTTTGTAGACCCTGACCTTCCTATACATTTATTTAAGTTACTGTGACCAACCCTAAATTATTATTCACCATTTTATCATTTCACTAATGTACTATATCTCGCATTAGTTCTATCCTTTGACTGTTGATAACAAGTGAGATTTCTTAATGCTAGTTCATACTGATAAATATTTAGGTAAACATTGGTTATAATACCATATGGTGAATAGGCATGTATCTATTAATAAATTTCCTGTATCAGGGTATCTATTAATATATATCCTGTATCAGGATATCTATTGATATATAACTTGTATCAGTTCTCTTTTAGATTTTTGTTTTCAGTGTATACCATGTTTGATCTCAATTGCTGCTGTAATATCTTTAAATATTGTTTCAATTTAAATTCCCTGCCTTCTCAAGGAAAGAAAGAAGAGATATAATAATAATAATAATAAAAATAATAATAATAATAATAATAATAATAATAATAATAATAATAATAATAATAATAATTTCAGAGGATGACAGTTATCAATAACAATGTGGATTTGAATCTGCTGGCAAAAATTGCATTGCTAGATCAGCATCTAATGTTTGTTCTACAGATTCACCCTAACTGACAGAATAGATCCAGATATGCCAGTGCATAATACAATGGCAGAATTTTAGCAATTGCACATTTATTACTTCACAACTTTAAAAGATTTTAATTTTTATCTCACCTTTGTTTGGAGAAACATGCACATTGTGATGCTGATTTCATCAGTAGCATCAACATTAACTCATTGTTTAAATAGTATATGAGTCATGATTCCAAAAACATCACAAAATAGTTTTCTATGGAACCCTTGTAAGAAGAGGATTGCTTACTTGCCTAACAAGACTCAGTGTTCCATGCGACCATTGTATAGTAGAAGATAGTTTACTTGCCTAGCAAGACACAGTGTTCAATGGAACCATTGTGTAGTAGAAGATAGTTTACTTGCCCAACAAGACACATTGTTCCATGGAACCATTGTATAGTAGAAGATAGTTTACTTGCCTATCAAGACACAGTGTTCCACTGAACCATTGTATAGTAGAAGATAGTTTACTTGCCTAGCAAGACACATTGTTCCATGGAACCATTGTATAGTAGAAGATAGTTTACTTGCCTAGCAAGACACAGTGTTCCACTGAACCATTGTATAGTAGAAGATAGTTTACTTGCCTAGCAAGACACATTGTTCCATGGAACCATTGTATAGTAGAAGATAGTTTACTTGCCTAGCAAGACACATTGTTCCATGGAACCATTGTATAGTAGAAGATAGTTTACTTGCCTAGCAAGACAGTGCTACATGGAACCATTGTATAGTAGAAGATAGTTTACTTGCCCAACAAGACATAGTGTTCCATGGAACAATTGTATAGTAGAAGATAGTTTACTTGCCCAACAAGACATAGTGTTCCATGCGACCATTGTATAGTAGAAGATAGTTTACTTGCCTAGCAAGACACAGTGTTCAATGGAACCATTGTGTAGTAGAAGATAGTTTACTTGCCCAACAAGACACATTGTTCCATGGAACCATTGTATAGTAGAAGATAGTTTACTTGCCTATCAAGACACAGTGTTCCACTGAACCATTGTATAGTAGAAGATAGTTTACTTGCCTAGCAAGACACATTGTTCCATGGAACCATTGTATAGTAGAAGATAGTTTACTTGCCTAGCAAGACAGTGCTACATGGAATCATTGTATAGTAGAAGATAGTTTACTTGCCTAGCAAGACACAGTGTTCCATGGAACCATTGTATAGTAGAAGATAGTTTACTTGCCTAGCAAGACACAGTGTTCCACTGAACCATTGTATAGTAGAAGATAGTTTACTTGCCTAGCAAGACACATTGTTCCATGGAACCATTGTATAGTAGAAGATAGTTTACTTGCCTAGCAAGACACATTGTTCCATGGAACCATTGTATAGTAGAAGATAGTTTACTTGCCTAGCAAGACAGTGCTACATGGAACCATTGTATAGTAGAAGATAGTTTACTTGCCCAACAAGACATAGTGTTCCATGGAACAATTGTATAGTAGAAGATAGTTTACTTGCCCAACAAGACATAGTGTTCCATGCGACCATTGTATAGTAGAAGATAGTTTACTTGCCTAGCAAGACACAGTGTTCAATGGAACCATTGTGTAGTAGAAGATAGTTTACTTGCCCAACAAGACACATTGTTCCATGGAACCATTGTATAGTAGAAGATAGTTTACTTGCCTATCAAGACACAGTGTTCCACTGAACCATTGTATAGTAGAAGATAGTTTACTTGCCTAGCAAGACACATTGTTCCATGGAACCATTGTATAGTAGAAGATAGTTTACTTGCCTAGCAAGACACAGTGTTCCACTGAACCATTGTATAGTAGAAGATAGTTTACTTGCCTAGCAAGACACATTGTTCCATGGAACCATTGTATAGTAGAAGATAGTTTACTTGCCTAGCAAGACAGTGCTACATGGAACCATTGTATAGTAGAAGATAACCTACTTGCCTAGCAAAACACATTGTTCCATGGAACCATTGTATAGTAGAAGATAGTTTACTTGCCTAGCAAGACACAGTGTTCCATGGAACCATTGTATAGTAGAAGATAGTTTACTTGCCTAGCAAGACACAGTGTTCCACTGAACCATTGTATAGTAGAAGATAGTTTACTTGCCTAGCAAGACACAGTGTTCCACTGAACCATTGTATAGTAGAAGATAGTTTACTTGCCTAGCAAGACACAGTGTTCCATGGAACCATTGTATAGTAGAAGATAGTTTACTTGCCTAGCAAGACAGTGCTACATGGAACCATTGTATAGTAGAAGATAGTTTACTTGCCCAGCAAGACATAGTGTTCCATGGAACAATTGTATAGTAGAAGATAGTTTACTTGCCCAACAAGACATAGTGTTCCATGCGACCATTGTATAGTAGAAGATAGTTTACTTGCCTAGCAAGACAGTGCTACATGGAACCATTGTATAGTAGAAGATAGTTTACTTGCCCAACAAGACATAGTGTTCCATGGAACAATTGTATAGTAGAAGATAGTTTACTTGCCCAACAAGACATAGTGTTCCATGCGACCATTGTATAGTAGAAGATAGTTTACTTGCCTAGCAAGACACAGTGTTCCATGGAACCATTGTATAGTAGAAGATAGTTTACTTGCCTAGCAAGACAGTGCTACATGGAACCATTGTATAGTAGAAGATAGTTTACTTGCCCAACAAGACATAATGCTACATGGAATCATTGTATAGTAGAAGATAGTTTACTTGCCTAGCAAGACACAGTGTTCCACTGAACCATTGTATAGTAGAAGATAGTTTACTTGCCTAGCAAGACACAGTGTTCCATGGAACCATTGTATAGTAGAAGATAGTTTACTTGCCTAACAAGACACAGTGCTACATGGAACCATTGTATAGTAGAAGATAGTTTACTTGCCTAGCAAGACACAGTGCTACATGGAACCATTGTATAGTAGAAGATAGTTTACTTGCCTAACAAGACACAGTGCTACATGGAACCATTGTATAGTAGAAGATAGTTTACTTGCCTAGCAAGACACAGTGCTACATGGAACCATTGTATAGTAGAAGATAGTTTACTTGCCTAGCAAGACACATTGTTCCATGGAACCATTGTATAGTAGAAGATAGTTTACTTGCTTAGCAAGACTCAGTGTTCCATGGAACCATTGTATAGTAGAAGATAGTTTACTTGCCTAGCAAGACACATTGTTCCATGGAACCATTGTATAGTAGAAGATAGTTTACTTGCCTAGCAAGACAGTGCTACATGGAACCATTGTATAGTAGAAGATAGTTTACTTGCCCAACAAGACATAGTGCTCCATGGAACCATTGTATAGTAGAAGATAACCTACTTGCCTAGCAAGACACATTGTTCCATGGAACCATTGTATAGTAGAAGATAGTTTACTTGCCTAGCAAGACATAGTGCTCCATGGAACCATTGTATAGTAGAAGATAACCTACTTGCCTAGCAAAACACATTGTTCCATGGAACCGTTGTATAGTAGAAGATAGTTTACTTGCCTAACAAGACACAGTGCTACATGGAACCATTGTATAGTAGAAGATAGTTTACTTACCTAGCAAGACACATTGTTGCATGGAATCATTGTATAGTAAAAAAATAACCTACTTGCCTAGCAAGACATAGTACTTGATTGAACCATTGTGTAGTAGAAGATAACCTCCTTGCCTAGCAAGACACATTGTTCCATGGAACCATTGATGAGTAGCAGATAACCTACTTGCCTAGCAAGACACATTGTTCCATGGAACCAGTGTATAGTGGAAGATAGTTTACTTGCCCAGCAAGACACAGTGTTCCATGGAACCAATGTATAACAGAAGATAACCTACTTGCCTAGCAAGACACATTATTCCATGGAACCATTGATGAGTAGCAGATAACCTACTTGCCTAGCAAGACACAGTGTTCCATGGAACCACTGTATAGTAGAAGATAGTTTACTTGCCTAGCAAGACACAGTGTTCCATGGAACCATTGTATAGTAGAAGATAGGTTACTTGCCTAGCAAGACACAGTGTTCCCTGGGACCAATGTATAAGAGAAGATACCTACTTGCCTAGCAAGACACATTGTTCCTTGGAACCATTGTATAGTGGAAGATAGTTTACTTGCCTAGATGGACACAGTGTTCCATGGAACCAATGTATAACAGAAGATAACCTACTTGCCTAGCAAGACACATTATTCCATGGAACCATTGATGAGTAGCAGATAACCTACTTGCTTAGCAAGACGCATTGTTCCATGGAACCATTGTATAGTAGAAGATAGTTTACTTGCCTAGCATGACACAGTGTTCCATTCCATGGAACCGTTGTATAGTAAAAAAAATTGCTTACTTCCCTAGCAAGTCATAAAACATTCCATGGAACCTTTGTATTTGAAGTTAGCTTAGCTGCCAAAATAGTTTTCATGTTCATTATTTTTATTTTCATTTCAGGATGTATCCGAGTCACTAGACCCAGCTCTTAGGCCAGTGTTAATGCATGAGACTTTCAGGCGTGGTGGCCATCTAATTATTAAGCTGGGAGACACAGAGATTGAATTCAACCAGAATTTCAAGTAATTGCATCACATTTTATAAATATTTTGTTTATTTTTCTTTCTTTTTGTTTGTCTTCTTTGTCTTGTTTTTTAAAATTAGGTTGATCACTGTTACTCTAGGAGTTCCACACAAATGTCCCTCTTGTATGTAGATCTACCCAGATGCCCCTCCAATATGAAAATCCACACCATGCAATGGCCTCTTAAATATGAAAATCCTCACCAATGGCCCCTTTAATATGAAAATCCACACCATGCAATGGCCACTCCAATATGAAAATCCTCACCAATTGCCCCTCCAATATGAAAATCCACACCAATGGCCCATCCATTATAAAAATCCATTAGAATGGCCCATCCAATATGAAGATCCACAAAAATGGCCCCTCGAATACGAAAATCCTCACCAATGGCCCCTTTAATATGAAAATCCTCACCAATGGCCCCTCCAATATGAAAATCCTCACCAATAGCCCCTCCAATATGAATATCCACAGCAATGGCCCCCCCCCCATAAAAATGAGTTTTTCCACACCATTTGTAAAACTGAATAAGATTTTATTTTCTTTGTATCTAAACTTGTCTATTTCTAGTTTATCCACTTAAAGAACTTAATGTTAAATCTAAACATGTTATGAACTTTATTTTACTTGCCACATGCAGGAAAATGGTTTGTCTGACATTTCCAAGTTTATTTTAGCTCACCTAGCTGTAAGCCCAAATAAGTTCATTTTAGCTCACTAACTGTAAGCCCAAAGAAGTTTATTTTAGTGCAGTGACACCTAGCTGTAAGCCCAAAGAATTGTATTTAGCTGTCCTAGCTGAAAGCCCAAAGAAGTTTATTTTAGCTAACCTAGCTGTAAGTCCAAGCAAGTTTATGACTTGACCCTGCATCAGTTACTTGTACGTCATCCATATGTCAACATTGCTTGTTGTCATTCTGTAAACCATGTTTCTGATCTAATTTTGGAATATGGTCTAATATGAGCAAGATCTAAGACATTATTGAGTGTGAGCTATTTATACAAATGTTTTGATCTTGCATCTGATTGGCTGAGCTTGTTACCATTCTAGAACCCATTGTTCTATTCTGATTTTAAGGCTTATATCATTAAGATGGAGCTTCACACATATTAATGAAGTGATCTTGCATCTGATAGGATAATATTATTGCCACTATGGAAGCTATATTTCAGTTCCAGATTTTACATACAACCTATTGATCTTGTGTGTGTGTGTGTGTGTGTGTGTGTGTGTGTGTGTGTGTGTGTGTTTTTTTAAGATAGCTTTAAAATGTTTAGTCAAATTGCAAAGGTGTCTCCAGTGTTGCAGTTTATAGTTATGTCTATCACTATACATCATGCCACTGACATGTGACATCATGCCCCACACAGTCACATTATCCTGACACCAGACCAGACAAGTCATAACATTAAACTCTTAATGCTGAGTGCCAAGCAAGGCAGCTACAAGTACCTTTTTATAAGTCCTTGACTTGGCCTGGCATTTAACCCACAACCTCCTACATTTAAGGTGGATCCTCTAACCACTAAGTCCACTGGAGTGTTTGAAACTATTTTGGATTGGATTTTGATCAAACTTGGTATATTGGGTTTATGGCATTATGGTCTCAGACAGGTTCTGATCAGACTTGGTATATAGAGTTTAATTTTTTTAATTATCTTGTCATGAAAATGAAAAGATGCATTTAATATCAATAAATTCATAACAAGATTATTTGGGAATTTCCATATATTCCTGGCTGATATATAAACTAACAAAGTATAATGGAAACATATTGTGGTACATACCACCTGAATAATATTGTGACAAACTAGAATATCATTAATACTGCATACCTCCATCTACCACACTCTCAAATAGTGCATATGCACTTGATTTGCAAATACTTTAAGGTCAACCTCAACCTTGGTTTTTGCCTTGTAAAGCAAAACTGACATTTAAACACATTGTTATCGAATGTGTAAACTTGGAAACTATATGTCAGTGATTTTACAATGTCATCACATTAAAATATCTTTTGAACAATGTAAATATACATAAAAATATACATAAATCAATAACTCCATCATTTTATTTTATGTGTCTGATGTGTACAGTGTAACAAATTATATACTTATGAACTTTGCATTTGTTTCTGGTCACATTTTAATATTTACTCATGTTTTAATTCCTTTACTTTATTTTAACATGCTAATGGAAATTTGGCCTATTTTGTGCTTATGTGCAGTTAAACAATATATAATCTATATAATCCAAGCCTGGTTACAGGCCTTCCACTTATATCTTGATGTACATGTACATACACACCTGTATATGTATCTACCTTTTGACATATCAACCTACATATCATATTATCCTTGTAGATTAGTCCACATACAGTAAAAGTAGTAGTGCTTTGTATTTATGAAATACAAAACTGAATGGCAGTCTGTATTTACTAAATATGTTTTGTGAGAGCATATTTTATGAAAGAAATATTTGCTTGATAGGTTTTGTGCTTTTCAGCATTCTTTCAATTGATATTCATTAACATCAAGGCAATGACCTGTATGTCAAAACCATGATTTAAGCATCATTTTAAAATGTGTGACCTTGTCCCCAAGGTCAAAAGGCTACACACGCTAGTCACAGAATGAATTGTCTTAGTTTCATAATGATTTAGCACGAGTATGAAGAAATCCAATAGTTGATTTGCAAATGTAAGGAAATGAAAAATGAATTTAATCTTAAACTTAAATACAAACTGTCAATGAATGTGACCTTGACTGTAAGGTTAGTGGGGTGAATAAGCATGTCATATAATGAAATGTTATGAAAGTATATACAAATAAACTTCTTTAACCAAAATATATATAAAATTGTTATACTACCACCACCAGCTGAAAAATGACTGCTATGTCTCACTAATGTTGGCTTGACAGAAAGCATGAGTTTAGATCTTTTGTTGCATACCTTTGTGAATTGATTCAGAAGGGTCTGTATTTACTTCCCATTGGCTATCAGTTTGGAATCATTCTTCAGAGATTATGATTGGCTTCTGATCTGCTGTTTTATCTTTTCATTTTTTTTATCTATGGCTTCACTATTTCTGTTGTGTCTGTTTTGTAGATAACACCATACAACTTTATTTCCCCATGCATAAGAATATTTGACTGGAAACAGCATAGGATAGATCCAGATTTACATTATGTACCAGCATGTCAGGACCTAAAGTGCTTGTTTTAAGTGACTCGGTGCTAACTGCATATGACCTGATCTAAAGGAGTACCTCAGAACTGTGTCTATCATCTGGGCATGTGTTATACATGAAGACATACAATAATATTTTTAGTGGTGGACACAATTGGCAGGCAGACATATTAGTCTCATTGATAAGATGAACACTCCTTAGCTTTGACATTTACACAGAAGCTGGTTGAGGACCTTTAAGAGTCCTTGATATCTTGTGGTTGCAGAGTGCTTTGATAAGAAGATGAAGTACATCACTGTCTGCATAGATTAATACCAGACATGTTTTTCTTGTATATAGTCACCATAAAGCCAGTCTCCACACTAATCCACTCACTAGTCTCTATAAAGTCAGTCTCCACACTAATCCACTCACTAGTCACCATAAAGCCAGTCTCCACGCTAATCCACTCACTAGTCACCATAAAGCCAGTCTCCATGCTAATCCACTCACTAGTCACCATAAAGCCAGTCTCCACACTAATCCACTCACTAGTCACCATAAAGTCAAACTCTACACCCTAATCCACTCACTAGTCACCATAAAGTCAATGTCTCCACTCTAATCCACTCGCTAGTTAGCAATATTCAACATTAAGATACTTTACCGAATATTTCACTTTATTGGTGGTCTATGTACCTATATAGCTGTTTATGCATGTATGTAGAGAAACCTTTCTATAAGGGGCAGTCAAGGAGCCATAAACTGTCCTTTATTGACAAAGGTCCTTCATAATAAGGTTGAATATGAAAGTTGACCTATTTGTCAAAAGAAAAGGGTTTATAAATTTTGTCGATTTAGATATACTTGTATAAATAAAATAATCAGGCAATCCAACATATAAAGTGTGTTGTCTCTGTAGGCAGGTGTGGAGCATTTTATAAGTCCATTGTGAGGGTTGTTATGGTTAGGGTGGGTGTTTCCCAATATTATATTTAAACTATTATAGAAGTCTGAACCCAGCTTGATTTTGGTTGGCTGTTAAATTAGTGAAAGATATATGTAAAGCTCCAAGTAATGGTGATGGTTAAATGATTGAATATACAAAACAAAGTGAAATTCAGTGAATAACACTTTAATAACAATTCAGTGCTCAAATGATTCAAATTTCTCAGTACTCTCCTTCAGCTCGACCTTGAAATAGCATATTGCATCACTTGATTAGTAGAGTGAGATAGATTTCCAGCTGTTCTTGCATTACGTTCATCTGTGTATTCTTCTCTCCTAGTCCTCCATATTCCTTCTCCTCTTCTTCCTGACTTTCTCCAAATTCCTTCTCTTCCTTGACTTCTCTATATTCTTTCTCCTCCTTCTCCACATGCTCCTCCTCAACTCCTTTTCCTCCTCCACCTTCTATATGGTTTCTCTCCACTGACTAGACTTTGTTTGACTCCGGCTGCTCTGCCAGTCTCAGTTCCATCTACACCTCTTAAAGACTTGCAACTCAGTTAAACTGGAAGTTCTGTCCTCTAAAAAGTTTCTATTTTGAAGCCTGGTCTTTCCTTGGAATTTGTTTCTAAGTTTTATCGCCAAATTACGAATGGCTTTCTCGAAGTAATCCTATTTGCTCAGCAATCTTGCCAGGAGAAATACTGTCCTTTTGCTTGGAGTTATAAAGTTATAATTCAGATCAAAATTGTAATCACACCCTCTATCTCAATTCTGATTAGATATTGCTATGTTCCGATCCAATCAAACTTAGCAGACAATATCCTTCTCACTGTCTGTCCCATGGGGATGGATGAGAATGCATCCCATTCACCTCGTTTCCTCAGATCCCTGAACAAACTTTTAACATGTAGGTGTGATAGGTCTAGCCTTTGTCCATTTGGCACAATCTGTCGTCTGTTTCAATTCAGGATTCTGCTCTCTTGTGGGTCATGGTAACCTTATGTAAGAGATTAACTATAGCCCGTGGCAATGATTAGACATCAAACACATATCCACGGCAATTACACATGCCTTAATACTTCATCATAGCAAACATGGCATCCATCATGAATCGTTAAATGTTAATCTTGGAGTACCAATGTTTTAAGACTGAAAGAGCATCATTTGGACATTTGATAACAAGCTTTGGACCATCACATTTTTTAAACCATGAATCCTGTCTTATCCACCAGGCAACAAAAAAAATTGGTAGAAATACAGAATTTGAAATGACAGTAATGACTATTGTTAGTAGGATTTATTAGGGCAAAGTTATTTATTTTGCTGAATTAACAGATTTTACACTCACTTATGAACTGTCTCTTTTCTGACTTTGATTGAAAGTTTTACTCTCAGGGCTCCCAATTTCTTGTGACATAGAGGATCTAGAACTCCCAGTGTCAAAGGCCACCAGATAGTTCTGAAATTGTCCTTTATTTAGTTGAATTGTCTGTGAGCCCTTTGTATTCAGAATCATATGTGTCCTTTATTGACTGATTTCCTTTATACATATATATATATATATATATATATATATATATATATATATATATATATATATGGTAAGAAGGACATAAATGGATAGACAAGTAGATAGAAGATAGATTGATTGATAGATAGATAGATGAATGAATAAGCAGGAATATAGATCAATAGATGGTTTGACTGACTGATGAACATATTTATTAACATATACAAAGATGCAGATTTTATGTGAAAAATATGCTGATTTTAACTTTTTGTTTTCCAGGTTATATATGACCACCTCAATGTCAAATCCTCATTACCTGCCAGCAGTCTTTATACAAACCAACATTGTCAACTTTACTGTTACATTTGAAGGTCTTCAGGAACAGTTGCTGTCAGCAGTTGTCAGACAGGTGTGTGGATCCAACTCTTATCATTTTCACTCTGTTTTGTCACAAGTGCCGTATGTAGTTTCGGTTATAATCAGATTCATCTCCCATTGGAAATGGATCATTGGTCCTTAAGGTTTATTACTGACAGGTATATAATCATATTCACTTCCCATGGGAAATGGATCAGGGGTCCTTAGCTTTATTCATTCCTTCATTGGGCATCTCAGTCTCAAGAGACCATGCGATGAATAGCGCCTTAGGTTTATTACTGACAGGTATATAAACTGATTCACCTCCCTTGGGAAAGATGTCAGTGGTCCTAAGTTTTATAATTTACAAGTATATTATCTGATTCACTTTCCATTTGGTAAAGGGTCAGTGATCAATAGCTTTATAATTGACATGTTTGTAGTCTGTTATTATTCTATGGTCTTAAACTAAGTATTAGAAAGAAGTAAATGCAGGAAGTTTGTAAAACTTAATTTATAAAGTTAAAATTTAGGTGGAACTTACTGATTTGTAAATTAAATCTAAAATGATCTTATAAGTTCTGTTATTAGTCATAAAGATCAGTGTTGATCTGGATGAATTCCAGAACTTTGATGTATCAATAGCTTTAAATGTGCTGACGTGCCAGCAGTCTTGCTGTATCATAACGGCATTGGCCATATATAGTCATGGACAATAAGTAGCTATGTAATATTTGTTTATAAATGATTTTTACAATCTACAATCATGAACAAAAGTTAAACACACAGCATAGATACACATAACAAATCAGATTCAACTCCCATGGGAGAGAGATCAGTGGTCTTTAGATTTATAATAGATAGACATATACAGTTGACAGAATTACCTCCTATGAAAGTGGTCAGTGGTCCTTAGTTTTATAATTTACATGTATATAGTTAGATTCAACTCCTATGCAAAGGGGTCATTTGTCCTGAGCTTTATAATTGACAGGCATATAGTCCAATTTACCTCCATGGGAAAGTTATCAGTGATCTTTAGCTTTATAATTTACATTTTGTGTGGTCATATTTACCTGCAGATGGGGAAAGGGTCATAGGTCATTAGCTTTACAGTTGACAGTTATGTAAGGCTCATACACATTATAAGATTGTATCTTCCATTTGTTTGTAATATTGGGCTGTAGAAAAATAAAGAGGTCTTCCATTTTGACTTGGTGATATCTCACTAGTAATCACTTTGCTATTTTTAGCTCTACTGGCGATTGACCAATAGAGATTATGGGATGGACTGTTGTCCATCCAATGTCAGTCATCTTTGTGTCTCTTGGTTCTGTGCAGACATCCATTATGACCACCACAGTGAAAATCATTTTGTTAATACTCCAAAATGGCTTGTCCTGTCATTTGTATAGATTTTATTAAAACACTTGTTATAATATCTAGCTGGTTTTTTATTGAAAATGGTGTTGATATGACATCCATCATCTTACAAGAATCATATTCCTCCTGTTTACATAAAATTGTGGATAAAATAAACACTGTAGGCTCTGAAATGGTGCAGTATATGGTAAGTGTTTGTGTTCTTCATGAAAAGTAAAGGGCTAACTTGGATCTCTAAAACTAGGATGTATTTTTAATTTACCTCAAATATTTTTTTCTTCAAGTAATACATCAGTAATAGACACAGCTCCTTTTTTTTAAAAATCAAATCAGAGCAAGAACATTGTTATTAAGTTATTTGGATTTCAGAAGTTTTGTTGTCGAAACAATTCCATACACTCTCCCTCATTCCTCCAAATTACATGATCAGTCCTTGAGGTAATATGTTACAAAATAATTAATTAATCTGACTATAGCTATTTCCATCAAAATGTCGATTATCCAAACTTTGGGACAGATTTATTTAATTGAGCTCTAACTATTTATTATGTCTTCATCTCAAAGCCCTAATCAAATATTGCAGCACAGATAAAGGCAATTGTTTATTCAATTTCTTTTCAGGAGCGTCCTCAGCTTGAGAAAAAGAGATCTGAATTACTGGAAAGCATCACCAATGATTTACAGCTTCTTCGTGATATGGAGGACAAGTCTCTGAGTTTGCTTCAGAAGTCTGAAGGTACAGCTGTCTCAACTTGTATTCTCAAAATTGCACTTTCCAACTAACACTAACACCAAGCTTGGAGACTATAAACTCACAGCTTGAGTTTGACATCCATTTTTCAATCAATACCAATCATAAGATGCGATGCTAAAATATTTTTTTTTAATGGTTGATTAAAAAATTCTTAAACTTGAGCTCAGAAGTGCTACAAATTTAACCAGGCCTGCCAAAGGTTTCTAAACCTCTGGTGGACATGCAAGTACTTCTACCACCACTGCTACCCACCCAAACCTCCCAGAGATGATGCAAATCTCAGCTTACCTTTGTTTTCAGAAATATAAACTTAAAAATTACTTTTTATATATCAAATTTTATGTTTTGGTTGAGTGCCATGTTTAATGTCTACACTTGTTTTATTTGAAATGCTGTGGTCATGACTGCATGTCTGAGTTAACTGTTTAATGTCTATACTTGTTCTGTTTTAAATACTGTTGCCATCACTGCATGTCTAAATTAACTGTTTAATGTCTATACTAGTTCTATTTTAAATGCTGTGGTCATGACTGCATGTCTGAGTTAACTGTGTCATGTCTAAACTTGTTCTATTTTAAATGCTCTGGTCATGACTGCATGTCTGAGTTAACTGTTTAATGTCTATACTAGTTCTATTTTAAATGCTCTGGTCATGACTGCATGTCTAAGTTAACTGTACATCTCATAGACCATTTTCACTGAAATGATTGGCAGGTCATCTTTTCTATCATCTTCAGACCAATTCTACTTATTTTGAATTTAAAAACTAAGTTCTGAGAATTTTAATTATGTTATGGCAATAAAATATGTTTATACCAAGCTATTCTGAGCAGGCTGTACTCTCAGCCACATTAATTAAAATTAATTTGTAGTTCCAAACAACTATGGTGTCCTAACATATACAGTAAATCTGGTAATACATTTCTTAAAGTATGCATGATTTTTACATTGAACATGGCATCATTAGGTAAGAACCAAAGTTAATGAGAATTGGTTATAGTACATTACACAGTATTACACATCAGGTTGATTTACTGATAAAGCCAATGAAATTTCATTTGTTTTGTTTTGTTTTGTTTTGTTTTAGGGTTTAACGCCATTTTTCAGCACACGATAGGCTATACATGGCGGCCAGTATTTTTGGTGGAGGAAGAACCAGGGAAAACCCCTGGAAAGAACCACTGACCCACGAGAAGCTACTGGCAAGCTTTCTCACATTACTACATTAGCCAAATCTTAGACTCGAACTCACGCAGACAGAGGTGAGATGGCAGTGATCCGTAATGGAGAGCACTTTAGACCACTCTGCCACTCTGGGCCCCTGAAATTTCATTTAAACATAATTATAATATAATTTACTTTTGAAAAACATATTTGTTAACGAACCTTTCATTCGTAGCATTTTATTTTATTTAAAAGAAACACTGTTTCAAATTTGTAAAGTGTATGTAGATCTTTTAAAGACATCCAATGCAAAAATTTAACCGATGTGAATGTCCACACATTACAACAAGTTGAATTTTGTCCTTGATTCTTTCATCATGACATTAGTGTAGCAGTAGACAACAATATCATGATGATCCTGGTGATGTTTTACCTATATTGTAGGATATATTGAAAAAAGACACATTGCACATACTGAATTATGTTATAATAAGAGGTTAAAATGTACAACAAATGAAATAATCACAAGAAAAGCAAATGAAAATTATCCTATATTGAGCAGGATAGGGTGTGTACATTATAATAATAGTCAGCTATTTTGTAAGCCTAATGGGTGGATGGGGGAAAGGTTTTTATGAGAGACTTCATTTTTTTATTTCATGTGCGTTTTTAATGATATTAAGGCTTGAATTGTGTTTTCAATGACATGAAGGCTTGTATTGCATTTTCCAGGTCACATGAAGGCTTGTAATGTCTTCCATGACATGAAGGCTTGTATTGTGTTTTCCATGCCATGAAGGCTTGTACTGTGTTTTCCGTGACATGAAGGCTTATATTGTGTATTCATTGACATGAAGGCTTATATTGGGTTTTCAATGGCATGAAGGCTTGTATTGGGTTTTCCATGCCATGAAGGCTTATATTGTGTATTCATTGACATGAAGGCTTGTATTGTGTATTCAGTGACATGAAGGCTTGTATTATGTTTTGAATGACATGAATGCTTGTATTGTGTTTTCAATAACATGAAGGCTTGTAATGTGTCATCCATGACATGAAGGCTTGTATTGTGTTTTCTAGGTGACATAAAGTCTTGTATTGTGTTCTCCAGGTGACATAAAGGCTTGTATTGTGTTTTCCAGGTGACATAAAGGCTTGTATTGTGTTTTCCAGGTGACATAAAGGCTTGTGTTGTGTTTTCCAGGTGACATACAGGCTTGTATTATGTTTTCCAGGTGACATAAAGGCTTGTGTTGTGTTTTCCAGGTGACATAAAGGCTTGTATTATGTTTTCCAGGTGACATAAAGGCTTGTATTGTGTTTTCCAGGTGACATAAAGGCTTGTATTGCATTTTCCAGGTGACGTAAAGGCTTGTGTTGTGTTGTCCAGGTGATGTAAAGGCTTGTGTTGTGTTTTCCAGATGACATAAAGTCTTGTATTGTGTTCTCCAGGTGACATAAAGGCTTGTATTGTGTTTTCCAGGTGACATAAAGGCTTGTATTGTGTTTTCCAGGTGACATAAAGGCTTGTGTTGTGTTGTCCAGGTGACATACAGGCTTGTATTATGTTTTCCAGGTGACATAAAGGCTTTTGTTGTGTTTTCCAGGTGACGTAAAGCCTTGTGTTGTGTTTTCCAGGTGGCATAAAGGCTTGTATTATGTTTTCCAGGTGACATAAAGGCTTGTATTGTGTTTTCCAGGTGACATAAAGGCTTGTATTGCATTTTCCAGGTGACATAAAGGCTTGTGTTGTGTTGTCCAGGTGACATAAAGGCATGTATTGTGTTTTCCAGGTGATGTAAAGGCTTGTGTTGTTTTCCAGGTGATATAAAGGCTTGTATTGCATTTTCCAGGTGACATAAAGGCTTGTATTGTGTTTTCCAGGTGACATAAAGGCTTGTATTATGTTTTCCAGGTGACATAAAGGCTTGTTTTGTGTTTTCCAGGTGACATACAGGCTTGTATTATGTTTTCCAGGTGACATAAAGGCTTGTGTTGTGTTTTCCAAGTGACATAAAGGCTTGTATTATGTTTTCCAGGTGACATAAAGGCTTGTATTGTGTTTTCAGGTGACATAAAGGCTTGTATTGCATTTTCCAGGTGACATAAAGGCTTGTGTTGTGTTGTCCAGGTGATGTAAAGGCTTGTGTTGTGTTTTCCAGGTGACATAAAGTCTTGTATTGTGTTCTCCAGGTGACATAAAGGCTTGTATTGTGTTTTCCAGGTGACATAAAGGCTTGTATTGTGTTTTCCAGGTGACATAAAGGCTTGTGTTGTGTTTTCCAGGTGACATACAGGCTTGTATTGTTTTCCAGGTGACATAAAGGCTTTTGTTGTGTTTTCCAGGTGACTTAAAGCCTTGTGTTGTGTTTTCCAGGTGACATAAAGGCTTGTATTATGTTTTCCAGGTGACATAAAGGCTTGTATTGTGTTTTCCAGGTGACATAAAGGCTTGTATTGCATTTTCCAGGTGACATAAAGGCTTGTATTGTGTTTTCCAGGTGACATAAAGGCTTGTATTGTGTTTTCCAGATGACATAAAGGCTTGTATTGTGTTTTCCAGGTGACATAAAAGCTTGTATTGTGTATTCCAGATGACATAAAGGCTTGTATTGTGTTTTCCGGGTGACTTTAAGACTTTTATTGTGTTTTCTAGGTGACGTAAAGGCTTGTGTTTTTCAGGTGACATAAAGGCTTGTATTGTGTTTTCCAGGTGACATAAAGGCTTGTATTGTGTTTTCCAGGTGACTTTAAGGCTTGTATTGTGTTTTCCAGGTGACATAAAGGCTTGTATTGTGTTTTCCAGGTGACATAAAGGCTTGTGTTGTGTTTTCCAGGTGACATAAAGGCTTGTATTGTGTTTTCCAGGTGACATAAAGGCTTGTATTGTGTTTTCCAGGTGAAATTCTAGATGATCAGGATCTTGTGGATACTCTTCAGCGAAGTAAGGGCATGGCAGCTGAGATTCATGACCGCATCACTCAGTCTGAGGAGACAGAAAAGAAACTGAGTCTGGCAAGGAAAAGATACTTGCCTGTAAGTATAAACAATTAGCCCTTCAAAGATAGTCAGTGATGTAAATTAAATTTTGTCTGTTGATATTTGTAGAATTTAAGCAGTTAAAATTAATATGAAGTTGGTACATTGATATATCTTTATTTGCACCAGGCATGGCAAAATCATGTTGCCTAAAAATGTTTTTACACTTTTTAAATGATCACAAATAAAAAAAAATATTTTTGACAGAGATAATTTTTAAGTACAGGTAATTTGCAAAAATACAAAAGAGGCAAAATCCTTATTGGTAAACTCTCATCTTAAAAGTTGTAAGTTGTTACCTTATGAAGTCTGTTGGGTGTGACTACACTATCATGTTTTTACAGTACCTCCATCCAGCAATGCTCAGTCTAGCAGCCCAAGATATGTGTTAATGAAGATAAAAATCAGTTCTTTCTTTTAATGAAAACTAACTAATTTGACAAAATACACAATTTATAGCATTATATGTAGGAGCTATTTTTATTAAACAAATTACTATACTAAAATTTTTATTTCATTTTTGGACCTCCATTTATCAATGCAGTAATGCAGCCATTAATCACATTGGCACAGAATGGAGAAAATATTCATGCAAATTGAAGGGTTTTGCCTTAGAAAAGTTAAATCAAGAAAATATAAATTACATTTTTGTGAGTACTTAAATGTAAGGAAATATTTCACTCATGAAGTAATGACAATACCGTGTTTTCACTTCACTTGTGAAGTATTTAATTATATCGACTTGAAAACACTGATATCTGTTCTTTTTGGAATCAGAGAGCATTGTTTCATGTTGTTTTGTTATATAAAGAAAATAGTTAAATGGAGGTCAAATAAAGATGAGTGGAAAAAACTGATTGAACTTACTTAAATTAACTTTCAGGTTGCCACAAGAGGTGCTACTCTCTACTTCGTCCTTGCAGACCTATCTGGAATTGATGTGATGTACCAGTTCTCTCTAGATTGGTTCCAAGATATGTTCACTACCTGCATCAGTGGTTCTGTTTTATTAAAAGAAAGAGAGAGGACACAGTCTCCAACCACATTGAGTGGCACTCTGCGTAGAGCAAGTGCTCAGAGCCTAAGGGGTGCCATGCACCAAGAAAAGGAAAATGAGAAGGAAAAGGTCAATGTATTAGATGATTCTATAGCAACTGATACACAGGATCCTCTGCTACTGAAAACACACATGCTGGACATGATCAATAGGTTTGTTGTCTCCATGGTAAATCATATGTGTGTGTGTGTGTGTGTGTGTGTGTGTGTGTCTCTCTCTCTCTCTTTCTCTCTCTCTCTCTCTCTCTCGCTCTCTCTCAATGAAGTTGTATAGAAGTGATCACAAACATTGATTCTTGATCTGCCAGTGCATAAGGCTATGGTAGATAAGCATACATGTTTGCATTTTGACTCATAAGTGAGTTTATACAGTAATATGTTTTCTGATTAATCACACATCGGCAATTTGAATGCCTCTGTTGTATCATGATGGTCATATGGGATGATGTTAATCATGTTGTTTTTACTGCTATATATATCTTCTTCATTTCATAGCTCCAATATGTCATTATCACATGCAATCATCAGCAATAAAACCACCATTACAGTCCATACATTTTTAAACAAATTACCAAACATGTTGCATTTTTCACTGGGATGCTCACCACAAAGTGTTAGACCTGCCAACCATTACAATTTTGCCATAATTTCATAAATTATGGAGGGGGACCTGAGTGGCCGAGTGGTCTTAAGCGGTCACAGTTATGGATTTACTGCATCTTTCCTCTGTCTGTGTGGGTTAGAGTCTTGGGTTTGGCCTATGTAGGTATGTGAGAAAGCTTGCCAGTAGCTTCTCATGGGTTGGTGGTTCCAGGGTTTTCTTGGGTTCTTCCTCCACCATTAAAACATGTCCACCATATATAGCCTATCTTGTGCTGAAAAATAGTGTTAAACCCTACAACAACAACAACAACAACAACATAAATTACGGACTTGAAAGAACTGTAACAAAATTTATGAAAATATTAGCCATGCAGATAAATCTGGACATTGGTTTGTTCAGGCTTCTAGCAATCTTGTAAACCATCTTCATGATCAAGCTTTTGCAAATTCAGAAACTGTCATTATGAAAGTAAAAGGACAATCAGCATCTCAAAAATCCAAGCAATTGGCACAGTAGTATATAAATGGTCCAAGCAGTTGGCAAATAGTATAATAAATGGTCCAAGCAAATGTCACAATACTAAAACAAATGGTCCAAGCAATTGGCACAATAGTAAAAAAATTGGTCCAAGCAAATGGCACAATAGTAAAGAAATGGTCCAAGCAATTGGCACAATATTAAAACAAATGGTCCAAGCAATTGGCACAATAGTAAATAAATGGTCCAAGCAATTGGCACAATACTAAAACAAATGGTCCAAGCAATTGGCACAATAGTAAAGAAATGGTCCAAGCAATTGGTACAATAGTATTTTAAAAAATGGTCCAAGCAATTGGCACAATTGTATAAAAATGGTCCAAGCAATTGGTACAATAGTATTTTAAAAAATGGTCCAAGCAATTGGCACAATTGTATAAAAATGGTCCAAGCAATTGTCACAATAGAAAAATAAATGGTCCAAGCAATTGGCACAGTAGTATAAAAAATGGTCCAAGCAATTGGCACAATAATATAAAAAATGAGGAAAAAAGAAAGGTGGCAGTTACTTTTGTTTTACATAATGTCATGGCATGTGAAATGATTGCTGTTGCCACTCAAATAAACAAAACATAATGACTATATAGAGATCTAACAAGGATTCCTGTAGTGTCGGGAACTGCAATTTTTTAAAACTGGACTGGCAAGCATTAAGAGAAAGTGTTAAAACTTTTTGGTTAAGTATCCTTTTGACTTCAACAAATCACACTTCTAAACTTTTTTATTGGATGTTTTCAAAGCTGACAATGGCAGTACATGCTATATCCTTAAGCATATACTTTACTGAAAATCTAACTTACGGAAAAAAAGACTGCCTTACTTGGGTCTTTTTAGGGTGGGAGTATCTGGAGTATTTGAATATCTACTGTTGTCTGTTTGCTGTACATGCACTCCAGTATAATTCAAAGTGTGAAAATTACAGGATGACTGAAAAAGTTTGAAAGCATATGTTAGAAGAAATATGATTGCAAATTAAACCCTAAAAATTTTTCATTTTTTTAAAAATTGTCTCAGGAAAATATGAACATTAGACAAGAATACTGACCTTGAACCTATAACAAGGCCTATTGAAATATGAAATAAGTTTAAAACATTAAATAAATTCAATATAAAATATGGTATCAGGATGTTACATTTTCTCGCTACAGATTGACAACAAGTATCTATCGCGTGGTGTCAGTTGCGCTGTTCTCCAACCACCAGTTGACATTTTCCTTCATGCTCTGTACCAGCATTATGCGTGCAAATTCCAAGTATGAGGATATTACCACACTGGGTGGAATTACTGATTTTGAGTGGACAGTATTCCTTCAAGGCAATATCATGGCCAGCATGATGGATGAACAGACAGCAGCAAAACATGATGGTAAGAAGGCTTTACCACTGATGTGATTGTAAAATAACAGGCATAGATTGACTTAAAAATGTATATTACACTTTGCTTCATTCTTCATTAGGCAACAACATGGTGTTATTACAATGTCCATCACCAATTAAAAAGTTAGCTAGATAGTAATACAGGGCAAACTGTGTTCACTTTACCTGCCATTGATTAATTGGCATAAAGGTACATTTATCTCCAGTTCTTTATACTGTGACTTGTGTACCATTTTGATTATTGTCTACAGAACATATCTGAGACACCATTACTTGGTATGCTAAAGTTTGCTTTAAAAAGTCATATGAATAGTATAACAAAAAAAAACACTTCTTTAATGAAATCAGAAAAGCAAGTACAGGACTGAAAATCACAAATTTTAACTGAGCAAGCAGAAAATAACTATCTTGCTGCTAAAACTAGTAGTAGGCATTCTACATCAGCATTGTTATTTTCAAGGATTGGGGAAACACAATGCATAAGCTCATATGCTTTTATTTTTATGTTACTGTGAGAGACAAGGTATCCATAAGCTGAATTTAAGTAGAGAGTGCTGCACCAAAATGTACTATCAGAATTAGTATATAAACTGAGAGAACTGGAACATAGAGTGCATGAAGCAATGATATGAAATTGAGAGTACTGGAAACATAAGGTGCTTGAAATAGTAGTAGTAGTAGCATATAAATTGAGAGTACTGAGTGCTTAAAGTAGTAGAATATAAATTTAGAGTACTGGAACAAAGAGTGCATGAAGTAATAATATGATATTGTGAGTACTGGAAACAGGGTGTTTGAAATAGTAGTAGTAGCAATATATAAATTGAGAGTACTGAGTGCTTAAAGAATAGAATATAAATTGAGAGTACTGAGTGCTTAAAGTAGTTTAATATAAATTGAGAGTACTGGAACATAAAGTGCATGAAGTAATAATATGATATTGTGAGTACTGGAAACAGGGTGTTTGAAATAGTAGTAGTAGTAATATATAAATTGAGAGTACTGAGTGCTTAAAGAATAGAATATAAATTGAGAGTACTGAGTGCGTAAAGTAGTTTAATATAAATTGAGAGTACTGGAACATAAAGTGCATGAAGTAATAATATGAAATTGTGAGTGCTGGAACATGGTTGTTTGAATTAGTAGTAGTAGTAGTAGCATATAAATTGAGAGTACTTGAGCATAGGATTTTTGAAGTAGTAGTATATAAATTGAGAGTACTGGAGCAGGGGTGCTTGAAGTAATAATATGAAATTGAGAGTATTGGAACATATGGTGTTTGAAGTGGTAGTATAAAAACTGAGAACACTGGAACTTAGGGTGCTTGAAGTGATAATATATAAATTGAGTGTTGGAATTTATAATGCTTGAAGTAGTAGCATTTTCATAAGTATGACACCTTAGACATCAAAACCTTTATTGTTTTAAATAATGTGTAAAAGCATGCATTAATATCAATTTCATTTTGGTTAGGAAATATTCTCATGTACTTCAAAGATAGCTTTATTTTTTTGTCTTCCAATTTAAGCTTAGATTTTTTTCTCATTGCATAATATTCAAATGATATCTGTAGCAATGAATATATTCTCTATAAACCCATGGTGAATGACATATTTTTTTTAACAGTAATAGTGTTTCCCTTTCCACTCCTGAAGATTTTTTGCTTAAGTATACAGTTTGAAGGGTTTTTGTTTAGTCTCGTTACTTTAATGTCAATGTTTGCATTCTCTACATTGACTATGGATTCCGTTTTTGTGGATTTTGTGGTTGCTGAAAACTGAAAATTTAAAGATGAAATAAAAAAAAGTCTTTTCCACAGCCATATCCACCACTTTAATTATTAAAAAAGACATATTTTTAAAACTGTTTTAATGTACCATAGAAAAGATCTTATAAAATAACACAAAATTATATGATTGTATAAAACTATAGTATGAAAATAATCTAATTGAAGTATGAAATTATTGTACAACTTGATAAATAATAATAGTAAGGAAAATAATAATAATAATAATAATATTATTATTATTATTATTATTATTATTATTATTATTATTATTATTATTATTCATGATGTTGTCTACTTTAGGTCTCTCTCCAATGGAGAGGCTTGAATCTCAGGCACAGATGGGTGATCCCACATCCTCAAAGCACAAAGGGCCATCCCAGTGGGTTCTGGATCCCGTCTGGAGACAGTGTCAGTTCCTTGAAGAAAACTTGGATCCTTTCGCAAATCTGTGTCGCAGTATGGTCTCCAATCACACGCAGTGGGATTACTTCCATATGTGTGACAACCCATATGCTGTCATGGAGAAACCATTCACTGCTGCCGAAATCAGGAAAAGTATATGTACTATGTTTTTCATGTGATTTTATACAGTAAAAGCATAAATGATGTATGTATTTATGTATTAATGTTGAATGGTACATCAGCACAGTAAAGGTATTATGATGCCAATTAAATGTAGGTTCTGAAAATGTATAAATGAAGAATTGTGCAAAGACTTTAAGAATGTAGACCCTTTGAAGCAAATATGTAAAATGTGAAAGGTAAAAATGTTACAGGTGTATAAAATAAAAGAAACAAAATTCATAACATACATTTTATCATAAAAAAATTACTGGAAATCACAAAATTGTAGTAAGCAGAAAATATTTGAATTTTGTGAGGAGTCCAAATTTGGGAAAATGTCATTATTAAAAGTAAATACTATTCAAGAGTCAGATATAAAACATTAAAATTTTTGAAGTGTTACATTAATATTATGAAGAATAGTATGTACATGTGATAGCAATGGATTTCAGTGTACCTTTAGCAATGGATTTCAGGGTACCTTTAGCAATGGATTTCAGTGAACTTTTAGCAATGGATTTCAGTGTACCTTTAGCAATGGATTCCAGTGTACCTTTAGCAATGGATTTCAGTGTACTTTCAGCAATGGATTTCAGTGTACTTTTAGCAATGGATTTCAGTGTACCTTTAGCAGTGGATTTCAGTGTACCTTTAGCAATGGATTTCAGTGTACTTTCAGCAATGGATTTCAGTGTACCTTTAGCAATGGATTTCAGTGTACTTTTAGCAATGGATTTTAGTGTACCTTTAGCAATGGATTTCATTGTATCTTTAGCAATGGATTTCAGTGTACCTTTAGCAATGGATTTCATTGTATCTTTAGCATTAGATTTCATTGTATCTTTAGCAATGGATTTCAGTGTACCTTTAGCAATGGATTTCAGTGTACCTTTAACATTGGATTTCAGCATACCTTTAGCAATGGATTTTAGTGTATCTTTAGCATTGTATGGGTTAATTGTTGTCACTAATGTACACTAAGATTTTCCTATCTCCAGTTTTCTTTCCCTTACATGACTGTAAGGGTAATCTAAGTCCATGTAAGTTTATTTTGTGTCTTTTTTGTCCATCATCTATTCACAGTTGTCATTTAATCTTTTCAACAACAAAAAACTTTTTTCCATTACTACATATCACTTACCTGGCTCATGAATAATGACACCCTTTTACAAAACACACACACACACACAGATACACACACACAGACAGATCCCCCTCATTAAGTCTGATAACTCTCCTTACCACTGTCTAGAAAGGTAGCAGGTAACCTTGAAAGACTTCATGGATTCAAGCTTAATTCTATATGCTGCTTTTAAGGAACCTAGGACATGATCAACGTTTTTGCTCTTTTACAACAAAATTGATGCTATGGTCTCTTCTTGACCTAGAACTTAACCCTTTAATTTCATTCCTGTTCAGTATCTTTTGAAGGACTTTGTAGATTAAAGTAAACAGTGATTTGAAGTTTTATATTAAAATGATTTTGTTGAAGTTTAAATTTGACAATTTTCTTATAAATTTTTATAGAGTTATGGTTCCTATTGATTTAGAGTTTAATGTCAATTGTTTACACTCAACAACTTTTAAGCACTTAATGGATTAAAAAACTGATTTTGTTATGAGGTCTTGCATTAGAAAACCCTATGTTGATGTTTATTTTTCACCTTTTGGGGGCAAACTTTTGTGACATTAATTTCACTTTGTTTGTGTTTCACTTGAATTCCATTTCCATTCAGTTACTTTAATATGACTTCATGAATTGACATTAAAAAAAAATAGGAGGCATTACATTAAGAAGGAACTGGGAAAGATAGTTTGACCACTTTCTGACAAAGTTATATTGAGTTATAGCCCCTTTTTACTCGCATGTTGTCCCTCAACAACTTGAAGCACTTCATGGATTGAAATAAAATTTGATACACCAGTTAGAAGACAATACAGATTTACAAGAATAAACTCAAGAATACTTGTAAATTCCAAAACAATGGCTTTGTTATTGTTTTGGGTTTTATGGCCATTTCTCAGCATATGGCAGCTAGTGTATCTTGTGGAAGAAGAACCTAGAAAGATCCTGGGAAACACTGGCCCTTGGGAAACTACTGAAAAAATTTCTCACATACCCTTACTGGCTAAGCCAGAGAATCAAGCCCATGCAGGTAGAGGTGAGATGGTGATCTATAAATGTGAGTACCTTAGACCACTTGGCCACCTAAGGCCATGTTTGCATTGTCATTAGTTTGCAGACTTGATTCTGATTGGACAAGTCCTTATGAGGATAACTATACTTTTTGTAATGCTATATATACAAGTGTCTAGTTTTCTTACGTGTCAAATTAACAAAAGTGTTGTGTTCCACATTTGGTGTCTTGTCCTCAAGGACAAGGTCATGGGTTTATATTTTAAGGGGAAGGGGTATTTTCGCTGTGTATCATGAAAGCAGTTTTAGGAAAAGGGATGAACCATTATACACTTATGTTTCTCAGTTTGGCAGCATCGCATGCACCATACTCAAAGTTTATCTTTAAAATCTATGTCACGTTTGCTCCAGTGCCATTTGAACTCGTGACGTGAAACTTGTTGATTTGTCAAAGTAACTACTGGTCTATCACAAAGGTCAAAGTTCATTATTGGGAAACATCTGGTAACCTAACTATTGCAGGCAGGGGATTAAGATTTGCTAATTTTTCTTGTTGGTTTCATTTTAGAGGCTTTAAGAAAACTTTTCCTTCTTGTAAAAAAAGGGCTTATTTCATGTTATGATGAATGTTTTATTTCCAATGTTGCCCATTAACATCCTGTATCATTGAAGATGGTGAGACCTCCGAGCATGGCATTACATTCCCTTGGGAGAAACTGACTCTGTTTGAGAGGCTGATCCTGATCCGAGTGTTACGTCCTGATATGTTGACGGCCTCAGCCACACAGTTCATTGCAGACAAACTCGGAGAGAAGTACCTGTCCACTGGTCAATTTGATCTTAAAGAGATTTATGAGGAATCCACTGCCAAGACTCCTCTGATATTCATATTGTCACCAGGTAATGAATTACATCGTTTGATGCTCACATTTTTTAGCATTATAACATCATTTGCCACAGTGTGATATAACATTTAGTAATGTTATATAATACATAGAATTTATAGCTAATCTTAATTTGACATTAATCACATGAAATTATTCAATGAAAATATAAAATATAACATTTAACTAAATTAATTTAAAGTATCCAATTATAGTACATCTTGAGAAATCATAATAATAATAATAATAATAATAATAATAATAATTATTATTATTATTATTGATGTTGTTATAACTTATTATTATTATTATTATTATTATTATTATTATTATTATTATTATTATTATTATTGATGTTGTTGTAACTTATTATTATTGTTGTTGTTATTGTTTTGATGCTGATGATTATTCTTACTGCTAATACTACCACCATAGGTTGTGACCCAGCAGCACAGATGCTACGGTTTGCAAGGGAGTTGCGTGGCAGTACACTTCACCTGGATATGATTTCCCTAGGACGGGGCCAGGGTCAGAAGGCAGAGGAACTCATATCCAAGGCCCAAATCCTTAAGGGTCGTTGGGTCTTCCTTGCCAATTGTCACCTTGCTGCATCATGGATGCCCAAATTACAGACTGTTGTGGAAAAGTGAGTCTATAAGGGATAAATTAGTATAAGCTTTGCATAAGATGTCACCTTCTTTGTAGATATATATTTTGTTATTTATAAAACCAATAAAGTAAACCTGAAAAATGTTCTGGTTGAAATTTTGTTACTTTTGTAATTGTCTTCATGGAATTTTTGTAGAAAAATTATTTACCTAAATAGTTATTATCCACAAACATCTCATATATGTGATTAATATTTTCAGCAAAATTATCTTTTGACAATCATTAAATTTGACAAGTTGGGACTTTTATACCATAAAGTCATGTAAATAGTAAAAGAAAAACATGAATTCTTCAGTTTTGTTTTAGCTGTTTTTCTTTGTTTTATAAAGATTTGTCACTTGATAATAAGTAATATCAAGTTAATTAAAGTTTCTATGATAATTTTGTACTGTACATAACAGATTAAAACTGGCAAATTTGCAAAGTTGAGGAAGATTATCTTTTTTTAATTGGGAATATTTTAACGAAAATCATAAAGGGAAAAATGAACAGAATACAGTATATCTTATAAGACCTTTTAAAAACACAAATAATTTTATTTGCTTGTCTCACATGTATTATAGATCCATTATCCATCAATGTTTGCTATTTTGGCTCTCTTATAATCTATTGCACCAATTTCAACCAAATTTAGAGGAGAGCATCCTGGAATGAAAGACCTTCAGATTTATATAAATGATGTCAATCTGTCCTTAAATATTGCCCAATTACTAAAAATAGAAACGTTATACAGCTCAACAACACACTCAAAAGACTTTATACAAACTTAACCAAAATCATTATACTATGAAGACTTTCATTTTTATGGAATGGTGGATATCTGCCATCAAATATGGTAACCATTATTTAAAATAGAAAACATTTAAACAACTTTACCTATTAAAAAAAGCTGCTCATTAGAAAGCATTCTGGTATAAATAATGGACAGATTATGCACACATGCCAGCAAATATGGATGAAAATGTACACAAAAAACATTTTAAAAATGTGTATCAACTATTTTCATAACATATGCAATCAACAGCAGAAAGTTTTACAGAAAGAATCCTACAGACCCAGGGTTCTTGGCCAACAGTTCAAGCACTTGGCTGTTAAGAAAATATTGATCAGGTGACTGATCTCATTCCTGCTTAAGCCACTTGCCAAATATTCAAAACGTTTGAAGTAAAAGTTCTTCCTATCTTATATAACATGAATTTCAGGTGGATCTTATTTTGTGACATGGATGCAATTTTTAACTGAAATGTTTGTTTTTAATTTGAGGAATAATAAGAACAATCTCAAAATAACTGTCATATAAATTCAGAATTCAGAGCTCTGAATTCGACTGGTATCCAGGAATGTAAGTATATAAACTCCATATCATCTGCACTGGATATGGTTCACAAAATGATCATGGAAATTTTGTTCACCAATATATTCATTGTTATTATTACAAACCAAACTTCTGTTAGTTTTGTACAGCGCTTTTAAAATACTGGTATTTTGATATAAATTTCAACACTGGTATTTGGTGTAAATTTCAGCACTGGTATTTGGTGTTAATTTCAACACGTATTTGGTGTAAATTCCAGCACTGGTATTTGGTGTTAATTTCAACATGTATTTGGTGTAAATGTCAACACTGGTATTTGGTGTAAATTTCAACATCTATATTTGTTGGAAATGTTTATCTCATCTGCAAAGCTTAGGCAGAATATAGGGATCACTCTTCCAGCAGCATTGTCATCATTGTAGACATCACTGGTAAGTATCTGGCAGTCAGATTGGATACTACTCGCCATTGGCAAAAGTAGATCACTGAACATTGACCTATACATGCTGCAGCAATTATCTTGTAATTTTTTTTATTTCTCTGACACTTTTGCATGTGAACTGTGGAAGGTACTACTTTCCACTGGCAAAGGTAGATTAAAATGACCTACTTTTCATGCTAATGTAATTACATTAAGTCTTTATATTTAGCTCAGTTCCTGAATAAACTAGTTTTGGTACAGTCATGAAACATTATGGGTGTATTTATATTAATTTATAGTTGGGATTTTTATAACCTCAAAGACTTTCATGGCTTTCTTTAGTAACTTTGCAAGGCTTTTGGATTATGCCATGGCAGATCAAGCAAGACAGCATTCTGTTTTCTTTATATTTATCAATAAATGTAGGTATTACTAGTAATATTTGTTATTAGTTGAAGTCACTTTAGAATTAGTTTTCTGTTAACGACAATTAGAAAAACTAATATCAGTTTTAAAAAGTGATTTGTATTCATTTTACTTGTGTCCTTATGTCTTCAGGTAAAGATCATAAAAATTTATATTTGCCCAAAGTAGAAATTATTCCTAAACTTGCTTTCTGTACAAATTGATTAAATTCTTACTTGGCAATATTTGAACATGTCCAGAGAAAATTTACAGAACATGTGATTTTTAGACCCCAGCACATGCATAATTTCTCTCATTCAGGATAAATATATTTGTATATATGGGAAGTCACCTTTTTGTCCACTTTCACTCCCAAAACCAATTCCTTTTATCTTGAAAACTTACAGATATTGAATGTGCCATCAGCACATGTATTTACTTTATTATAAGTTCAAGATAGACTTTTTCTTCTATTTCATTGTCCCATATGAGAAAGACGTAGGGCATTATGCCTTTACCCCATGAAGATTCTCATGACACCAAAGGAAATCATCATGTTGCAACATGGTTGATATTCTATTTTTAGAACTGAGTGTTAAGAAAAAAAATTATAACATGTAACCAAATAAGTAAAGTTTACAAGGTTACAGTCGTGTTAAGAAAAAAAATTATAACATGTAACCAAATAAGTAAAGTTTACAAGGTTACAGTCGTGTTAAGAAAAAAAATTATAACATGTAACCAAATAAGTAAAGTTTACAAGGTTACAGTCGTGTTAAGAAAAAAAATTATAACATGTAACCAAATAAGTAAAGTTTACAAGGTTACAGTCGTGTTAAGAAAAAAAATTATAACATGTAACCAAATAAGTAAAGTTTACAAGGTTACAGTCGTTAAATTGTGCATGTTGTTATCTAAAATAAAGGAATTCCTTCAGAACTTTTTATTTCGAAAAAAAATATAAAATGAATTGACAGGAATTTACTTCCATTTAGTCTATGACTACAAATTTTAAACATAAATTTCTCATTGACTATAGTGTCTCCTGAACATACTTTTCTGTTCCTTTCCTATTCTCTTTCTGTTGGATTGGACATTAAATAGTCGGATCTTGGTAATTACATTGGGGACATAAAATTGCAGGGTCATAGTTATTGGATTGGAAACATAGAACAGCAAGGTCATCATTATTGATTTGGAGACAGAAAACAACAGGATCATGATTATTGGTTTGGCAACAAACAGCAGGGCCATGTTAATTGGTTTTGGAGATGTAAAACAGCGTGGTCATGGTAATTGATTTGGGAACATAAAACAACACGGCTATGGTAATTGGTTTTGGAGACATTAAACTGCTTGGTCATGGTTATTGGTTTGGATAACATACAACAGCAGGGTCTTGGTTATTTGTTTGAATAACATACAACAGCAGGGTCTTGGTTATTGGTTTGAATAACATACAACAGCAGGGTCTTGGCTATTGTTTTTGGGGACATTCAACAGTAGGGTCTTGGTAAGTGGTTTGGGGGACATTAAACAGCAGAGACATGGTTATTGGTTTTTGGGTAGGCAATAATATGAATGAGATTAAAATGTGACATTTATGTCAAGCCAGAATTTGACAGTATATTAAAATAATAACAATATTTAAAAATAATAATAATTTATTAATTTCATTTTTTTTTTGTGGTTACACAACAGACTCTACAATGTATTATTTATCTAATCAACATAGGTACTCTTTATATCATTCTCTCTCTCTCTCTCTCTCTCTCTCTCTCTCTCTCTCTCTCTCTCTCTCTCTCTCTCTCTCTCTCTCTTGATGTGTACATTTTTAGTGATCTTCAAACATTTTCTTTCTTTCTTACATTTTCTTATTTGTAGACTCATATCATATTTCTCTTTTAAATTGAACATTCTTAGAATAATACAATTTTAGTCATTTTTACACTGGCTTTAGATTCTGTGTCAACATCTCTTGGCACAAGTTTATTCTCTTGGCTAAAGCTTCAGGACAAGTTGCTGTAATTATCATGGCTAAAGTTTCAGGACAAGTTGCCATAATTATCATGGCTAACATTTCAAGACAGGTTGCTGTAATTATCATGGCTAACATTTCAAGACAGGTTGCTGTAATTATCATGGCTAAAGCTTAAGGACAAGTTGCTGTAATTATCATGGCTAAAGCTTAAGGACAAGTTGCTGTAATTATCATGGCTAAAGCTTAAGAACAAGTTGCTGTAATTATCATGGCTAAAGCTTCAGGACAAGTTGCTGTAATTATCATGGCTAAAGTTTCAGGACAAGTTGCTGTAATTATCATGGCTAAAGTTTCAGGACAAGTTGCAGTAATTATCATGGCTAACATTTCAAGACAGGTTGCTGTAATTATCATGGCTAACATTTCAAGACAGATTGCTGATTATATCATGGCTAAACCTTAAGGACAAGTTGCTGTAATTATCATGGCTAAAGCTTAAGGACAAGTTGCTGTAATTATCATGGCTAAAGCTTAAGGACAAGTTGCTGTAATTATCATGGCTAAAGCTTCAGGACAAGTTGCTGTAATTATCATGGCTAAAGCTTAAGGACATGTTGCTGTAATTATCATGGCTAAAGTTTCAGGTCAAGTTGCTGTAATTATCATGGATAACATTTCAAGACAGGTTGCTGTAATTATTATGGCTAAAGTTTCAGGACAAGTTGCTGTAATTATCATGGCTAAAGTTTCAAGACAGGTTGCTGTAATTATCATGGCTAAAGCTTCAGTTAAAGTTACTGTAATTATCAAGGCTAAAGTTTCAGGACAAGTTGCTGTAATTATCATGGCTAAAGTTTCAGAGCAAGTTGCTTTAATTATCATGGCTAAAGTTTCAGGACAAGTTGTTGTGATTATCATGGCTAAAATTTTAAGACAAGTTGCTTATGATTATGATTCCTAGAATATTTGATGTTTTTCTTGCATCTTTTATGTATCTAATTGATTCTTCTAAATTTGATGATCCATAAGCCATAGAAAACTGACACTGCTTTTGAAAGATTGAAAAGAAAGTATTTTTTCCTTTTCCTTTCAGTTTGAATCGGCCTAATGATGAGATTGATCCCCAGTTCCGTCTGTGGCTCAGTTCTAAACCAGATCCATCTTTCCCTATATCCATTCTGCAAACAGGAATGAAGGTATGGAACATGCAATGGATTATTTTCCTATACTGTGGATTTATAAATCTACTATTCAAAAATGTACAGAGATCTAATACAGTCACCTCAGTATCTATATTATTATCTTAGAGTAAAGTTTGTGTCTAAGTTTCTTAAAACTTTTTTGTATAGCCAATTTCATGGCAAAAGCACAGTTTGCTGTATAAATTTATTTATCCATTAAAAAAAACATTTTTAAAAAATGCATGCAGAGTAGTGAAATTTGTTTATGATGGGTGATCATGACATATTTTCCATTTTAGACAGGTCTTCATTAAATAAAGGGCCAGTACTCTGAGTGTATTTGACAGCTTATTTAGATGGGACTGAGTGTGAAAAGAGTAGTTGTTCTTGAGAATAAAATGATTCCTTCTGATAATAATTTACTGCACTGTTACAATCAACAAGAATAAAAATCCAACACTGAGTTTGTCAACACCTTTACACTGATATGCATGATAAGTTAATAGCTGAATGGGGATTGTACTGAGAAGGTGTTGATTTAAAAACACGCTATGGTTCACAATAGATTTCAAAACTTAAGAGCCATTTAAACCTTTATGCCAATGTCTCAAAAGCCAAAATAAAAATCTCAAGAGCCATTTGATCCTTTATGCCAATGTCTCAATAGTCAAAATAAAAATCTCAAGAGCCATTTGTTTTAAGTCATGATCTCACAGCTGGGATTGCTAGTCAAGGGGCTTAATTTCTGACAACTTATGGTGATTTATTTTCCTTACTCTCAAAATTGTTACAACCATTCAGTTTCTTTGAAGTCTGAAGATCAGAATGATCATCACTGGCAATTTGTTTCTGAGACTGAGACAGAAAAGAAAATACACTTCTTTCAGCCATTTTAATTAATACAGGTCAGTGTGCGACTTATTCAATGAAAAGTAAGAGGTGTATATTTTACTGACTGGTGACCACTAATCACATTAATTGTGATTATCAAGTTTCACACTTAACGGGCTCTCAGTAATTTTACAGTCCAGATTTTCTCTTGAATCACTTTATTTTTTGAAGATTGGAGAATGTCTTCTTTGTGTTAGCAAATAGGTGACATTGATAAAACAGCCATGTTGAACCAGCAAGAAAGTTAAAACTTCATTATACCTATAGCATGATTTTTAAGGTTGCTGGATGTATTTCAGTTTCTGAGTTGCACATAAGATGTATTCCCAAATTTCAAGTTTTTGTTTTGGCATTTTGATTTAAATTGAACTACATGTACAACATATATCAATTGTCTTAAATATTCCACTGAAAATACTTGGAGCAATGAAACAACAGTTAAATAATACAAAAAGATTTAAAATACCTGCTCAAGTATTTCTAAAAAAGGTCAATTCAGGTTGATCTCTCATTTTTTTTATCTCATGTCCCCCAACAGTCAGGCAGTTTTTATTAAAAGACTTGAAAGCCATTATGGACCACCTCATAAAACATTCAGCAACACTCCTTAAACTCTGCATAATAAAACAGTAGAGTAATCAACTTGTTGTGTACATATGTTAGCCTTCATAATCTGATTACTCAGCCACGCATCATTCCACTGGTATAACATGTCTATTTCCCACTGGTTTCTGTAATGTGGGGATAGAATGCACAAAAATACCAATTTGTTTATGTTTTAAGATAATAATAAAAATAATTTAGTTTTCAAAAAGACTCACGTAATTTAAGTAATCTCATGTAATGAAAGTGAGATTCAAATAATCTCATGGAATGAAAATAACATTCAAGTAATCTCATTTAATGAAAGTGAGATTTACATAATCTTATGGGATGAAAGTAAGATTCGAATAATCTCATGTAATGAAAGTGAGATTCAAATAATCTCATGGAATGAAAGTAAGATTCGAATAATCTCATGTAATGAAAACAACATATGACACGTGACTCAGTCATTTGTACAACCGTATGATTCATAAATATTTGTAAAAATTTGCAAATGTGTCAGCGATAAACCAGAGTTCTCTCCACTTCTTTGCTTGGCCCACACTTGTATTGGCCCCACACACCCTTCATAGATCCACCATGTGCACAACTTTACAAAGCAGCGACTGCATCTTTGTATGGCCTTGATGGTTACATCATCTTCCATGCACATACAAACACACAGATGGCAAGACTGACAGACTTGTATACCCATGCACACATGCGTACAGATAGCTACAATAAAACCAGACTGGTCATAATAACAGGCATGGAATTAAAATCTATAGATTCATGCTACTAAATTACACTCTTAATTGCAGCTTGTAACAATTCAATAATTCACAATATTTTAATTCTGTGTATTGGTAAAGACATCATTTCATGACACAACATTAAAAACTGAATAGGCTTTACATATTGAATAAAATACCTATGTAACACTTACCCCTGTAGAATATAAATGGAGAATGTTCACTCCTTGACAAGATCCATAAAGACCAGTTAGAAAAGAAACTTGCCTTAAATCTACAGAAGAATGAGTATTAATAAGGGTAAAATACCCATGCATACCATGCTTTTAGTGTCTCGTGCCAAAAATGATCTACGATGAGATACATGCTAGCTCAGTTGCTTATCTAGAAAAATATTTATCCACCCTAATTAATGTTTTATGCATGTATAACAAAAAATTATCAAATCGTTCTTAGGGGAAACCAAATATTTCTTGCCTTATTCTGTGACATGGATTAGGGCCATCTCACCTTTGTCTGTTCGTGACTTGAGTTTGGTCAATTTGGGTATGTGAGAAAGCTTGCCAGTAGCTTCTCTAGGGTCTGTGGTTCTATCCAGGATTTTCCTGGGTTCTTCCTCTGCCATTTATACTGGCAGCCATGTATAGCCTATCTTGTGCTGAAAAATGGCATTAAATTCTACCACAACAACAACTGTACAACTATTAATATCATACTGAATTTGATACAGTTCATAGTCTACCATAGTCACATGGAGCCATTTTAAACTTACAAGATATTTACATCCACTGTTTTGTTTATCATTAGGATTCCCATCACTATAGACTTTTGTATCTGTTTGAAACAAGTTATAAAATAAGTGATTAGCAGACTTGTGATTTGATGATTGATAACTCATGTAGCAAGCTGTAAGGGAAGCAAATCCATGCACATTGTAGGTCTTGATGTCCATTATGCGCAACTGTATTGGGCAAAAGGCACTGTCTGCTATCCACATTAAACTGGTATCTGCTATATAAAGAAATTATTAAAGGATAGAAATTGATGATCCCAGAATGTGCTTGTGAACATGTGTCTGTTATATTGAGATGTTTTTTAAGCTGTGTTATATTGTACATGTATTTGTATGCTAGTAATATATGTATAAAGTCTCCAATATAACTCACTCTTAAGGGCTTGGTTGCAAAGTATGTATATCTGACAATTACAAGTATACTTACTGTTGTCAAAATACAATTATGTTGCAATCAAAGTATAGGTGTGAAAAGAGTCAAACCCACTTTAAGTTAAATAAAGATTATGCTGACTGTATGAGATATCTTTCTAGTTAGTAACTTGAATTTTTAGTTCATAGCATTAAAAAGGCATCATTTGATTTCTGATGGCATTGACTTTTGGAATTGCTCCTACAAAGAAGTATAATTTTGAATATTAACTTACAGATGACTATTGAGCCACCCCAGGGATTGAAGTCCAACATGATTCGTTGCTTTGGCCGCAGTGGCACAGGTGTTGTGACAGAAAAGCTATATGAGGATGGAGCGAAGGGAACAACATGGAATAAGCTTCTCTTTGGACTCTGTCTTTTCAATAGTGTCATTCATGAGAGGAAGAAGTATGGAGCTTTGGGATGGAATATTGCATATGAGTTTAATGACTCAGATCTGGAGGTAATTATTTGTATGGGCCTTAAATTGGAAGTAATTATATTATGGGCCTTAATTTGGAGATAATTATATTTATTGACCTTACTTTGGAGATAATTATATTTATGGGCCATACTTTGGAGATAATTTCATTTATAGACCTTATTTTGGAGATTATATTTATGGTATTTATGGGCCTTACTTTGGAAGTAATTATATTTATGGGCCTTACTTTGGAGATAATTTTATTTATGGACCTTACTTTGGAGATTATATTTATGGGCCTTACTTTGGAGATAATTATGTTTATGGGCCTTACTTTGGAGATTATTATGTTTATGGGCCTTACTTTGGAGATTATTATGTTTATGGGCCTTACTTTGGAGATACAGTCGACTCCACTTAACAGTACATCGGTTAACTGCACACGCCGGATAACTGCACATAGTCACAACGGTCCCGTTTTTTTCCCAATGCTTTTAAATGGGAACAAACTTCGGATAACTGCACTTCTCTTAAATGCACACTCCGGATAATAGCACGATAAATTTCTGCCCGTGGCACATAATTCAATACAATTTTTCTCCAGTTAACTGCACAATGTATAGTCATGATCAGTTATTGCCAGTCCACTGCTGTAGCGCTTCAAAAAAGCCAACAATTAAGCCGGTAAATGCGACTTTGTAAATGATTGATATGTAAAGGACGCCTTAGGTGGTATATACATGTATATCCGTGCCCATTAGAGAGCAACAGCGTGGGAAAAATCATAGTACATGTACAGCATGGAAACATTGCTTTAAACCATTCGGGTTTGAATGATTTCAAACCAACAATTGGATGGTTGGAAAGATGGAAAATGTGCAACGGAATTCAATTTAAACGACAACATGGCAAAAAAACAGGATGCAGATGACTTTGGAGCTGAACGCTTTTTCTTCGGGAGATGACCCATCAATGTCTGACAGCAGTTTTTGAATAACAAGTGATCTATAGAATTTCTTGAAATTTGCTATAATTCCTTGATTCATTGGTTGAATTAGTGAAATTGTGTTCAGAGGAAGGAAAACAAGCTTAACATTTAAGTAAAAGTTGAAAGAGTTGAGTCTAATCATTGTTTAAATTTATTCTTCACATATATTCGTGCCGTGCTGATTTAAAGCTGTACTGTACCGTACTTCGGTTAACTGCACACTCCAGTTAACTGAACAGTCTCGTAACAAGCCCGAGGGTGTGCAGTTAACCAGAGTCAACTGTAATTAATTTTATGGACCTTACTTTGGAAGTAATTATATTTATTTACCCTTACTTTGGAGATAATTAAATTTATAGACCTTACTTTGGAGATAATTATATTTAAGGGCCTTACTTTGGAAGTAATTATATTTATGGGCCTTACTTTGGAGATAATTAAATTTATAGACCTTACTTTGGAGATAATTATATTTATGGGCCTTACTTTGGAGATAATTAAATGTATAGACCTTACTTTGGAGATAATTATATTTATAGACCTTACTTTGGAGATAATTATATTTATGGGCCTTACTTTGGAGATAATTAAATTTATAGACCTTACTTTGGAGATAATTAAATTTATAGACCTTACTTTGGAGATAATTATATTTATGGGCCTTACTTTGGAGATAATTAAATGTATAGACCTTACTTTGGAGATAATTATATTTATGGGCCTGACTTTTTGAGATTATTATATTTATGGACCTTACTTTGGAGATTATATTTATGGTATTTATGGGCCTTACTTTGGAGATAATTATATTTATGGACCTTACTTTAGAGGTAACTATATTTATGGACCTTACTTTAAAGGTAATTATATTTATGGACCCTACTTTGTAGGTACTTATTTTTATGGGCCTTACTTTGGAGATACAGTTCATTTGTGACTGGGATGAAAAGTGTGCAGTAAGAATGGGATTTGAACCCTGTACTACGCTAACATGAACTAGATGTTCTAATGTCAGAATTTTCTCAGCATATATATTTTACCTTTTCCTGCAACACTAATCCTGTCCATGTAGTTTTATTTATGCACCATGTGGACCAAGTGAGACATGGTACCTTCTTCAGCACCATCAGCTCAAAAGTCAGTTGATGTAGTTCATCACAAAATGAAGAATGTACTGCTAAACATTTTAGAGTTTGTATGGGACCTCCTTATTATTAGCTCATCAGGGTTATACAAATCTGTCAATAAAACATTTTCATCTGATTTTTTTACAAAACAGATTTTCAATTTGCCCATGTAACAGAGAATTTTCAGATACTGTGAAGCATACTGTATTAACCATGTCTGTTTATCTAATACAATATAGCCCTGATAATTTTCAAACCAAATTTATCACATCCTTTGTGTGCAACAGGTCTTGTACAGTTAAAATTTGGAAGACATTACAATCTACAGAGATAAGTTTTAGTTAGGTCAGTAATGTCTCATTAGTTTTTCTTAAGATGTATTCTCTTTGATTTTTCTAAGGAATTGTTGGTTTGTATAACTTAACAGGGAATTATTGTTTTTTATTACTTTGCAAGGAATTGTTGGCTTGTATAACTTAACAGGGAATTATTGTTTATTATTACTTTACAAGGAATTGTTGGTTTGTATAATTTTAACTTTACGAGGAATTGTTGGTTTTTATTACTTTACAGGGAATTATTTCTTGTTAATTATCTTTTTAGGGAATCATTGGTTTTCAAAAACTTTGGCTTGCAGCTGTATATTGTTGAACTTTGAAAAAAAAATTGATTTCCAGCAATTCATGACTTCATTGACAGGAGTTATACCCCTTGATTGACTGTCCTCGTGACTTTGATTTCTGTCATTTCATGACTTCATTTACATCAGTTATGCCCCTTGATCAGGATTTTTGTTGTTTTCAGCTTTACCCAACCTATAAACCCTTATAGATGGTATATGACCATACCTGTTATAAAAGCCCTCTTGCTATACTGAGGTACCTTACAGTACTATAATAATGATATCTGTAGTATTGGTTTATCATAGTTTCTATGACATATAAATCAAGAATTATTTTTTTTTTTACTTTGGCAGGTGTCCATTCAGCAGTTACAGATGTTGCTAACCGAACATAGTGAGATTCCTTGGAAGGCACTCCGGTATTTAATTGGAGAAGTCACTTATGGTGGCCGTGTCACAGATGAGTGGGATCGACGATGTCTGCACACACTTTTGAGTAAATTCTTTTGCACAGAGGCCCTGGAACAAGACTACAGCTATTCTCCTGACAAGGTATGAAAAATACTATCATGGAAAACTTTAATGTTTAATTATGTAATAAGGATATAGTATTTACTCTTTTCATGTGTTTTTTTTTCATAATTATGTAATTTTGTCACTTAACGCCTAATGAATATTTGAATCTAAATGAGTTCCTTGTCAACTTTAAAAATCTAGATTCTTAGTTTCTCAATGTAATGCTTGTTGACTTAACTGTTACTGTGGTGTGTGTGCATCTGTTAATTTGTAATTATGATTTCATATATATATATATATATATATATATATATATATATATATATATATATATATATATGTATATGTATATATGTATACACTCACATACACATATTTCATTTCTTTATTGAAATCCAGTGTGTTTTGCATATGGCTTCGTGTTAAATTCCTCTTGCTTTGCGAGTGAGTTCTTCTGCATATCAAGTTCTTGCCTGAAGCCATGTCACTATATCTATCTATCTATCTATCTATCTATCTATCTATCTATCTATCTATCTATCTATCTATCTATCTATCTATCTATCTATCTATCTATCTATCTACCTACCTATCTATCTATCTATCTATCTATCTACCTACCTACCTGTCTGTCTGTCTGTTTGTCTGTCTGTTTGTCTGTCTGTCTGTCTGTCTGTCTATCTATCTATCTATCTATCTATCTATCTATCTATCTATCTATCTATCTATCCATCCATCCATCTATCTATCTATCTATCCATCTATCTGTCTGTCTGTCTGTCTGCATATATATATATATATATATATATATATATATATATATATATATATATATATATATATATATATATATATATATATATATATATATATATATATATATATATATATATATATACATACATACATACATACATACATACATACATACATACATGGTTTTTAATGTCTGAACTTTTCATAATTCCATAAAAACACAATATATGAAAGTGACCTTATTTTCATCGTATCAGACAGTGGCCTGAAAAAGAATGGTTGCCTTTCACTCAAACTTACATTGAGTTCAAGGCTGAAAAATCCACTTGTCTATTTGCCCAAGGGGCAGGATTGGGACATCAACCGTTAATACTTAGTGCCTTGTACTTCTTTTTGCAATGCTTGAGGAAATGGAAGCCAAGTTTCAAGAATATCTTGCTTATATAATGGCAATGATATTATCAGTGGTAGTATCATGGCATCATAACAGTCTAATGGCCATGATAATATCAGTGACAATATCATGACATCATGATAGTCTTAAGGCCATAATAATAGTGACAGTATCATGGCATCATGATAGTCTTAAGTCTACGCTATTATCTTAAGTCTACGCTATTATCAGTGACATCATGACAGTCTTAAGGCCATGCTATTATCAGTGGCAATGTCATGGCATAATTATAGTCTTAAGGCCATAACAGTGACATTATCATGGCATCATGACAGTCTTAAGGCCATGTTATTATCAGTGACAATATCATAGCATCATGATAGTCTTAAGGCCATGATATTATTTGCAATAGTATCATGTCGTCATGACAGTCTTAAAGCCAATCTATTATCAGTGACTATATCATGGCATCATTACAGTCTTAAGGCCATGATAAAATCAGTGACAAAATCATGGCACCATGATCATCTTAAGTCCATGATATTATGAGTGTCATTAGCATCATGATAGTCTTAAGGCTATGATATTATCAGTGATACTATCATGGTATCATGAGTCTTGCTGTCATGAAAGCATCAGTGACAATATCATAGTATCATGACATTATTATGGCCATGATAAATTAGTGACAGTATCATGGCATCATTACAGTATTATGGCCATGATAACATCAGTAACAGTATCATGGCATCATGACAGCCTGAAGGTCATTATAAATTAGGTACAGTATCATGGCATCATTACAGTCTTTTGGTCATGATAAATCAGTGACATTATCATGGCATCATGAGTCTTGTGGCCATGAAAACATCAGTGACAATATCATGGTATCATGACAGTGTGTGATGAAGGAACATTTACTTAAGATGTTATCTCTGATCAATATTAAAGTTTTTGCCATGTATACTGAGAATGAAGACAACAGAAGGATTGTAATTGAATAAATGATGGTTGATTCATTGCCTCTCTTTTAAGTTTACACAATAATGCAAATTTGGCCACATTTATCTTAGAAGCTAAGAATTTTAATGAGATTGATTTATGTGATGTCAAACTGAGACTAAATCTCAAAATTTATCCCATGTAAAAATAACTTCCCATGCTGTCCATCATAATATTTGTTCACAGGGTAGCTATATAATACAGGGTAGACATATGCTACAAGTTAGACATATACTACAGGGTAGAAATACACTACAAGGTAGACATAAAGTACATGGTAGACATGTAGTACAGGGTAGACAGCACAGGGTATACATATACTACAGGGTAGACATATACTATAAAGTAGACATATACTACAGGGTAGACATATACTACAATGTATGCATATACTACAGGGTGGACATATACTACAGGGTAGACATATACTATAAGGTAGACATATACTACAGAGTAAACAAATACTACAGTGTATGCATGTACTACAGGGTGGACATGTACTACAGGGTAGACATATATTACAAGGTAGATATTACAGGGTAGTCATATACATTTATATGACAGGGTAGACATTTATTACAGGTTAGTCTTATACTACAGGGAATATATATAATCCAGGTTAGACATGTACTACTATTGTGTAAAACCTTTGTGTAAGTTATGATAAGAATTTTCGCTACTTTTTTTTTACATAGAAAAGGTGCATAAAACTGATACTGTTGTATGCTTATATAGGTGCATTTACAGGTAAGTGCTCATCACCTGTTCAACATACTACTGATGCATGCAGACTGTATATGTTGTGTCTATATATGTATATCCTATGATGCAATGCAAAGCTTTACTGTCTACTTGTCTGTTTTATTTGTTTTGTTTAACTATCTTCAGGAGCAAAACAAACAGCATTTATGCTGCCTATGTTTCCACTTCATGATTCACTTTAATATTTCAGTTTAAAAGTGTAGATGTACTTAATGAGAATAAACGATGTCATAACCTTGCATTGACATTTGAAAGCCTTATGGGCATTCATGTCTATCTGTCATGATCCATCAACTTGAAGTAACCAGCGCTGATCCAGAATTATTTACCAAATGTTTTTAGGTACTTTGATGTTTCAGAAAGAGTCATGCCCAATTTCTATTCAGCATTTGTTTTCCACATCTCAGAACTGCCAGATCTGGACATTTTACATGATAAATATTTTTTTACTCCTGAACACCCAGACACATTGATGTATATAAACACACGATTTCTAGTCAATTTTATGAGACCTTTCTTGACACCATGGTATATACCTGTAACCAGTATCTTGTATCAACAGTAAACAGTCATGATTTGCATGGCTCCATCTTTCACGATATCATGGTATTTACCTGTAATTAGTATTTTGTATCAGTAAACAGTCATGATTTGCATAGCTCTATCTTTCTTGATACATGTACATGTACCATGATATATACCTGTAACATGTGGTCTATATAATCAGCAAACATCCATGATTTGTATAGCTCCACCTTTCTTGATACATGTTACATGATGTATACCTGTAACCTATGGCCTATATAATCAGCCATCAGCCATGATTTGCATAGCTTCATGCTTATTGCTCATAAAAAGCTATCACTTAGATTTAATTTATATGGTTAATTGTCATAGGGGCAATTAAAGACAGAGATAAATAACCAGCACTCTACAGGTTACTTTATTAAAACAGATAATAGCTACAGTGATTATGAGTGTGCTAATCTATGAATACTGCTGTGGTTGAGCCCATTAGGCTAATTGCATAGATATGGTACATAAAATGGAATAACCCAATCCATTTGAATTTTGTCAATGGATACGTGTGTTGGAGAAACAAAAATTATTAGGTTTGATTGACCTGAATGTAATTTTCAGTGTCATCGATGTTTAGATTGTTTACTAGTTCATGCGCAGTGAGTGTTTTTCAAAAAGTGATTCTTCGGGTAAATAAAATGATAGAGCTTGCAGTATGTAAGTGTGGTTCATTGTTGAAGGCAACTGTTGAAACACAGCTATGGTTCATGTAAAGATGACATATCTGTGAAGGTAGTTAAATATAAAAAATGAAATTTCAGTACACCAGGTTTACTTGAATTTTTCTTTGTGAAGGTTAGCATGAAAGGTGAGAAATTTTACACTTTTTACATCCTGCAAACACCACATTGACAGTGAGCAACATAACAAACACACCCTACATTTGGGCAAATGCTGACAAAAAATCATTTTCATTGATCAAGAAAATTAAATAAGCTATTTGGGAAAGTTAAAACACTAGTACAGTACCATCAAGTGTCAAGTGAATGCATAGTGAACAGTAATGAGGAGTGTATCAGTTTCAGACCCTCCAATGGATTAGTGAGAGCAGCAAAATCAGAAACAAGTTAAAATGTTTACTGTTACACTGGGATCAAATGTTTACTGTTACACTGGGATCAAATGTTTACTGTTACACTGGGATCAAATGTTTACTGTTACACTGGGATCAAATGTCCATACTTTTAACATGACACATGATTAATAAACTATGTGAGTCAATACAACTCTTTGTTGTTTACCATTTGTGTGTAACAGTCACAGTTTGTTGATGGCTGTACAAATAAAGCAGATTGAGGTAAACTTTGGGCAGTATAGGGCTACATTCTGACTGAAAACCAATGTCAATTATTGGTTTATTAGCAGCTGTGACAGGTGTGTGTGTGTGTGTGTGAGCATGCATGTGTGTGTGTGATTAGGATTTTTAATTTAGCTTTAAAAAAATTTCAGTCGTATTGTTACGAGGTATGCAGTGAGGTAGTTTATAGGGATCTCTAGCATTGGTACATCATGCTGCAGACATGTAGCATGATGTCCCACCTAGTCACATTATCCTGACATCAAGTCGACCAGTCCTAACACTAACCTCTTAATGTTGAGTGCCAAGCGAGGCAGTTGCTGCTGTATTACCATTTAAAAAGTCTTTGGTATGACTCAGCTGGGGTTCTAACCCAAAACCTCCTGTATCCAAAGCCGATGCTCTAACCACATAAGCCATCTTTGTTGCTATGCCTTTGTTATTGAAATGTCTAGCATTGTTTAATTGGTTTCAGCCTGTTAGGTGATAAACATTTTATAACAGTGAATTTTCTCAGGTGGACTACACAAATCAAACAGTATAACCTACTAAATGTTGTAATGTTTAGCTTGGGAAATTAAAGTAGAATACTTTAGCAGAGGAAATGTATATACAAGTGAGTAAAGTTCCATATCTACACAAGCGAGAAGAAGGACCACATGCAACATTTTTATGCAATATGTATTGGAACATTTATATATTTTTTCTGTTTGCTGCTTTTATGCTTTCAATGTATTGTATTCATTTTATAATCACAGCACTACCGTACATGTTTTTTCTGTGTATTTCTTATACACCCCTCACCAGGTGTGTGTATGATGTGATACATCACCGACTGTAGCATCACACGCTGCATCACACGCTGCATCACGCGCTGCATCACATGCTGTCATTGGTTATATTCTCCTTTATTTCTAGCTGTCATTTATAAGCTTGCTTTCATAATTCCATAACTGGGCCTGGATTTCATCATTTCAAATCTGGACATTCACTTAAGAATGGAATCACAAAATCTGATTGGCTGAACTTTAAGCTCAAAAATTGACCAATCAGATTTCTTACTTCTAGTATTAATTTTCCATACTAGTATGATGGTAAAATTGGACAAAGTATTTAGTTCATCAGACTATTTTATCGACATTTACTGTATTTTCATGTGCATATTTGTTTCATTGTTTCAAAGAAAAATTATAATTTTGGAAGTACTTAAATTTGCCGATTATAAAAAGGTCCTATTTTTTTCCATAATGGATTATGGGTTCTTTTGTTTCCAGAGAGGTGCATAAGTGGTCCTATTCCTTCACATAATAGTGGATGAAGGGGCCTGTTGTTTCCAATGAAGGATAGTTGTTCAATTGGTTTTTTTAATTCACTGTTTACACTTGTTAATGACAGCAAAATCCATGACTCTTGTTCACAACAATAAGAATTGAATGCAAATTATATTCCATCATTTAAGTATGACCTAAAGTTGACCAGCAAGATGTATTAGGTCTTGATTGAACTTTACGATCTATGCCAATTAAATTGGGCCAGATATTTTTTTGACCATATATAATCTATTCAGACTGCATGCAACAAAGATCTTGATCTGCTGTAGCATAATGCCTCTGCATATTAGGGTCTATGCTGTTTGTTCTGCTGATTACTACTAACATAATGTACAGACCCAGATATATTGGTGCATTATGCAATGGCAGATCTGGCTTTTTGCAGTTTGCAGTTGGACTTAACTCATAAGTGAGTATATATGGTAATCAGACCTACTTCACAAAACATTTACTGTGAATTCATTCTTTTTTTAGCATATCAGTTTTCATGGTTTTGAAAAAAATGATAATTGTTTAAGTACTTACATTTGTCAGATGGGGAAGATACCCTTCTGTTTCCACAGGAATTTATAAAATGTCCAATTGTTTCCACAGGAATTTATAAAGTGTCCAATTGTTTCCACAGGAATTTATAAAATGTCCAATTGTTTCCACAGGAATTTATAAAAAGTCCTATTGCTTCCACAGAAGTGGATACACAGTCCTGTTGTTTCCAGGTGATAAGGGGTCCTGTTTGATTCCACAAGAGTTGATTAGGGGACGTGTTTGTTTCCAAAGAAGTTGATTAGGGGTCCATTTTATTTCGACAGGAGTTGATAAGGGGTCCTATTTGTTTCCACAGAAGGATTTTTGTTATTGGGTTCTTTAATTCATGGGAATACCCAGTAGTGAAATCCATAATACTTAGTACAGCACAAAAATAGTGAATGCACGGTATTCTAACTTATTGTCGTACCTGTCCTAGAATATCTATTGGCTTAGATGTATTCTAATACAGGCATTAGAAGTTATACATGTCTGTCAATCCAACCTATTGCTTATTTTTGAATTATTAACATTTAGAACTACTTTAAACCATTAATTGTTGTTGTTGTTGTTATAGGGTTTAACGCCATTTTTCAGCACAAGGTAGGCTGTATATGGTGGCCAGTATTAATGGTGGAGGAAGAACCCAAGAAACCCCCAGAAGGAACCATCGACCCACAAAATGCTACTGGCAAGCTTTCTCACATACTAAAACATTAGAAATTTCAGTTCCAAATGTTTATGTATTAAATAATTGTAACCTGATAGTATACATCAGTTACATTAATTTTACACATCAATAATGTCCCCCTAACTATCGATAATATTAATCGGATCTACCCTTGCATATTGCACTAGAAGATTTTCTCGTAAATGTTTACTCTGCATTCCAAGTGTTATAAACTTTTGCTATGCATCCTGGGTAAGAAATATAACTCATAAACATTTAGTATGCATTCTGAAAAAGAAATGTAACTGATAAACCTTTACTATGCATTCTGAGTAAGAACTGTAACTGATAAACCTTTACTATGCATTCTGAGTAAGAACTGTAACTGATAAACCTGTAATATGCATGTAATATGCATTCTGAATAAGAAATGTAACTGATAAACCTTTACTATGCATTCTGAGTAAGAACTGTAACTGATAAACCTTTACTATGCATTCTGAGTAAGAACTTTGATAAACCTTTACTATGCATTCTGAATAAGAAATGTAACTCATAAACCTTTACTATGCATTCTGAGTAAGAACTGTAACTGATAAACCTTTACTATTCATTCTAAGTAAGAACTGTAACTGATAAACCTTTACTATGCATTCTGAGTAAGAACTGTAACTGATAAACCTTTACTATGCATTCTGAGTAAGAACTGTAACTGATAAATCTTTACTATGCATTCTGAGTAAGAACTGTAACTGATAAACCTTTACTATGCATTCTGAGTAAGAACTTTAACTCACAAACCTTTACTATGCTTCTAAGAACTGTAACTGATAAATCTTTACTATGCATTCCAAATAAGAAATGTAACTCATAGACCTTTACTATGTATTCCGAGTAGGAAATGTTGCTCCTGGCTTATCTTGCTCAAAATTGACCAATCCAGTTTTTTGATGGTCAAAATATTTTTCTGTAAGATTTGGAATCAAGTAAAATTCTATGAGAGATAAGTCCAATTCACTCATTTCTATGGATATATCATGAAGTTTACCTGCATGAGAAGTCATATGGAAATAATGGAATCTTCTGTATGTGTTGGTCAGAGATTTCTCAGTCCCACACCACTGCATTTAAAAATACCACAGGAGCACCTAAAATTGTGCTGTTTTCGCATCTTTAATTTCGGATTTTTCCAATTGAGCATGACCCTAAACTCCAAGGCAAAACTTGTTTGCTATGCTCACCTCTATTGCTGCCTGTCTTTCATAAACAGTCATCTGTGCTCAAAATTTGAGAATACACTGAGTTAACATATATCAGTAGAAAGGTTACATAGGTTCCTCTAGTACCTAGAAGTAATTGGTAAATGTTGCTGTAGAATAAAGCCATTACATATTCTCACTTGCTAAATTTTGATTTTTCAGTAATTGCCAGTTCACCACAATGTAGATTCTTCCATATACTAAAAGAAGTACCTTATTAATTTATATATTAATTTTCATTTTCAAGCACCTGTTTTTTGAAAAATTAGTTGAGGATTTTAAAATATTTAGACCATCTAAAATTACATTTCTTGTTATATTGCAGGAGGGTTACTAAAATCAGTGAAACATTATTTAATTTCAGCATTTGTTGCAATATTCAAAGTTGAAATATTAATGTACAACTTCAAATATGGCTGATTGCACATTTCTTTTATCAAACCTTTGTTGTGCTTTCTATACAGAATATTAATTTATATATGTGTACAAAGTAAGAAAGTTTTGATACAAAATAATTGGGTAAATTTATATGCAGATACATAAATTATACAAGTTATACATAGAAATATCAGTAGTGTGACTCGAAATGGGAACTTTTCATGATTAACTACTATAATTCATCCAGGTACAAGTTCTCAGTTTTCATTGATCTAGGTAGAAGTCCTCACAGTATTCATTGCTCAAATACAAGTCCTCACCATATTGAAAGGATTAGGTACAAGTCCTCACAATATTCATTGATCCAGTGCAAGTCCTCACCATATTCAATGGATTAGGTACAAGTACTCACAATATTCATTGATCCAGTGCAAGTCCTCACCATATTCAATGGATTAGGTACAAGTACTCACAATATTCATTGGTCCAGTGCAAGTCCTCACCATATTCAATGGATTAGGTACAAGTACACACCATACTCAATGAAGTCCTTACCATGCTCAATGGAGTCCTTACCATATTCAATAGATTAGGTACAAGTCCTTATAATATTTATTGATCTAGGAACAAATCATTACAGTATTCATTGATCCAGTACAAGTCTGCACCATATTCATTGATTCAAGTACATGTCCTCACAGTATTCATTAATCCAGAAAAATATTTGCTTATACATGGACAGGAGTAGCAAACAAACATGAATACTAGAATTCCCTGCTCAGAACATATAAAAATTACCTCTCAAATCACCTACCCATAACATATCAAAATTACCTCTCAAATTCTCTGCCCAGAACATATCAAAATTACCTCTCAAATTATTTACCCATAACATATCAAAATTACATCTCAAATTGTTTACCCATAACATATCAAAATTACATCTCAAATTCTCTACCCAGAACATATCAAAATTATCTCTCTAATTACCTACCCATAACATATCAAAATTACCTCTCAAATTACCTACCCATAACATATCAAAATTACATCTTAAATTGTTTACCCATAACATATCAAAATTACATCTCAAATTCTCTACCCAGAACATATCAAAATTACCTCTCTAATTACCTACCCATAACATATCAAAATTACCTCTCAAATTCTCTACCCATAACATATCAAAATAACCTCTCTAGTTACCTACCCATAACATATCAAAATTACCTCTCAAATTCTCTACCCAGAACATATCAAAATTACCTCTCTAATTACCTACCCATAACATATCAAATTACCTCTCAAATTACCTACCCATAACATATCAAAATTACCTCTCAAATTACCTACCCATAACATATCAAAATTAACTCTCATATTACCTACCCATAACATATCAAATTACCTCTCAAATTACCTATCCATAACATATCAAAATTACCTCTCATATTACCTACCCATAACATATCAAAATTATCTCTCAAATTACCTACCCATAACATATCAAAATTACCTCTCAAATTACCTACCCATAACATATCAAAATTACCTCTAAAATTACCTACCCATAACATATCAAAATTACCTCTCAAATTACCTACCCATAACATATCAAAAATACCTCTCAAATTACCTACCCAGAACTTATCAAATTACTTCTCAAATTATGTAACATATCAAAAATACCTCTCAAATTACCTACCCAGAACATATCAAAATTACCTCTCAAATTACCTACCCAGAAATTATAAAAATTACTTCTCAAATTACCTACCCAGAACTTATCAAAATTTCCTCTCAAATTACCTACCCAGAACTTATCAAAATTTCCTCTCAAATTCTCTGCCCAGAACCTACTAGTCAACTATAACATCAGGAGAAAAAACTCCACAGTTTTGTTTTCATTCCACTCCTGCCTCCTAGTTCATAATATCTCCTGAAATAATCTAACACAAATAGATACATCTTATGCAATCCACAGAAGCTATTTTTTATTTTAACAACCACAAATATTGATGTGATAAAATAATAATCACACTACAAAGAATTTTTTCTTCAATAAATAGAATGTTAAGTTTAAACATCATGCATGTCAGTTAATTTTTATTAAAAAAGACTATAACAATACTAAAAACAAAATAAAAGACAACAAAAAATATACCACAACAATAAAATTGTCAGCATTTAGTTCCAATCACAAGAATTATCACTGTAAATGGTGTAGCATCTCCATTCCCACCAAAGAAACTTACACAAGAGAACTCATTACTGTACTGTGTATACAGACATTAATTACTGTAATTAAATTGTAATTATTGTAATTAAATTAAAGAAGTAGTGTTGAAACATACCATGCAAATTATGTGCCCTCAAAAAACTAATTCAGAATAAATGTTATTTAGTAAACAATGTTAAATGCCTTTTAAGTTGAGGATAAGAAAATAAGGTGGGATATAAAATATGAGGGAAAGTAGTTGCCACATGTACACTTGCGTAAGAATAAATATTTGAAACCAAATAGGGCATCATTTATTTGCTAATCAATTGCTGGTGCTTACAAAACACACACTGTAGAACATGGTTTCTTTGAATTATGTCAGAGGACCAGTCCATTTCACAAGATAAATGCAAGAATAAGAATTAACTGTTAATTTGTCATACTGGCTTTCTTGCTTGTTTACTTAAGACTAACCTTTAGCTACTGTACAGTTTGGCCCCAGCTGACCAGAATATGAAAAGAGGGCATGTACAGGGGAAAAATAAGGCATATCACAGGGAGAAATAGCATATCCTTTCATGTATATTGCACCTGGAAGATTGGTCAATATTTAGTGAACATGAGGCTTAAAAAATCCCATGAGAAACCTCATGATTTAGGTCCCAATCTCCCTTTTTTGTTTATTCAGTCTCCCTACTTGGCTTTTGAATGGTTGACAGGTATGCAAAACATTGCCCCCAGCTCATAACATATTAGATTACCAATCATTGGTTAATATCCTGTTGTTTAATTTTGCATGCTGATCACATGATTCCAACATTCCTATGAGTAGTACATTATTTCTCATGGTAAAGCTGTTCATGGGAATTGGAGGACACCACTTTATAGCAAGACTTCCATGTAATGAAGTACAGCATTTCTCATGGTAAAGCTGTTCATTCATGGAAATGGAGTACACCACTTTATAGAAAGACTTCTGTGTAATGAAGTACAGCATTTCTCATGGTAAAGCTGTTCATTCATGGAAATGGAGTACACCACTTTATAGAAAGACTTCCATGTAATGAAGTACAGTATTTCTCATGGTAAAGCTGTTCATTCATGGAAATGGAGTATACCACTTTATAGAAAGACTTCCATGTAATGAAGTACAGTATTTCTCATGGTAAAGCTGTTCATTCATAGAAATGGAGTACACCACTTTATAGAAAGACTTCCATGTAATGAAGTACAGTATTTCTTGTGGTAAAGCTGTTCATGGGAAATGGAGTACACCACTTTATAGAAAGACTTCCATGTAATGAAGTACAGTATTTCTCATGGTAAAGCTGTTCATTCATAGAAATGGAGTACACCACTTTATAGAAAGACTTCCATGTAACGAAGTACAGCATTTCTCATGGTAAAGCTGTTCATTCATGGAAATGGAGTACACCACTTTATAGAAAGACTTCTGTGTAATGAAGTACAGCATTTCTCATGGTAAAGCTGTTCATTCATGGAAATGGAGTACACCACTTTATAGAAAGACTTCCATGTAATGAAGTACAGTATTTCTTGTGGTAAAGCTGTTCATGGGAAATGGAGTGCACCACTTTAAAGCAAGACTTCTGTGTAATGAAGTACAGTATTTCTTGTGGTAAAGCTGTTCATGGGAAATGGAGTGCACCACTTTAAAGCAAGACTTCTGTGTAATGAAGTACAGTATCCCTCATGGTAAAGCCTTTAATGGGATCATGGAGTACACCACTTTGTAGCAAGACTTCCATGTACTGAAGTACAGGATGCATATATTTTTCTAACATTTAAGATAGAATTCAGGACCATTTCCACCATATAGCACATTAGCAGGAACTGTGTTATAATGAAGGGCCTTTTAGTGAGAGAATTCTGTAACTTTAAAATGTCAGTGAGTTTTTCAGGTCTTGAAACTTCATTAAATTATTTTATATTTCCTGATTGAATTTTACAGCTGTACCAACCTGTGAAGGATGATTTTACCTTCAATGATGTGGTGAAATACATCGAGTCTCTTCCAAACTATGATTCTCCTGAGCTGTTTGGTATGACAGAAAATGCAGAGAAAGCTTGTCGGGAGGCACAGGCCAGTTATTTGATTGAAACAATAATCAGTGTCCAGCCCAAACTATCAATGGGAATGATGGGGTAATTTATGCTTGATCTTATTTATTACCTATTGTCATTTGTAAGGCATGTAATAAAAGTTATACAGTATTGTTGATACTGCATGTGTGTTACATCAGATTATATCACCCAGAGCAAAAACCTATCCAATAAGAAGTTCTTAAATAATACCATTGAAAAGTTTAGATTTGTTTTGATGAAATAAGTGTACAGTTTGTACTTTGTTACATTATATAAAAAAAACTTCGTTTTGTGCTTATTTCATTAAAAATATTTGCAGTACAGACATTAATTTCTTTCCCACAGGCATGTCCCAATAAACCTTGGATTATCATCCCTTACTGAGTTTAATGTACAATTGTTCTCTTATGATGCAACTTCTGCATTGAAAAGCTAACCATATTAAACAGGTGGCCTGAATGGAGGAAGACAAAATAAAAATTAAAATAAGTGTGGGACCACTTTATATTAAACAACCATTTATGTTTTTATAGATGCCTGTGCATTTGTTCCAGGCTTGATGCTTTGAATTTTAAAATTCCTTAATTATTTTGTGTCAAGCCAGACTCTTCACATCATGTATGTATTGTATATATTGTACATAACAGATAGAAGGCCTCAAGGTAGATTGTTCTGTAACTGACTGAGTTACCTTCTCAAAATAAAGTCTTTATTATTATTATTATTATTATTATTATTATTATTATTATTATTGCTGAAAAATATCCAAGATGATTTAAATGCCCATCAGTTAAAATGAAAAAAAATGGTCTTGTCTTAAATTTCTGCAAATCTTTTTCACCCAGAAAGTGTCAGTCCCTTCAAGGGACTCTTGTTCCTTATTCCATACTAATACATATGATTGTTTTCATTTTTACACAGAGCCATGGTAGATTAGCTTGTAGATCATTGGACTTGTAATCCATATGGGTCAAGATTCAATACTTACCCAGTTTCTTTGGGAAAGGCTCTTAGATCCCATTTCCTTGCCAATAATGTGTTGAAAATGATATTAAAATTAACAATAACAACAAAATTAGCACATGTCAGTACATTCTTTCCTTGGATTTGTCATAGCATCTCTCATAGAATGATGTTTTCATTTGTCTTAGAATGATGTTATCACCTGTCTTAGAATGATGTTATCATCTGTCTTAGAATGATGTTATCATCTATCTTAGAATGATGTTATCATCTGTCTTAGAATGATGTTATCACCTGTCTTAGAATGATGTTATCACCTGTCTTAGAATGATGTTATCATCTGTCTTAGAATGATGTTATCACCTGTCTTAGAATGATGTTATCACCTGTCTTAGAATGATGTTATCATCTGTCTTAGAATGATGTTATCATTTGTCTTAGAATGATGTTTTCATCTGTCTTAGAATGATGTTATCACCTGTCTTAGAATGATGTTATCACCTGTCTTAGAATGATGTTATCATCAGTCTTAGAATGATGTTATCATCAGTCTTAGAATGATGTTATCACCTGTCTTAGAATGATGTTATCACCTGTCTTAGAATGATGTTATCACCTGTCTTAGAATGATGTTATCACCTGTTTTAGAATGATGTTATCATCTGTCTAAGAATGATGTTATCACCTGTTTTAGAATGATGTTATCACCTGTCTTAGAATGATGTTATCATCTGTCTTAGAATGATGTTATCACCTGTCTTAGAATGATGTTATCACCTGTCTTAGAATGATGTTATCACCTGTCTTAGAATGATGTTATCATCAGTCTTAGAATGATATTATCATCTGTCTTAGAATGATGTTATCACCTGTCTTAGAATGTTATCATCTGTCTTAGAATGATGTTATCATCTGTCTTAGAATGATGTTATCACCTGTCTTAGAATGATGCTATCATCTATCTTAGAATAATGTTTTCATCTGTCTTAGAATGATGTTATCATCTGTCTTAGGATGATGTTTTCATCTGTCTTAGAATGATGTTATCATCTGTCTTAGGATGATGTTATCATCTGTCTTAGAATGATGTTTTCATCTGTCTCAGAATGATGTTATCATCTGTCTTAGAATGATGTTATCATCTGTCTTAGAATGATGTTATCACCTGTCTTAGAATGATGTTATCACCTGTCTTAGAATGATGTTATCATCTGTCTTAGAATGATGTTATCATCAGTCTTAGAATGATGTTATCACCTGTCTTAGAATGATGTTATCACCTGTCTTAGAATGTTATCATCTGTCTTAGAATGATGTTATCATCTGTCTTAGAATGTTATCATCTGTCTTAGAATGATGTTATCATCTGTCTTAGAATGATGTTATCACCTGTCTTAGAATGATGTTATCATCAGTCTTAGAATGATGTTATCACCTGTCTTAGAATGATGTTATCACCTGTCTTAGAATGTTATCATCTGTCTTAGAATGATGTTATCATCTGTCTTAGAATGATGTTATCACCTGTCTTAGAATGATGTTATCATCTGTCTTAGAATGATGTTATCATCTGTCTTAGAATGATGTTATCATCTGTCTTAGAATGATGTTATCACCTGTCTTAGAATGATGTTATCATCTGTCTTAGAATGATGTTATCACCTGTCTTAGAATGATGTTATCACCTGTCTTAGAATGATGTTATCACCTGTCTTAGAATGATGTTATCATCTGTCTTAGAATGATGTTTTCATCTGTCTTAGAATGATGTTTTCATCTGTCTTAGAATGATGTTATCACCTGTCTTAGAATGATGTTATCATCTGTCTTAGAATGATGTTATCATCTGTCTTAGAATGATGTTATCATCTGTTTTAGAATGTTTTCATCTGTCTTAGAATGATGTTATCATCTGTCTTAGAATGATGTTATCATCTGTCTTAGAATGATGTTATCATCTGTTTAACTGTAGCAGATTTCAGCATGGGTTCATATAGATCATAAATATGTATACAGATGATAATATATACATGATTTATTTTAAAAAATTGTTTCTATTTGTGATTTGCAGATCCGTGAAAAGCAGTGATGATATTGTAGCTGACATAGCAACAGACATTCTGAACAAGCTTCCAGACACAGTGGAGGAACTGACACAACCAGTTGATACCCCTCGTAATTGGCAGTCACAAATGCCTCCACTGTCACTTAAATCCATCCTCTTGAGAGACCTCCCCCAGATAAAGGACAAGGAGAAAGAAAGACGTGAGTATCTAGTTTTGTTTATATAACATGTAACCAGGTACAAACTGTACAGAACTGAAATCTTCAATGCATGATGAATTGGCTGATGTTACATCAACACTGTTCCATATGTAATATCACTGATCTGAAAGTACAATTGTAATGGCAGATCTGGGACTATGTTTCTTTACTTGGCTACATTCAGTTACTCTTTATATACAGTAGCAGTATTTGTAAGGTACAAATAAAAATTACTTGAATGGTTATAGTTGTTTTTCCCCACACTATTGCTTGTTCAAGTTAACATTGTTATAAATTACCTGATATTGTGCCACAGATTTCATTTAATGGTCTTGACATTGAATCTGATGTAGAAAATAATTAAACATAATTGTCTCTGAAAGTTTTAGGATGACCCAATCTGTTATGTTTGATTGAATCAACATTATTTTTAATGGGTGGAAAAAAAGCCAAGTTATTGAACAAGCACCATTTACAGTATTCTTTAGAAATATCTACAAACTGGGTTTTATGAAAATTCATTCATGTTTGTGCTACCATACTCACTTGAGAGTTAAAACTTGAGTCAAGACCTTTGACTTTAAAATCAATGTCAGGATACTGAACTTGTTTATTGGAAACCAACTAAATGCAAAGTCTGGTTATAATTCATTTGTACAAGTCACTGTGTTCAAAAGCTTGGGGGGGGAAGGGTATAAATGTGAGTAATGACCTTTGATTTCACTGCAAGGTCAGTTAGATCTGGTTTCAAACTCCGTAAAAGTAGTGATATTAGTGCTCAGATCTGAAATATGTTTACTTAAAATCAATTGCATATAACAAGAAATATTTTAGAACATAAAAAATAACCTTATTAATCTAACCATTTGTACATGAGGAGCAATGATCATGTGATTTTCCAATTATCTTAACTGTTTTGGTTGGTCTTCAAACCATGACCTCATTGTCAGCTCAAATTAACTTATCCCTTCTGGAGACCTTGAATTTCACAAAAGATATGGATTCTGTCGGAAAGATGTACATTTTCTTTTACCATTTCCTCCTTTTGATGAACTGGAGACCACACAGGGATCCCCTGTCAGCTGGGAATTCTCTTGGATCCGATTTTTTGATCACCACTTTAGATGGTGGTCCAGTTGGACCTAGTTTCTTTCCAGAGTCCCAACGCACAACTCAAACCCCGACTCCTATTTATATTCTGAAATGTACATTTACTTCATTTATAACTGGAGCATTTCATGAGAACTTTTTTTCGGTGGTTACATACTACTTTCATCTCCTTCCACCTTTGATCTTTGGTTCATCAGAGTGTAGGGCTTTCTGTCATTGGGCTCAATAGTTACAGTACAAAAGTGACCCAATCTGCCACCAGCTCATACCATAAGGAGGACTGTTATCAATTTGTATACCAGTTTTTGTAGCCATCGTCATCATTCTGAACTGGCACAATTCAGCTAGGCAATAGTTACGGGTAATGCATCAACTGCTGTGAAAATGTAGATTTTTGGGGGCAAACTAATTTTAATAATGAATTGATTTTGTTATATGGCTTGTATAGTTGAACACTATGGCGTGAAGACACCTGACCACTATGGCTTGTATAGATGAACACTATGGCATGAAAACACCTGACCACTATTGCTTGTATAGTTGAACACTATAGTATGAAGATACCTGACCACTATTGCTTTGTATAGTTGAACACTATAGTGTGAAGACACCTGACTACTATTGCTTGTATAGTTGAACACTATGGCATGAAAACACCTGACCACTATTGCTTGTATTGATGAACACTATGGTGTGAAGACACCTGCACATGAGCTCTATATAAATTTAAAGGGGATGTTGAAAAATTGATTTGAAATATTGTTGACTTTGTCATTTTGTAATAAATGCTTATGGATTAATGATTAATCGTGATGAAGAGTGCACCAAAGTCGTGTGAACTTGATCCAATTCCAACATCACTGCTGCTTGAGTGCTTAGACCCAATATTGCCTTCACTAACTGATGTTATTAATATCTCTTTCTCATCGGGGGAATTCCCATCATTTCAAAACTTCCATCGTAAAACCTCTGCTGAAGTAACACTTGAGCATAATGATTTAAACAACTAATGCCAGGTTTCTAATCTCCTGTTCATATAAAAAATCTTAGAAAATGTTGTTCTAACCCAAACTTGTATCTCATTTGAATTCAAACAGTCTTTTTAGTAATGTAAAGTCAGCATATCGCCCTTGCCACAGTACTGAAACTACTCTTCTGAAAGTATTTAATGACATTCTCTCTTCTCTGGATAGTGGAAGGATTACAGTCCTCACCATCCTTGATTTGTCTGCAGCATTTGACACAATAGACCATGATATATTACTTCACTCCAGCATGTATTTGGCATTCAGAATACAGCTTTACAGTGGTTCAAGTGAACAGGACACAAATTTTATCTGCAAATGGAATACACTCCAACCCAGTTGATCTATATTGTGGTGTTCCACAGGGGTATGTTCTTGAACCTGTTCTCTTCATTCTTTACACTCAGGCACTCTCAAGTGTCATAGATCATCACTCAGTATCTCACCAACTGTACGTTGATGACATCCAAATATACAAGTCTAGCCACCCAACTGAAGTTGATGCTACCATCCATGGAGTAGAGAGGTGCATTTCTGATGTGAAATCATGGCTGACATGTAACAAGCTGCAGATGAATGATGATAAAACTGAGGCCATTCTGATCACAACACAAAGATTTTCTCATTCACATCCTTTACCTCAAACAATATCAGCGACACCAACATTAAATTAACACAGTCAGTACGAAACCTAGGTGTTACTCTAGAGAGTGCTCTCACATTGCACCAACATGTCATGAACATATGCAAGGCTGCATATCTTGAGCTGAGGCGCATCAGTTTCATTCGCAAATATCTTTCATTTGATGCTACTAAAACACTTCTGTGTTCATTAGTACTTTCAAGACTGGACTATTGTAACTCAACTCTGCCTAGTTCATCACAATATCTACTCCAGAATCTTCAAAAAGTTCAAAACACAGCTGCTCAGATCATCTTTAGAGTAACTCGATCAGAGCACACCTCACCACTGCACTGTACCCTACACTGGCTATCCATTTGATACAGAATCAAACACAAAATTTGTTCTATGTGCTACATTTCACTGACAGACTCCAGTCCAACATAGCTATCCAGCCTCACCCATGTGTATACACCGCAAGATACTTACACTCCTCTTCTGATAATCATATACTCATTGTTCCCACTATGAAAACGAAGTTATATGGACAACGTTCTTTTGCATACCAGGGCCCAGCTGTGTGGAACAAATTACCCATTTAAATTAGACATAAAGACAAAGTGATCCCTCTTAAAACTCACCTTTTTTGACTGCTGGAACAAACTTAGAGACCTAATAATGTTTTCCAATTTCTGGTTTTTGTTTATTGTTTTTCTGTAGTGTAGTCATATCATTATAGATGGTGTAAAGCGCTTAGAGCTTCTAAATATTAGGCGCTATACAAAGTCCTCATTATTATTATTATTATTATTATTATTATTATTATTATTATTATTATTAACATACAGCCTTGAGAATAGCTTGCTGTATATTATCATATTGCCTTGATTATCATACAGCCTTGAGAATAGCTTGCTGAATATTATCATACAGCCTTGAGAATAGCTTGCTATATATTATCACACAGCCTTAAGAATAGCTTGCTGTATATTTTCAGAGCCTTGATAAAGCTTGCTGTATATTATCATACAGCCTTGAGAATAGCTTGCTATATAATATCATATTGCCTTGAGAATAGCTTGCTGTTTATCATACAGCCTTGAGAATAGCTTGCTGTATATTATCATACAGCCTTAAGAATAGCTTTTTTTATTATCATACAGCCTTGAGAATAGCTTATTGTTTATTATCATACAGCCTTGAGAATAGCTTGCTGAATATTATCATACAGCCTTGAGAATAGCTTGCTGTATATTATCACACAGCCTTAAGAATAGCTTGCTGTATATTATCAGAGCCTTGATAATAGCTTGCTGTATATTATCATACAGCCTTGAGAATAGCTTGCTATATAATATATTGTCTTGAGAATAGCTTGCTGTCTATCATACAGTCTTGAGAATAGCTTGCTGTATATTATCATACAGCCTTAAGAATAGCTTTTTTATTATCATACAGCCTTGAGAATAGCTTATTGTTTATTATCACACATTTTTTAGAATAGCTTGCTGAATATTATCATACAATCTTGAGAATAAGTTACTTTAGCATAATATAATTCTTTTTTCATTAAAATATTTTACATTAAGACAGCACCAGCAAGAAAAGGTATGACTGAATTATTCAGAGTTTTTGTTTTTGTTTCAATGTTATTTTTATTCAATTGGCAATAATAGAGAAGTCACCATAGCATGCTCTTTTGACTTCACATGAAAATACCATGCTACTTTCTTATTGAGAATTCCAATTTGTTTGCATGTTCTTTATTTCCTTTTAGATTTTCTTTGTTCCTTAAAGGTTATTAAAATTTCTTGTCCGGCAGTTTGGGCCATTTAAAAAAGTGTTTGCTGCATCATTTAATGTTATATTAACTTGCTAACTTTTAATAAAAATTGGAAATAAAACTTTGGAATTTTATGTGATTTGATTACAAAATCACAAATCCAATCAAATAGATTTTTAGATAAAATATTGTATATACTCTTTTAGGTAATATTAATAAAACCATTTATAATTTACTTGTCTGTGATTGTCTATAGTAATGATTTTATTGGAACCATGCATTGAGATGTGGGGACCATACATTAATTGTAGAAATACATTTTTCCATCCATTTATCTGTGACATTGATTGTTTTCCAATCTTGCATCAAGATTTTGGGACCTTATAGTAATCATCTTAATTACTCTTTCAGTCATCTGTCGATGGCATTGATTTTAAAAGAGCCCTGCACTGAGTTGTGAAAGCCCTTGTAACCAGCATAGCTCAGGATGTGTCTTTTATGAATTTTGTACCATAAAATCTATTTTGAATATGGTTATAACCCTTGACAAATTGTTGCATATCTACTTGTGTGATGATGTTTATCACCAACATAGCTCAAGAACCATTTAACATATTGTGATGCAATTCAGTATGAATATTCTCTTCTAGACTAACATTTAACATATTCTGATGCAATTTGGTATGAGTATTGTCTCCTAGACTAACATTTAACATATTGTGATGCAATTTGGTACAAATATTGTCTCCTAGAACAACATTTAACATATTGTGATGCAATTTGGTACGAATATTGTCTCCTAGAACAACATTTAACATATTGTGTACAAATATTGTCTCCTAGAACAACATTTAACATATTCTGATGCAATTTGGTATGAATATTGTCTCCTAAAACAACATTTAACATATTCTGATGCAATTTGGTATGAATATTGTCTCCTAGAACAACATTTAACATATTTTGATGCAATTTGGTACAAATATTGTCTCCTAAAAGAACATTTAACATATTCTGATGCAATTTGGTATGAATATTGTCTCCTAGAACAACATTTAACATTCTGATGCAATTTGGTATGAATATTGTCTCCTAGAACAACATTTAACTTATTTTGATGCAATTTGGTATGAATATTGTCTCCTAGAACAACATTTAACATATTCTGATGCAATTTGGTATGAATATTGTCTCCTAGAACAACATTTAACATATTCTGATGCAATTTGGTATGAATATTGTCTCCTAGAACAACATTTCACATATTCTGATGCAATTTGGTATGAATATTGTCTCCTAGAACAACATTTAACATATTCTGATGCAATTTGGTATGAATATTGTCTCCTAAAACAACATTTAACATATTCTGATGCAATTTGGTATGAATATTGTCTCCTAAAACAACATTTAACATAGTCTGATGCAATTTGGTATGAATATTGTCTCCAAGAACAACATTTAACATATTCTGATGCAATTTGGTATGAATATTGTCTCCTAGAACAACATTTAACATATTCTGATGCAATTTGGTATGAATATTGTCTCCTAGAACAACATTTAACATATTCTGATGCAATTTGGTATAAATATTGTCTCCTAGAACAACATTTAACATATTCTGATGCAATTTGGTATGAATATTGTCTCCTAAAACAACATTTAACATATTCTGATGCAATTTGGTATGAATATTGTCTCCTAAAACAACATTTAACATATTCTGATGCAATTTGGTATGAATATTGTCTCCTAAAACAACATTTAACATAGTCTGATGCAATTTGGTATGAATATTGTCTCCAAGAACAACATTTAACATATTCTGATGCAATTTGGTATGAATATTGTCTCCTAGAACAACATTTAACATATTCTGATGCAATTTGGTATGAATATTGTCTCCTAGAACAACATTTAACATATTCTGATGCAATTTGGTATAAATATTGTCTCCTAGAACAACATTTAACATATTCTGATGCAATTTGGTATGAATATTGTCTCCTAAAACAACATTTAACATATTCTGATGCAATTTGGTATGAATATTGTCTCCTAGAACAACATTTAACATATTCTGATGCAATTTGGTATGAATATTGTCTCCAAGAACAACATTTAACATATTCTGTTGCAATTTGGTATGAATATTGTCTCCTAGAACAACATTTAACATATTCTGATGCAATTTGGTATTAATATTGTCTCCTAGAACAACATTTAACATATTCTGATGCAATTTGGTATGAATATTGTCTCCTAGAACAACATTTCACATATTCTGATGCAATTTGGTATGAATATTGTCTCCTAGAACAACATTTAACATATTTTGATGCAATTTGGTATGAATATTGTCTCCTAAAACAACATTTAACATATTCTGATGCAATTTGGTATGAAAATTGTCTCCTAAAACAACATTTAACATATTCTGATGCAATTTGGTATGAATATTTTCTCCTAGAACACCATGCACCTTAAATGTATTTTTTTCTTCATTTGTTTAAATATAGTTAGGGCCTTTTCATTCATTTTTTACAGTGTGTAGAGTTCTGTATTCTTTCACTTTTTCTAGTTCAAAATATTTTAAATGACAACATTAACATTCTTTAGTCCTTTGATATCATTATGCCCAACATCTGGCACTTGTGTTTGATGATCCTTTCTGTAAGACTATAAAAATATAATTGCCTTGTAACTATTATTTTTGTTTTGCTTGATTAAGATTTCTTTCACTAGACCTTATTCTTGCCCTGTACAGGCCTGGTTATGAGTTGTTTTGATAGACCTTGTTCTAACCCTGTACAGGCCTGGTTATGAGTTGTTTTGTTAGGCATTGTTCTAACCCTGTACAGGCCTGGTTATGAGTTGTTTTGATAGACCTTGTTCTAACCCTGTACAGGCCTGGTTATGAGTTGTTTTGACAGACCTTGATCTTAATCTGTACAGGACTGATTAAGACTTGTTTTGTTAGGCATTGTTCTTACACTGTACAGGCCTGGCTATGAGTTGTTTTGTTCAGCATTGTTGTTAGAGCAGGCTTTGACAAGTGGAAAATAGCAAGTGTTAATGGTTGACATAAATGGTAAATTATTTTTCATGCCTGTGCTTTTTTACTTTATGAAACACTTTATGTTGAAACTGTTTTTGATTTTGTAAAGAGCAAACCCACTGTAGTTTCAGTGAAAACAAAAGAGGCGAGGCACATAGTTCTGTGTTTGTACAAATAACATTTTTTTTTCTTCATATTTAGTGATGCATTCAGCTGTGGCTACTGTGTTGGGTAACTCTGCACTAATCACAGTGCTCCGTCAGGAGATTGACAGATTTAACAATCTGCTGCATCTAATCAAGCCATCTCTACGCTCTCTTATCCTGGCCATCAAAGGGGAGGTAATCATGTCAGAGACACTGGAGGAAGCCTACAATGCTTTACTGGAACAGAAGGTCCCACAGAGATGGAAGGTACCTTAGTTATGACTGTGAATAACTACAGCATTTTAAACTTTGAAGATGTTTTTCTGTCCAGAGTATATTTATTCCCTTTTTGGCAGCTATGTTTTTAGTGTTAGATGTATTAATCTGGTATAAGTTATTAAAGATTCTTAAGAAAATTTATTCATAAGTTAGTGTATGATTTTTCTTTCAATTTAAGGATTTATTTTCTTCAGATCAAAAATATCTTAACTAATATTTGTAAGATGCTTAGTTGAATAAGCAGGAATAGATGTTAGTATGATCACATAATGATTAGCAGTAGCTTCCATATCATATTGGATGATATCAGTATGATCACACTAGTAATTACCAATAGATTCCATATCAAATCTGACGATATCAGTATGGTCACACCAGTAATTACCAATATATTCCATGTCAAATCTGATTAAGTCAATATGATCACACTAGTAATTACCAATATATTCCATGTCAAATCTGATGATATCAGTATGATCACACTAGTAATTACCAATATATTCCATGTCAAATCTGATGATATCAGTATGATCACACTAGTAATTACCAATAGATTCCATATAAAATCTGATGATATCAGTATGATCACACTAGTAATTACCAATAGATTCCATATAAAATCTGACGATATCAGTATTATCACACTAGTACTTACCAATAGATTCCATGTCAAATCTGATTAAGTCAATATGATCACACTAGTAATTACCAATAGATTCCATGTCAAATCTGACGATATCAGTATTATCACACTAGTAATTACCAATAGATTCTATGTCAAATCTGATGAAGTCAATATGATCGCACTAGTAATTACCAATATATTCCATGTCAAATCTGATGAAGTCAATATGATCGCACTAGTAATTACCAATATATTCCATGTCAAATCTGATGATATCAGTATGATCACAATAGTAATTACCAACAGATCCCATGTCCATTCTAATGATATCAGTTTTTTAACACAAGTAATTAGCAATAGATTTCAATTAAAACCTGATGTCAGTATGATTACACCAGTAATTACCTTTAGATCACATAGCAAATCTGATATTTGTATGATCATACCAACAATAAAAGTTAAACCTGATAATCCTGCCTCAGAAATGGGAGGTCATGTGTTTGAGCCATGGCTTATTCATATCAAAAGCTGCCTTGCTAGTTCTTAGCTTTAAGAGGTTAGTGTTAAGACTGGTTAGCCTGGTGTCAGGATAATCTGACTGTGTGGACATCATGCTACATGTCTGCAGCATGATGTCCCAGTGCTAGACATCACTATAAACTGCCACACTGCAGACATCATAGCAATATGACTGAAAAATTGCTAAAGCTATGTTAAAAATCATAAGCACACACACACACACAGAAACCTGATGATCTCAGTATGATCACAGCAACAATAAATTCCAGGTCAAATCTGTTGATGCCAGGATGATCACACCAACAATAATTTCAAAGTCAAACCTGATGATGTCAGGATGATCACACCAGTAATAAATTCCAATTCAAACTTGATGATGTCAGGATGATCACACCAACAATAAATTCCAAGTCAAAGCTGATTATGTCAGCGTGATCACACCAGTATATAGCAAATAGGTTCCAAGATAAACCTGATGATGTTCTATGATCATACTGGTATCTGACTGATGACCACTTGATATGCAAATTAATTAGCTATTCAGTGAGTGTAATTAGATTCACCTCCAAGCACTTGTTACATCTACTATTTTCCTCTAAAAGCTGATTGTGACAATCATGAATAGGTTAATATAAATCTTTACAAATTTTGCAACGCTTCATCAATTTTTGGATTGATAATGGGGAAAATGTGTCAATGCCAGCTTGCCATAGTAATTCTGAAATTCAGTATGCTAATCATCTAAATGGAGAAGTTGGGTTTATTCTTTTCACAAAACTTTGATGAAACTTACATAGATAGTGACTAGCAGAATGCCTAATCAACTGAATGTGATCACAATTGGTGGTTGTTGCTAAATGTTTGTTCTAAAAGGGCTGCATAAAATGCAGTACAGTCTGGATAGTGATAACCATGGGCTACATAAAATGCTGTGTACTACAGACACAGTGATACCCATTGTCTATATAAAATGCCATGTATTCTTGATAAGTGATACCCAAGGGCTATATAAAATGTATTTTATTTTAGATACAGTGATACCCAAGGGATGTGTCAGTCGCAGTGAACTCTTTATACAGTGATACCCAAGGGCTATGTAAAAAGTAGTACATAAGTGCTATAGAAAATGCAGTATATGCTGGATACTTTGATATATAAAATGCAGTAAACACTGGACACATTAATATCCAGGTGATCCAAACTATGATTGTAATAACCAGTATGTTATTGTATGTAAAAAATTTGCTGGCAGAAATTACCATATGGCATACTCAACAAATTACGAGGTAACAAAGTCTAAATTTTGTAAAATGTTTACACTTACTCTTTGCTTTATTTTATAACAACTATTTATTTCAGAATGCTGCATACGAGTCCCGTAAACCTCTTGCTTCCTGGATTATAGACCTATGTATGAGGGTGGACTTCTTCTCCCTATGGGCAGAGCTTATTATCAACAATGTTGAGAAGCTGATGAAACCTGTCCAGGCCCAGAAAGGGGGGACAGCTCCAGAGGAAGAAACTAAAGAGACACTACGAAGTCAGCCCTACAGTTTCTGGCTCTCTGGCTTCTTTTTCCCTCAAGGTTAGATTTGTTTCCATTGAATATAAGTTTTGTTTCAGACAGGTTATTGATGTACAGTTTTTTAATTGTTTTATTGTAGGATTCGATTTTGAAAAGTGGATGAATTAGTTTAATTGGCTTAAAATGGTAACATTTTTTTCTTCTTCAGAATTTGGTACACTTTAGGAAGAGAGGCAAAAGTGACTCAAACCACTATCTACTTATGAAAATGAAAAGAATCTCCAGGGTTGAATTAGTTAAACTCACAGCAACCAATTACATAACAAACTTTTGTGATGTTCCAGTAAAGTTATTTTGTATGGTAGACTGTCATGCTAGTTGTTTGCCAAAACTTTCCTTTATGGTTCCAAATTGATCACATCACACATTGAAAGAAGAAAAAAATTCATTTAGTTTAATTATTTTTTCATTGTAGGTTTCCTAACAGGTGTCTTACAGAACCATGCACGAAAAGCAGAAATACCAGTTGATTCTTTGCACTTTGACTTCCATGTAATCAACAGTCCTGAAGACTCTGTAGAACACCTTAGTGATCTTAAGTTTAAAACTTCCATTAGACAGACAGCTTTCAGAGTGAGTCAGCTTGTTTCATAATTAACACTAGATTCAATTTCAGCTTGTTTTATAATTAACACTAATGTCAAAAATAGCTTGTTTTATAATTAACTCTAATTTCAAGTCAGCTTGTTTTATAATTAACACTAATTTCAAAGTTAGCTTGTTTTATAATAATTTCAAGTCAGCTTGTATTATAATTAACACTAATTTCAAAGTTAGCTTGTTTTATAATTAACACTAATTTCAAAGTTAGCTTGTTTTATAATTAACACTAATGTCAAAGTCAATTTGTTTTATAATTAACACTAAGTAGTTTGAGACACTTTACATTTAATTACAAGAGAACATTAACTCTAATTTCAAGTCAGCTTGTTTTATAATTAACACTAATTTCAAAGTTAGCTTGTTTTATAATTAACACTAATGTCAAAGTCAATTTGTTTTATAATTAACACTAATTTCAAAGTCAACTTGTTTTATAATTAACTCTAATTTCAAAGTTAGCTTGTTTTATAATTAACTCTAATTTCAAAGTCAGTTTGTTTTATAATTAACTCTAATTTCAAAGTCAGCTTGTTTTATAATCAACTCTAATTTCAAAATCAGCTTGTATCATCATAACTAGTACCACTTTTCATGGCTTGTTGTGATTAAATTATGCATATCTTTGAAAACATTTGTGTATTCACAATTCCTCACATAATTTCTTCAAAATACACATCTCCCTTGATAACTTGAGCACAACGGGGTCTACAAACATATACCACGCTATAAGCAATGGTTAACATACACAATAACATTTATAACAGTGTTCGATTGATCAAATGAAGGGAGTTCACCCGACATACGACCAAGGCTACTACATTTTAAGTTTGTAAGATTTTTGTGCCTTTCATTTTTTCTTTTATTTCACCTCCTTTTTTTGATTTAAAAGACATAATGTCATAATACAAAGGAAGTCAGTTTTTAATTCAGAGCAAAAATACAACAAATACTTCTGTAAGTTATCTACACATGATTGTGATTGGCACTTAATTAGGTTCTCAGAGAAATGTATGCATGCATAGCAGTTCTGGTAGTTTGAGACACTTTACATTTAATTACAAGAGAACATATTGCATTTATGATGATTACACACAAATGGAACTAAACGACAGAACTAGAACACAAATTTCAATTGATAAAAAATTATTTAATTTGTTTTGATTTATTAAAGTACCATCTCCATTTAGCTTAAGTGACATTTTCATTGATCAAAGTTTCCTTACATATCGTTAATTTCAGTGTACTAAGAATGTCATTTGGAAAAGAAATGTAAACAATTGTATGACCTATTTTTAAACTTGATATTTCATAATGTTGATTATAATTTTCAGGTCTTATCTACCATTTTCAATGATAAGACAAGCAATATATCAAAGTTTGCATTACCAATTTTGATCGCAATTTTCTTCAATTTCAACAGATAGAGATCAATTTTGGGTGTATTTTCTGGTTTAAAAAATGGGATCCACACCTGACCCCAGTCATAAGTGGGTTCACGAGTTATCAGGGCGTGAGTTATCGAGGGAGTGGTGTAGTCCCAATTCCGTTAAGGAGTCCATTTTTACCATCTATGTAATTTTACTTTCAGAGCAGTATGAGATTCAGTTATGCTACCATTATAATTAGCATATGTGATAAATTTAGGGTTTTTTTTCAATTCAGTCCTCATGTGATTTCTGCATTTTAGCTCCTAAAGCTTTTACAGTTGCCTATTTCACTAGGTACATGTATATGAAAATAAAATTATGCTAAACTTAATTATAATGTTGAGTTTGAAAAGAACATTAAAAACACATCATTAATTTAGTATAGTTAAACCCATATTCAAAGTTCAGCTGTTTAAAGGAATCTGTCTTGTAAAGAAATATTTGTAAGGTTTCTTGCTTAGCATTCTTCTTACAATGAATTTCAGTGAAGCAACCATCTGTCTTTGAAGGCAATGTTTTGCAGTTTTCAGAGGTGGATGCTTACAAAAGGTTAGATAGACTGCATTTTTTAATAAAAATTAAGCAAAAATATGATTTATATAAAGTTTCATAAGCGAAAAGATAAACACACAACATTTTTGCCTGTACTTTCATAAGAACTATTTGTGATAATACAAACGTGTTAAATGCTGTAATTCAGGATGTAACCCCACCTGAGGATGGTGTGTTAGTCTTTGGCCTGTTCCTGGATGGAAGCCAGTGGGATCCAAAAGCCGACTCCCTTATTGATTCCCTTCCTGGATGTCGCTTTTCTCATCTTCCACAATTACACTTCAAACCTGTCCAGGTTAGTAACACACAGCCAGACAGACAGACATATGACTTCTTATATTGCATCCTCTTTTATATGAAAGCAGTGATAGTTTGAGCTTAGTATATTCTTGCAAATATTTAATTGGGTTATTACAACTCAGCCAGGGTTGGGTTCTTACAATGCAGTCAAGGTAACCAAACTAGACTTGGGTTCTTACAAAAAGGTAACCAAACTCAGTCAGGGTGACCAAACTAGATTTGGGTTCCCCAACAGTGTCAGGATAACCAAACTAGATTTGGGTTCTTACAACACTGTCAGGGTGCCCAAACTAAATTTGCATTCCTCAACACTATCAAGTAGACTAAACTTGATTTGGATTCCGACAAAAGTTTAAGCATGACAAAACTAGATTTGGGTTCCTGCAACACTGTAAGCATGACTAAACTAGATATGGGTAAATTATTACGATTTGATATTACAGACACAAGTGGCTTCTTACCAAAGTAATGCAGGATTATTTTAGACCATCAAGTTTCCTTAATTTGTAAAATGGACATTTTTAATAATATTTATATATTCTTAAAAGGTCCAATATTTCTCTGTTGATTAAAACCAGGGGACAGCTTTATAAATGTTTGCTGTTGATTAGACTAGCGGACAGCTTTATACATTTTCTCTGTTGATTACACCAGGGGACAACTTTATAAATTTTTGCTGTTTATTAAACCAGGGGATGGCTTTATAAATTTTTTCTGTTGATTGAACCAGCTGACTACTTTATAAAGTTTCCAAAAAATAGTATGTAGTGGGATTATTATGTCACAAAGGTATGATTAGTAAATATTTGCCAAAATTGTTCAGAATACTTGTCTGTCTGTGTGCATGAGAAACTATCTTTAGAAATAGAATATACAGTCTTAAATTAGTTCAAATTTGATATTTTTTTCAAGACTACCAGCTTTTGTCATTTTTATGAAAGGACATGTTCAAGAGTATTTAAATATGTTGATTAAGGAAAATGATCTCAATGCATCCACAGAGGGACCATTGTTCATCGACTCATTACATTGATGGTTTGTAGTGATGAAAATTAGTACCCCATGAAATATCGGGAATTCACAGTAGACTAAAGTATTAAGGACTTCTTTATTTTCCACTAGGATTCATTTTATTAATACACCTAAAGCATTAGTTATAATCACTTTTATTTTCCTCTGAAATGACCTTAATGCAGAGAAATAAACAAAACAACAAAGTTTTATATGTTTGAGAAATTTGTTCAGTCATACAAAATATTTCAGATTTTAAGACATGAATAATGATCATATATTCTATAATTTTGTTATTTTGTATTCTATTGATGAAGCTGACACTTACTTTTCATTATAGACAATTCCTGAGATTGTTGGCATATATCAAAATTGGCATAAATTGAAAGTAATTAATTGCATGCAAATAAGGTGTGCACAAGTCATAGCACATGACACTATCAAACGAGCACAGTGGCTAAAAATGAAATGATCATTATAAATGGCATTAAAGTGAAAACACATGAATTGAATGTTATTTCTTCATTATAAATGGCGTTAAAATAAAACATAAATTGAATTGACATAAATTGAGCATCACCTGTAATGGCAAGCATGACTAGAAAATTAATATATTTTTCATAGATTTTTTGCATTGAGTTTGCAATTACTACCTAAATCTATCATTGTTTGAGTTCATGCTAATATTCTAAGTTATATTTAACTCCTACATACACAGGTCCACAGAATATTAGGATTGTAAACTTGATGCAATAATTCTGATACATTTTTTAAATTTTACTTTTTGTAGACCTCAAGCACTGATGCAGCTAATGACAAGAAAAAGGATGATATAAAGCAGGTATATGAGTGCCCACTGTATAGGACATCAGAAAGAACTGGGACACTGTCATCCACTGGACATTCCACAAACTTTGTAACAACTGTCAATCTGCCATCTGATTTGCCACCCAGCTTCTGGATTATGAGAGGTGTTGCTCTTCTGTGTCAACCAGATGAATAAGAGTCACGTAATACAATCTAAACATGTTAAACTGTCTACCGTTATCCAACTGTCACTTCAAAGGAAGTAATCTGTGTACCATTATCCAACTGTCACTTCAAGGGAAATAATCTGTCTACTGTTATCCAATTATCACTTCAAAGGAAGTAATCTGCCTAACATTATCCAACTATCACTTCGAGGGAAGTAATCTGTCTACTGTTATCCAACTATCAATTCAAAGGAATTAACCTGTCTACCATGCTCCAACTATCACTTCCAAGGAAGGAAAGTAGGAATGAATCAGCTAGATATATTAAATAAAATCTGTCAGTTTTGAGCTTATTCAGTGTGTTAATTGAAATGCTTGAATCAGATATAGTTAGATTAGACTGTTTTGTAATTTATCTGGTAGAAAAAGTGGTTTTTTGGGGGGGTAGACCATAATTCATAATGGTAGACCATTATTCTCCAAACTTTCTGAGTACACAACTTAAGCTTGAAATCCTAAACTTTCCAGTTAATATGGCTTGGATTAGAATGAAGCTAGAACTTGAAGGATCTTCTTAACTGATTCTTCTAACAGCAAGCAAAATTTAATTTATATAGAAATAATCCTAAGAACATGTGTGAAGGATAGATGTGTTAAAATTCTATTTCATTCTATTGTGTAGATGTTTCAAGAATCAAGGGATTGATATGTGATTGAATGATATTTATCATGAGTGTTGACTTGGGTTAGCTGCGCATTAGAATACCTTGGAATGATAAAAACATAGAGACATTATTTTATATGGGTGGATATGTTCAAAATTCTGTAAGTCTCACTGTTGTGGGTGCTACTCTGACAGACATAATTACCATAGTCGTTGATGATGATTAATCATCCTTGCATGTGTACCATAGTCGTTGATGATGATGATTACTGGTAATCATCCTTGTATGCGTACCATAGTCCATGATGATGATTAATCATCCTTGCATGTGTACCATAGTCCATGATGATGATTAATCTTCCTTGCATGTGTACCATAGTCCATGATGATGATTAACCATCCTTGCATGTGTACCATAGTACATGATGATGGTTAACCATTCTTGCATGTGTACCATAATCCATGATGATGATTAACCATCCTTGCATGTGTACCATAGTACATGATGATGATTAACCATCCTTGCATGTGTACCATAGTCCATGATGATGATTAACCATCTTTGCATGTGTACCATAGTACATGATGATGATTAACCATTCTTGCATTTGTACCATAGTCCATGATGATGATTAACCATCCTCGCATGTGTATCATAGTCCATGATGATGATTAACCATCCTTGCATGTGTACCATAGTACATGATGATGATTAACCATCCTCGCATGTGTACCATAGTCCATGATGATGATTAACCATCCTTGCATGTGTACCATAGTACATGATGATGATTAACCATCCTTGCATGTGTACCATAGTCCATGATGATGATTAACCATCCTTGCATGTGTACCATAGTACATGATGATGGTTAACCATTCTTGCATGTGTACCATAATCCATGATGATGATTAACCATCCTTGCATGTGTACCATAGTACATGATGATGATTAACCATCCTTGCATGTGTACCATAGTCCATGATGATGATTAACCATCCTTGCATGTGTACCATAGTACATGATGATGATTAACCATTCTTGCATTTGTACCATAGTCCATGATGATGATTAACCATCCTCGCATTTGTACCATAGTCCATGATGATGATTAACCATCCTTGCATGTGTACCATAGTACATGATGATGATTAACCATCCTTGCATGTGTACCATAATCTATGATGATGATTAACCATCCTCGCATGTGTACCATAGTCCATGATGATGATGATTACCAGTAATCATCCTTGCATGTGTAGCATAGTACATGATGATGGTTAACCATTCTTTCTTGTGTACCACAGTCCATAATGATGATTAACCATCCTTGCATGCGTACCATAGTCCATGATGATAGTTAACCATCCTCGCATGTGTACCATAGTCCATGATGATGATTAACCATCCTCGCATGTGTACCATAGTCCATAATGATGATGAACCATCCTCGCATGTGCAGAATGATTTTATATTGACCAATACATTACATTATTTCATTATTGTTCTTGGTGTTAAGTAAAAAAAGCATTGATTTTTGTTTATACAAAACTTTTACTTTAAAAAGCTCAGTTTCTTATCAAGTGTATTGCATTTATGTTTAATATGACTCTAGTGTATACTGCTGATTAAAGTTGAAGTTTTTCTACATTTGTCTGCATTTCGATAATCTTAAAGCGATTCATTTATCAGTGAAAATTATTTTATCTCCATGCATTCAACTTGTATATTTTTTCTATGCATATTTAATTCATAATTTAATCAAAGAATTCCCAAAAAGTTTATTTTTAAAGTATTTTTATTTGTCATATAATCTTAGCTTATAAATGTCTGTGATTTATTTAATCATTAAAGTATTTACAATTTAAGATTAAGAAATTATAGGATTAAAACTTTCTACATGAGAAAATTATTTCCAAACTATTTCATCGAATTGAACCTCAAAAAGTTCCTATCGAGACTCTTAATATTTATCAAAAAAATAAAATGTATTTATCTATTTTTTTAAAGTGAGATTTATATTTTTGTCATGTTGATCTGAGTTTGAAAACTCTCAAATGGTGTGTCACTAGTGTACTCTTCAATCTGTTATCAAGAGATTGTGATATTTTGATTATTTGTAGATAGCTAACATCACAGGATTCTGATTTTTCATTATTGTCTGATAGCTTACATCAGTAGATTATATTTATTTGCAGATCGCTAAAATCACAGGATTCAGTTTTCTGATTATTTGCAGATAATAGTAACTCACTTATTTAAGGTTAAAGTCATATGGAAGAGTATATTTTACAGATATCAGCATGTTCAAATTTTAGCAGGTTTCGTATTTCAGACTCCATTGGAGGATTTGTCAGATATGTTTTACACTACAACATGAAAACAAAATGAACCCTGTTGAGTATTTTAAAATAATTATACACTTCATATATTCAAATAATCTAGTTACATCAGTTAATGTTTGTGTATAAAACTATTGCTTTATGAGGTTATTAATATCCTGTGTACAAAATGTGCTCTTTTTCTGAGGTTATTTATTTCCTGTGAATAGATATTGATTTTTAAATAAAATTGTGTTTTTATGTGTATGAATATTTAAAAATTAATTCCGTCCAAGATATGAAATGTGATTATAATAAAAATATACATAGTATTTTTTTGTGTCAAGTATTTAAAGGTAGATTGAAAATTTTTGACAGTGGAGTTTTGTTTGATTTTATTCAGTATTTTTTAAGCTATGAAGCCATTGGTACAAGTATGTACTAATTCACTTGATTTTTATTCACATTTGTATGTATTTGAAATGAACTGAATAAAGTTTAAGAGCTACAATGGAGTCGTTGTGTTAAACGTTTGACCTGACCATTATTATCAGAGCGAAGTCATAGATAAGTAATTTATATAGGGTTGACCTTGAAGACTTGTTCTCACAGGTATTGTTCAAGAATGTAAAAATTGGCTATCAAAATTGTTCAAGAGGGGCTCATTTTATTTTACCTATATTGGGAAATGAAATGATGTGTGACCACATTGGTAATAATTTTTTGTTGAGATTAAAAAGGATATTATATAAACATGTTGTGTTCTCTCACTTAAATATGAAGTAAATCATCTAACTGTTTTTTCATCACAATGGTACATTTGCAGTTTCTTCAAAAGGATTTCATGATCTAACATGTTAAAAGCTTTCCTGAAATCTACATATACAGATCCTATTATTTTACCTTGATCAAGTAGCTTGATGCCATTTATCATTTAGGGTGATCAAGGCATGAATGTTTTGTCTAAAGTCTGATTGATTAGGATGTAACAGCAAGTGTTTGTTAAATATGACATGAATGAGTTATTGATATGTTTTTCAATCAATTTTGACAAGTTTGGTAGTACTGAGAATGGTCGGTAGTTATCAGCATCATTCTTAGAACCAGATTTGTAAATAGGTGTTAGTTTTGCAATTTTCCATATTTTGGGGACAGATGAGGCTGCAATACTTAAACTGAGTATGAATATTATGCTATCTAAAATAGCAGAGGCAGAGGATTTAAATGAGTCGTGGACCAATCTGATCAAGTCCTGTAGATTTTTTGGTATCAAGTTCACTGAGACATTTTTTAACAAAGGTTTTTGATACTGGTGGGATAGAGAAACAGGTTTGTAGAAAGTGTAATCAGTCTGTATTTTTCAGACACATCAAAATAGTAAAGAACTTTGATTGTACTCACATTCTTGTATCTACTGAGTTTTATCAAATTTAGTCTATCCTCCAACATTCAAGCAGTTCTTTCAAACAATAAAGAAAAAACAGTATAACTGATTGCAGACATGATTTATTTTAAGAATGAAATATTAAAAATATAAATCAGGCTGATTATTACACAAGTACAAAAGTAAATATTTTATTTAATGGCAAATTACTATAAAACACAGTATTTAAGGTAAGAAAGGTCAAACATTTTAAGTTTAAATAATTAATAAAAATTTTAACTATACTAACAGATTTTACATAGATTAGGAAACCCCAAGATTTCTAGGTTTTTAATTTTCTTTTAGATGTAAGTGAGTGATTTATGTAAGTGATAACCTATTGATAAATCCAGCATCAATCATTTTTGAGATATTATTTATACATGCTTTTAGGTTGAGTCAGTTTGTGCCCTGATCTGCCTTCACATAATGATCCAGTAGATACAGGTCTATTCAATATTTTAACAGTGTAACAACAAAGTACATAGACCCTGATTAGCCTTCACATAATGATCCAGTAGATTCAGGTCTATTCAGTATTTTAACAGTGTAACAACAAAGTACATAGACCCTGATCTGCCTTCACATACATAATAAGCCAGTAAATCCAGGTCTGTACAGTATATTAGGAGTATACAGTATAACAACAACATAGAACCTGATCAGCCAGCAGTTTATGTTAAGTAATCAATTACACAGTAAATTAATGAGAAATATATAAAGATATGTATTAACTGAAAAACATGAAAAGACTGTTAATAAATTACATTACAAAAATACAATTAAGACCTATAACAATTTAACAATTTACTGTTTCAAGGTTGCCATTTCCACAACTTCTTCAACAAGCTTACCTATAGAAAACAAATATGCAATTTTCAAATTACTTTCAAGTCTAGATGAAAAAACTAACATTTATCAACTCAATACTTCAATTTATAAAATAATTAAAAAAAGTATTTATGAACGTATAGAGCATCGGGTTTCTAAAAGTATGAATTCCTGATAGTGGTCATGCATGTGTTATGACAAACCCATACCCACTTAAAGTAATTCTAAATGAAGTTTATATCCCTGTTTTGACCAGTAATCCTAAATGAAGTTTATATCTCTGTTTTGACCAGTAATCCTAAATGAAGTTTATATCCCTGTTTTTGACCAGTAATCCTAAATGAAGTTTATATCCCTGTTTTGACCAGTAATCCTAAATGAAGTTTATATCCCTGTTTTGACCAGTAATCCTAAATGAAGTTTATATCCCTGTTTTTGACCAGTAATCCTAAATGAAGTTTATATCCTTGTTTTGACCAGTAATCCTAAATGAAGTTTATATCCCTGTTTTTGACCAGTAATCCTAAATGAAGTTTATATCCTTGTTTTAACCAGTAATCCTAAATGAAGTTTATATCCCTGTTTTGACCAGTAATCCTAAATGAAGTTTATATCCCTGTTTTGACCAGTAATCCTAAATGAAGTTTATATCCCTGTTTTAACCAGTAATCCTAAATGAAGTTTATATCCCTGTTTTAACCAGTAATCCTAAATGAAGTTTATTCCCTATTTTGACCAGTACAGTTTATATGTACTGTTGTAATTCTACCCTTATTAACAAACCACTCTGGTGGCCTAGTAGTTAAAGCATCTGTCATGGAAGCGGGAGGTCGTGGGTTCAATCCCCAGCCGAGTCATTCCATAGTCTTACGAAAATGGTACTAACAGCTGCCTCGCTTGGTGCTCAGCATTAAGAGGTTAGTGTTAGGACTGGTCGGCCTGATTTCAGGATAATGTGACTGTGTTGGACATTATGCTACATGTCAGCAGCATGATGCCCCAGTGCTAGACATCACTATAAACTGCCTCATTGCTGACATTGTAGCGATGTGACTGAAAAATTGTTAAAGTTACATTAAAAATCCTAATCAAACAAACAAACAAACCTTTATTAACAACTACACCAAGCTTGTCATTAAGACCACTGCAAAGAAAGATCATATGTCTGTTGTGACCACATTTTTAATGTGCTGATTATTTAGTTATGTAGTGTTTGGATCTGTAATGAGACCACCTTCCTTGAGACAGAAGGTGTGGTTTCTCAAGACAGGTCCTTGGTACTTAATTTCATGGCATCCAGGCATCATTCTATTTTGCTGGTATTAATTAAAGTTCGTGAATCTGCTAATATTTGTTTTTTCAGTTTTCGTATAGTGAAAGAATGGCAGCCATTTAATCTCATGGGTAGATTACACTAACAAATTCAATGGAAATAAATTGTACCCGAGTAAATATAGGTAAACACCACCTTATGTCAATCAAAACTTTTACATTGTAATTTCACGATGCAACTAAATTTTTATGCAAGGAAATAAGGTCAACATGAAATGATAAATATTAAACAAATGTGTGGTCTGACTAAGAGTAAAAGTTAACCAGAAGAAAAATATTTATTACCTCATGAAACTGATAGTAATCTCTGACAAATTGCACATTAATGTAATGCAATTGTATATATTGACACTTAAGACATGGCTTTAGGAAAGGCAGAAGATATATAATTACAGCTTATATGTGATTGAAAAGCATTTTACCTACAAATTTTAAAGGTATTGGTAAAGGTTATATCCCTTTATGTAAGGTATATTACAGTTGATAGATGTTTATTCAAGTTTATAAGTAAAATTATATATGCACCAAATAGGTATGAATTAGTTTCAATGTATATTTAAAACATAAATTTGTACATGCAACAGACAAGATTCTGTAGCTCTATTTTAGCATGTAATTGTCAAAGCCTCTCTAAATCACTGTTATATATATATATATATATATATATATATATATATATATATATATATATATATATATATATATATATATATATATATATATATAATTATCTTTAAAGTTCTTAAGTCCTGAAATAATAAGAGATGTGGTTGGTGTAAAAGAATAGAATCTTGGGGCTTAAAATAAAGTTTCATTAAAAGAAGGAATATGAATACAAACACAACAAAATATGTTCATGAACATCTCAAAACTAGACCTAATTGTTTATCACAGATTGCTAATAATCACAGTCAGTGAGCTAGAAATGCTATGGGATGGGCTTCACAAATTGCAAACATCAAATGTCACTCTCCCATCAAAGTTTAATTCAGTAAATGTAAAATTAAAGTCAAAATGCTTACATAAATTTAATACTATGTTAACACATTTGTATATATTCATATAATGACTTATATAATAATGTAACAGTAAACTGTATGTATAGGATCTTGTGAAAAATTTAGATCAACACAAATCATTGATACATCATTATATTTTTTTTAAAATTCAACTGTATCAACCCACATATTTACTTTTAAAAAAATATATTTTTATTCTGTATTCTCTGCTGGTAAGTTTACTTCTGTCAACTGTTATGCATAAACCAAAATTAGAAGTTATCCAATAATTACTGTTATGCATAAACCAAAATTAGAAGTTATCCAATAATTACTGTTATGCATAAACCAAAATTAGAAGTTATCCAATAATTACTGTTATGCATAAACCAAAATTAGAAGTTATCCAATAATTACTGTTATGCATAAACCAAAATTAGAAGTTATCCAATAATTACTGTTATGCATAAACCAAAAGTTATCCAATAACTATATTCAGTACTTACATAAGGAGAGTAAAAAATATTCATACTAATGTTCAAGTCATAGCCACAATAAATTTTGTCCACATACAATTCATCTATATAAAAGTGTTCATAAGACACAGATACCCCACCAAAATATGATGTAATTAAGGGTAATGTTCTAGTTGTTATCACCATTTAATTATTTAAACAAATTGTGAAAACTGAACTTAACCGAGGTCTTCTTAATGTAAAATGTCAAATCCAAATGGTTTTAGAAATGACATGGATAACACTATAGGTTTCCTCTAAAGATATAAATAATAATGTTGTAATACTATGTTCATCGATTTATTTGGCAAGATTTTGATTGCTAGATACTGAAACATTCAGATTCACAAATAATTTTAATGTACTAGTTTTACAACAACCAATGTCAATAGCTGAACAAAAGTAACAGAATTTAGATAAAGTATATTTTTCTTAAACTTGTTTCAGACATGAGTTCTTATACACTCACTTCAAAGTGTATACCTACTGCAGACTGCACAGACCTAGATCAGCAGTCACAGAATGGTTCAGCAGATCTGGGTCTAGCAGCAGGGTAGGATTAGTCATTAGAACAATCAATGTAGATTCTGAGTGACTGGCACATTATGTGTGCCAATTGTACAATAAATAGTTTTGGCAGTAAATGAGTCCTATTCACACAAACATTGTTAAATTTATTTTCAAATACTTTAATTTCCATCATAAACAGGTCACATGAAGTATATTAATTAACATAATTCTAAATATTTACTACTTTCACCATCTGCTTTATATCAATTAAAAATCTGTGAGTCTGATAACCCTGAAATTGAAATGGTTTTTAAATGCTTTTGTTTGTACATCCACAGTTCTGTCTATTTTGCTTTTGGTTTTCAAAATAAAGAAGTATCATTCCGAGTAAATTTCTACATTTAAATGCTATCATGTTGGTTTAACTGCAATGGATTCACGTCGGCCCATTTGTGGAACAGTTCCTCGATCTCCAGGAGAACCTCCTTGTAAAGATCCTACAATGCTGGGTCGACGCTTTCTCAAATCCAAACGACTGCTACGTGTGCTAGATTCCTTGTCAGTGGGTGTCTCAACCATGGTTTCTTCTGAAGACAAATGTTCCTACAAAAATTGAATTTGAACAACAGAGTAATATTACATTGCAAACAAAGAGGATTTTATTTAATTTCCAAACATATTGCATTTAGTTAAGTATGTATAATAATTTCCAGTAAATTGATTACATGCCTATGTATGTAACTTGTTCTTGTATTGTCTTCAATTTGTATACAGAATATGTTTTATTTGACTGTATGCAAGTTGAACACAAGTTATGAAATATTTCCATATTGTCAGATGCATGTCCAAATTAAGCCCTCACAAACATTTATCAAACTGGAAAAGCTTATATTTTGGCACGCAGCTTGTAAAATCAGAGATAAAAAATTTAAAAATTATTATTATCCATATTTAATACAGATTGAAAGAAAAATTTTCCAAGAAAGGTTGTCTGTGTTCTGTTCAACTATTAGCAGATGTCATTTTATTGACTATTCAGCCAAATTAGACCTTTGTATTGACTATATAGAAACAGAAGACCATTGTATTGACTCTACAGCCATAGTTGACCATGGAATTGATTATACAGTCACAGTTGACCATTGTATTGACTGTACATCAATAGTTGACCACTGTATTAACTATACAGTCATATTAGACCATTGTATCAACTATACATACACAGTTGACCACTGAATAGACTAAACAGCCATAGTAGACCATTGTATAGACTAAACAGCCACAGTTGACCATTGTATAGACTAAACAGCCTTAGTAGACCATTGTATTTTGACCTTACAGCCACAGTAGACCATTGTATTGACTATACAGTTACAGTTGACCATTGTATTGACTAAACAGCCACAGTAGACAATTGGATAGACTAAACAGCCACAGAAGACCATTATATAGACTAAAAATTGCCATAGTAGACCCTTGTATTGGCTATACAGCCATAGTTGGCCATAGTATAGACTAAACAGCCCTAGTAGACCATTGTATTGACTATACAGCTAGAGCTGACCATTGTATTGACTAAACAGCCCTAGTAGACCATTGTGCTGATTATACAGCCACAGTTGAGACTAAACAGTTACAGTAGACCATTGAATAGACTATACAGCCACAGTAGACCATTGAATAGACTATACAGCCACAATAGATCATTGTATAGACTAAACAGCCACAGTAGACCATTGTATAGACTAAACAGCCACAGTAGACCATTGTATAGACTAAACAGCCACAGTAGACCACTGTATAGATTATACAGCCACAGTTGACTTTACAATGACTATACAGGCACAATAGACACTGATAAAAGTTAATTTGCTTTTGATATGTATCTATTCAGGGAATAGTTTTAAAGTTGAATTAAAAGTAAAGAGAACTGTGATTTTATTATGAAAAAGAAAAGATTTAATGGTTATAGATAGTGTTTATGGTCAAAGAAGAGAAACATACTCAACTTACTTATAAAAAATATGATTGAAAAAAATCTATATTCAGAACTGTAACAAGTATTGATTAATATCTCTCAATGTAGTGATCTGACAAATTTCTAAATTTTCACTGAGAACTACAGTAGAAGAATAAATACAAGCATAAATACTAAAATTCATTGCTGAAATAAAGAACACAGCAAACATAAGCCCTAGCAGATGATCACTGACACCAGTATCTAAGTGTAGAGAAATTTATTTACAATAGGTCAGACATTGAAATGAACATAAACACGATGGTCAGACATACAAATATGAACATACACAAGATGGTCAGACATACAGATATAAACATACACAAGATCGTCAGACATACAGATATGAACATACACAAGATGGTCAGGCATATCAAAATGAACATACACAAAATGGTCAGACACACAGACATAAACATACACAAGATGGTCAGACATATCAAAATGAACATACACAAGATGGTCAGACATACAGGCATAAACATACACAAGATGGTCAGACAACAATGACTGGCTTACAAAAACTATTCATGTTTAATATTTGATGCTTTAATCAATATATCTAATGTAGTCAAAGAATTAAATCCTGCACAAATGAGAAATCACTTTTAAAATGTGACCATATCAATCTGAAATTAAAAAGAGTTTCATGGCTAAAGCATGACCCTTTATAAAAATACTTTTGATCATGACAACATTAATAAGAAATGAAGTAGTTTCATATTTGACCCTTTTTAAAAGCAGCATTTACCCTATAAGACACGTGCATCAGGGCATCAATCAAGCAAATAATGCCCTAATTCACTGCTTACAACTGACTAAATGTATCACAGAATCATTACTATGTCACACAAATCACCAATACACATGACCTTGTCGTTCTATTTAAGTGCAATCACACAAATAACCGATACACATGACCTTGTCTTTCTATTTAATGGTAGTCACACAAATAACCCATTCATATGACCTTGTGTTTCTATTTAATTATAGTCACACAAATAACCCATACACCTAACCTTGTGTTTCTATTCAACTGCAGTCACACAAATAACCCATACACCTGACCTTGTGTTTCTTTTTAACTGCAGTCACACAAATAACCCATTCATCTGATCTTGTGCTTATGCTAAATAGCCATACTGAATGTAATTTGTGCATTACATGCTTATAAATTTTACATTTGGGTAAATTTCATTAGGTGAAAGCTCATCAAAATATATCCACACCAATGATGTTATGAAAAGCATCCCCATCACATATAAGTATACACTCTCCACTCTAGAGGTTCATTTTCAGGTAAGATCCATTTTTTAGAAATTTCTTCACAAGTTAAAGTCATGCTTACTAAGGCATGTTGAAGAATTACATTAAATATGGCAGTTTCACAAATGAATCATGCAGTTAAATTTATGAATCGATTCTCTCTTTACTGCTTGCAGACTTCTGGAAACTGAAGGATTTTCATGAAATGGAATCCAGTATCAAGTCTAAATTTTACAGTTTTTGCACACAAAAAATTCTCACTTAGGCAATAGTCAGCATACTAATGTAAATGACAATCTATGAAATATTCATTATATAAATATTTCCATGTGAAATTTGGCCTCTTGCCTTTCTTGTTTTGTGAGAATATTTACAACTTTCTATTAACTCTAAAGAATTTTCAACTACATCAGAAAAAACCCAGTTCAGTCCAATACTGTTAATCCAACCTATATTCATTTAAGAATCACTTAAAGATATCTTGCAAGAAAAACCTAGCAAATGCTGAGCAATTAATTCATATAAGTATATCCCTCTTTCCTGTGCATCCCACCCCATCTTACATGATAGCTATAATTCTACAGTTCAAAACATGTATAACTTGTCCGTACACTGTCATCCAAAATTGCCCTTCTCAGTAGAATCAAGAAATATTTACCTATGGAAACTCGCAATCTATACTACAAGACGTATATTCTTCCAACAATGGATTACTGTTCTAATGTATGGGGAAACTGTGCTAAATCTGAGCTTGACAGGATTTATAAACTCCAGAAACGAGCAGCACGTGTAATTTTAGATACATCTGTTGACCATACCTCAAAAGCATTATTTACAGAACTCAAATGGTTCACAATATATGACAGGATAGATTTTCACAAGGCAGTTCTTTTATATAAATGTCTACATGGAACTGCACCAGAGTATCTTCAGGACTTATTCAGGCCTTTTTCAACACAATACCAGTTGAGATCAATCTCACATGGAAACCTTCTAGTACCAAAACCAAGAACAGAGCAATTCAAAAAGAGTTTTCAATACTCTGGTACAGTTCTGTGGAATAAGCTTCCACTACATGTAAAATCGGCTGAAAATATTAGAGTATTTAAGAAGAGATATCAGGAGCATGCATGTGTTTCTAACAGATAATGGAATTTAGTATTTTAATACGAAACATGCTAATTTAAGCGCTAATTATTGCTTCTTCACACAATGTGCAGTTGTTATACTTTCATTAAGAGGGCCTCAAGGGAGAATAGTCCTTGGCTAATGAGTCACCCTCTATAAATAAAGCATTATTATTATTATTATTATTATTATTATTATTATTATTATTATTATTATTATTATATGTAGTGTGAATATAATGACTGGTCTTCTGATGATTCCCATAATTCACTGAAAACTGCAAGAATAGTTTCACAAAATTATACTGCTTACAGCATAGGTCAAAGGTGTAGCATTCACAAGATTCATTTGACACTGCATGCAGTTGCAGGACAGAAAGGACAATTACAAAAATTAAGGGCACAGTGATCTGTCAATATGATGACCATAACTATATACATGTATATAACTAAGATATAATGGAGAGAGATATTATTAAAGATGGAATAACTATTACATATATAAGGGAGAGACAGATATTATTAGCGATATAATAACTAATAGATAAATAATGGAGAGATATTTTTAAAGATAAAATAACTAATATATATATATATATATATATATATATATATATATATATATATATATATATATATATATATATATATATATAACGGAGAGACAGATATTATTAATGGGGAGACATATTATTATAGATGGAATAACTAATAGATATATAATGGCGAGACAGATATTATTAGAGATAGAATAATAGGTATATAATGGCAAGATAGATATTATTAGAGATAGAATAACTAATAGATATATAATGGAGAGACATATTTTTAGATATGGAATAACTAATAGATATATAATGGCAAGACAGATATTATTAGAGATAGAATAATAGGTATATAATGGCAAGATAGATATTATTAGAGATAGAATAACTAATAGATATATAATGGAGAGACATATTATTAGAGATGGAATTACTAATAGATATATAATGGAGAGACATATTTTAGACATGGAATAACTAATAGATATATAATGGCGAGACAGATATTATTAGAGATAGAATAATAGGTATATAATGGCGAGATAGATATTATTAGAGATAGAATAATAGATATATCATGGCGAGATAGATATTATTAGAGATAGAATAACTAATAGATATATAATGGAGAGACATATTATTAGAGATGGAATTACTAATAGATATATAATGGAGAGACATATTTTAGACATGGAATAACTAATAGATATATAATGGCGAGACAGATATTATTAGAGATAGAATAATAGGTATATAATGGCGAGATAGATATTATTAGAGATAGAATAACTAATAGATATATAATGGAGAGACATATTTTTAGACATGGAATAACTAATTGATATATAATGGCGAGACAGATATTATTAGAGATAGAATAACTAATAGATATATAATGGAGATAGATATTATTAGAGATAGAATAACTAATATATAATGGAGAGACATATTAGAGTGGAATAATTAATAGATATATAATGGAGATATAGATATTATTAGAGATGACAACTATGTAGCTAATCTGTAGTGTAGATATGGATAGAGTTTTATTATGTGTATAATGAAACATAAACCAGTTGCCAAAATAATTTAGTGTTAGATACCACTAAGGCCACCCCCCCTACCCCAAGTCAGGGGAAGACAACAAAACAGGTCAGATTTGATAGAGAACCACAGGTCAGATGAAATTGGGGAAGTAACTAAACAAGACATGTACAAAATTTTATGACAATCCCACTGAAAACTGGGGTAGTAACAAACCAAAAAATGAACAAAGTTTCATTATAATCCAATGGAAACTTAAGGGAGTATAATTTGGCCAAAACAAGTACAAAGGTTTGAGACAATCCATTGAAAAGTGGGGGAGTAGCTGACCAAAACATGTACAAAACTTCACAACAATCCATTGAAAAATGGGGGAATGGTTGACCAGAACATCTACAAACCTTCATAGCAATTCCTTGAAACCAGACAAGTTTTGTTCACAGGATTCAATCATACACAATTTTGGGCTTCAAGTCATAAAAGGCAACAAGAAAAATTGCAGGACAACAGTGATTTGTTGATATGCACAACTTTAGATGATTACCATAACGATTCAATAGCAACACATTAAACTCTGTAAGACAAGTTTTGTCATTCACCTCATCTTCATACAAATCAAAAAGAGCAATAACTGGGGAAAAAGTCTCAGGGGCAAAATGATGACAACTGAGTTTGACAGTGACCCCTCCAGCATATCATGGTACATTTTTTTAATATAAAAACAGCTGCTTAATTCATTCACCCATTTAGGTGTACTGAATATCAGATTTTTTAAGGTGTAGACTGACTGACTAAGTCAACCAGGCATGTATACAGATAATTGCATATTTACTTGTACACACTAGTGGTTGGAGAAGAGTATGGTCAGATAACAGGGTCATCCAGGCATGTATATTGGTAATTACATTATTACAGGTACAGACTAGTGGTTGGACAAGATTGTAATGTATTGGTAATTGCATTTTAACAGGTACAGACTCGTAGTTTTACAAAAGTATGGCCATATGACAGGGCCATCCAGGAATGTGTATTGGTAATTCCATTTTTACAGGAACAGAATGGCGGCTGGACAAGAGTATGAGGACTTGAGTGTCACCCAGGCAGGTGTATGGGAAATTGCATTTTTACAGGTACAGACTGGTGGTTGGATAAGAGTTTGACCAACTCAGTGGGTCACTCAGGCAGGTGTATTGGTAATTGCATTTGTACAGGTACAGAATGGTGGTTGGACAAGAGTTTGACCAACTCAGTGGGTCACCCAGGCCAGTGTATCATTAAGTGCATTTTTACAGGTACAGGCTGTTGGACAAGAGTTTGACCAGCTCAGTTGGTCACCAAGGCAAGTTTGGCTAAATAATATACTCAAATTAAAACTTTTCAAACTCCAAACGATTTTGTATAATTTTCATGAAAATTTCAAAACTTAAAATGAATTTTATCTGTCAACTTCATTTTTTCAGGAACCAAAAAAGACATTTTTTTAAAAAAATATGCTAAAATGTGATAAACATTCTTGTCAGATCTAAGAGATCAATATTTTGTGCTTAGATATTCAGGACTACACAGCATAAATTCATGGCAATTTCACTCCTTGACAAGTAAACATAATAGTGGCAATCTACAAATTTCTTCTGGTTCTAAATAAAAGAAACATAAATTTCCACAATACTAGATAAAGGACCAGGATTTCAAAACCAAAATATTGGAGTCAGATACACAACTACACTACTACCTGACTAAAAGCCCTTCATTATAACAGTTCATGTTCTAAAGCATGTATGGTCATTGATCCCATTTCATTAAATGCTAGTACAATTATAAGCATCATAATAAGGTGGCCTCACTATAAGGTAATATACTCTATGGGTATTGGTATAATGAGGGAATACTGAATTATATGCTTCCTTATATGGCAGTATAGTCTATATCTCCCACTGACAGCATTATAATAAAATAGTACTGAATTTTGTGCTTCATATATAAAGAAGTACACTCCATGGCTTCCACTGACAGCATTAGAATCCCTCATCCCTTGAAAGCATAGTTTACAGAACTCAAATGATTCACAACATATGAAAAGATATATTTTTACAAGGGAGTTCTTTTATATAAATGTCTACATGGAACTGCACCAGAGTATCTTGAGGACTTATTCAGGCCTTTAAAAAACACAATACCAGCTGAGATCAATATCACATGGAAACCTTCTAGCACCAAAACCAAGAACCAAGCAATTTAAAAAGAGCTTCCAATACTCTGGTATAGTTCTGTGGAACAAGCTTCCACAAAATCAGCTGAAAATATTAGAGTATTTAAGAAGAGATATCATGAGCACGTATGTGTTTCTAATAGACAATGGAATTTAGTATTTTAATAAAAAAAACATGTTAAAATAAACAGTAATTATTGCTATTTTAATATAATGTGTATTGTTATAATCTCCTTGAGGGTCTCAAGGGAGAATAGTCCTTGACTAATGAGTCACTCTCTATATTATATGGTAGTAATGTACCTTGTACTTCATTATAAGGCAGTCTTACTAAGGCAGTTATACTATAAATCAGTACACTCTAGGACTCTAAGGGAGAGCATTATAATGAGAAAAGACTGTATCATGTACATCATTATCAGAGTCTCTATAATGCATATACTCTAGGACTCTAAGGGAGAGCATTATAATTAGGGAATACTGTATCATGTAGATCATTATCAGAGTCTCTATAATGCATATACTCTAGAACTCTAAGGGAGAGCATTATAATTAGGGAATACTGTATCATGTAGATCATTATCAGAGTCTCTATAATGCATATACTCTAGGACTCTAAGGGAGAGCATTATAATTAGGGAATACTGTATCATGTAGATCATTATCAGAGTCTCTATAATGCATATACTCTAGAACTCTAAGGGAGAGCATCATAATGAGGGAATACTGTATCATGTAGATCATTATCAGAGTCTCTATAATGCATATACTCTAGAACTCTAAGGGAGAGCATCATAATGAGGGAATACTGTATCATGTAGATCATTATCAGAGTCTCTATAATGCATATACTCTAGAACTCTAAGGGAGAGCATCATAATGAGGGAATACTGTATCATGTAGATCATTATCAGAGTCTCTATAATGCATATACTCTAGAACTCTAAGGGAGAGCATCATAATGAGGGAATACTGTATCATGTAGATCATTATCAGAGTCTCTATAATGCATATACTCTAGAACTCTAAGGGAGAGCATCATAATGAGGGAATACTGTATCATGCACATCATTATCAGTCTCTATAATGCATATACTCTAGAACTCTAAGGGAGAGCATCATAATGAGGGAATACTGTATCATGTAGATCATTATCAGAGTCTCTATAATGCATATACTCTAGAACTCTAAGGGAGAGCATCATAATGAGGGAATACTGTATCATGTACATCATTATCAGTCTCTATAATGCATATACTCTAGAACTCTAAGGGAGAGCATTATAATGAGGGAATACTGTATCATGTAGATCATTATCAGAGTCTCTATAATGCATATACTCTAGAACTCTAAGGGAGAGCATTATAATGAGGGAATACTGTATCATGTAGATCATTATCAGAGTCTCTATAATGCATATACTCTAGAACTCTAAGGGAGAGCATTATAATGAGGGAATACTGTATCATGTAGATCATTATCAGAGTCTCTATAATGCATATACTCTAGAACTCTAAGGGAGAGCATTATAATGAGGGAATACTGTATCATGTACATCATTATGGGCAGCATTAAAAAGAGGGAATAATGTACTACTAAATACAAGATATCCTCAACCCTCAGAAAAGTGGATATTTTAGCTATATACTCACCAGTGTGCAAGGGTCACAAGGAAGAAATCTGGGTTGGAAGGTAAGCGTGTGTTACAATTATCATTAACATCTGCAGGGTGATCATAAAATAGACTGGGTTCATAGGAAATATCAATGATTGGTGTGAGTATGGGAATACTTCATGTTCTCCACTTATCTAAACAAAATATATTTTAGCAAAGGCCCTAAAACAAAATCTCTTTTGATGCTTTATCTACCTTAATTTCTTGTTTTAAGGTCCTACACAAAGCCCAGTGAATTAACTGTTTATAATGTTTGATATTAAATTATTTGTTAATTTAGAATGTTGGTTATTATATTACTTAGTTGATTATTATATTAATTAAAGTTTGCTATCATAATAATCAGTTGATTTATGTTTGCTACTATACATGTACATGTACTTTAAGATCAGTGAGATACATGTATATATACTTACACCTGGTATCAAATAAGAGTTTCCATTTATACTAAAATTCTCAAAGATACTGTTCACAATACAAACTGCTGAGTTTGCTGTTATTCTTCTGTTTTTGTTAGAATGTTCTGTACATTAAGCAAAATTTCAAAACAAGTGACAACATGCAACTATTGATCATTTTGGAAAAGGAAAATAGAAAATCGCATTAATACAAATTATGAAAATTATCATGCAATTGTTAAATGAGAAATTTTGTCAACCATTCAACACCTAACTTCAACCTTCCCACTGTTACTAACTGATGCCAAAATTTATTGAAAAATTATAAGAATTATGCAAATTCACAAAGCAAAATATATATTTTATTAAATGTTGCATGCTTAATATCAAAACCACATTTTTTAAATCGAGTAAAGATTAAATAAACCAATCACACATTAGCTACACTTACACCTTGACTACCCCTTCGACCAGATGGTGGCTACAAAGACAATGAATTTCATTTAATTGACTGGCTTTCTATACCTTAAAATCAAAATTTTGCAAACCACAAGAAAACTCTTAAGTAACTAATTTGACAGTAACCAGAAATAGTACAGCTGATATCCGTTCTTGACTTTGTAAAATATGAATGACATAAAAATCAAACATGCCACCTATGAATCACATTATAATTTATTATTACGCCATGCGACAGTCATATAACTATAAAAAGAGAATTAAGTGGGCATAAGGCCCCTCACATAGTTGATATATATGTACTGAACAGCAGATCTGCATCATTAAACTATACTTTATGGCCTTGATACAGACAAGCTCTCTGTCAGATTCAGTTGAATTCTGTTGAGCAGTGTTTGGGAAATCGTTTTAAAGTTTTTAAATTTTAAATTTTATAAATTTTCATTTACCATGATGGCCATATCTAATGATGGATAAGCATAATTTGTATTACAACTGAAAGGCCTTCATACAGTACTTTTTGAAAAATTTTGTTAAATTCTACCACGTGATTTTTTATTAGAAGTCATTTAGAGTTGTTTTGTTAAGTTATAATGACCACATGTGATTGCCAATTGAAATATTTTGTATAAAATTGAAACACCTTTACACTAGGATGCTTTCAGTAAAATGTGGTCAAATTCCTTGAAAAGAAGTCATTTAACACATTAACCCCTAGCGCTGAATTTATGAGGCATGAAGTAGTAGCCTACTTCCAAGGTCTATTGCTTCAAGGTCATGCATGATTCACTAAAGTGGGTGGAATTATAGAAAGGTAGACAGATTTAGCTCTACAAAGATACCAAATAATCTGGACATTTTAGTTGCACTACAAAATACAGAGGGAAAAACCTAATTTTTTGGACTTGTTTCTTCCACCCAAAATTCGACCATGGTCAGAATCTGATTTTGTGTCCAGATTTTAGACTTTATGGCCTCAGATCTAAGGCAGACCAGTCTGAAGTGCACACAGACAGGTGAGCTGTGCAAAAAGTAGGATAAGGTGGAACTTTTGAATAAAGAGTCTTCTCTATTGCGAAAATTATGGATTTAAGCAAAACAAAAAAATAAAAAAAAAAAGAACTCCAAATTTTCACCTTTTGCTAACCGCTCCAGTGGTCTAGTGGTTAGAGTGTCCGCCCGGAAGCGGGAGGTCGTCGGTTCGATCCCCGGCCGAGTCATACCAAAGATTTACAAAAATGGTACTAACAGCTGCCTCGCTTGACGCTCAGCATTAAGAGGTTAGTGTTAGGACTGGTCGGCCTGGTGTCAGGATAATGTGACTGGGTGAGACATCATGCTACATGTCTGCGGCATGATGTCTCAGTGCTAGACATCACTATAAACTGCCTCACTGCAGACATCATAGCGATATGACTGAAAAATTGTTAAAGCTACGTTAAAAATCCTAATCAAAACAAACAAACAAATCACCTTTTGCTCATGCACCAGCAAACTAACCAATGGAAAACATTTTTAGCACAACTAGGCATTGGGCTAATGGAAAATTGCTTGGAAGTCAATGTATTAGGATGTATTCAGAAATAGTCCCCAAAATGTATTTCCTACTCGCATTTCATGCAAAAACAGCTAAAACCTCCAGGGGTTAATGTGTTAGAGCCTTCTTTTTTCAGTAATGGAAACCATATTTGATCATGACTTGGCATCAATAGCACCCACTCAAATATAATTGAATTTTATTCATTTACTTTCTTCAGAATAAGTTGTTTAAGATGGTTGAATCGTCAATAATGGCAGACACATATGATGGAAGATCAACTTCATCTTGACAAACATGAAAGCCCCTTGGATGCTCTCCATCAAATTTGGTTCAATTCTTTTGGGCAGTTTTAGAGAAATCATTATGGGTTCTTCTATTTTTAGCAGTGGTGGCCATTTATGTATCCTATTATTTGTATATAAAGATATAAGACTTTCATTTCATAAATCTCTGCCAATTGGTTGAAAACACTGCAGTGAATTTTTTTACAATGTGAAAAACGCTAAATTTAATGTGTGCTTATACATAGCGTGATGCAAGGATATACTGTAAGTAAATAAACATCCTAAATTGTTGCATAGTGCCAATATTAAGGTAGTGCTACCTTAGTTTTACTTATAACTAAGGTAAATATTTCAACTGTGCAGTTTATCCAGAAATGCCACTTGAAAGGCTCATGGTAAATATTTAAAAGAAACAAAATATAGCTGTAAATATCTACTCCAATAATCCAATATCCAGCAAAAATAGTAAAATACATATTTACAAAGTTGCCATAAAGTTAGAATTGGGCTACAAAACAAAAATGAGGTGTGCAGGTGTTTATTTTGTAACATAACTTGATGAAAACATGTTTCTTTTAATATTAAAATATTTATATTTTGTCCACATTTCATCTAAATGATTCCGGTACTTCTTATCCATTTTTCAAGTTTTGTTAAATGTTTTTGAATAAATCTAAAATGAAGGGTATGTGTACTTCTCAAAGAGCAAGAGTTTAAAAAAGTAAATAAATGAAAACAACTGTAACAAAAACCTTTTTGTACTAACAGAAGTACACACAGTTTTTAAATATTTACCAGGAGTAGGTGCAGAAATGTTACATATGATGTGTAAAGAATTCCAATATCCAAGTCGGCATTTACATTTTCACTGCATGGAAAAAAGACAAAATACAACTTGTGCTGGCTTCAAATAGTTGCTATAACAACTTACTCCTTGAAATCAGTGTCTATCCTGAAATACGCATGATTTATATAGATATAAAGGATACAATAGCCATAATTATAAAAGTGATGTAATGGACAAGAAAAACTGTAATGCAGGCTATCATAGCAACAATAGTTGTGGATTGATAGAAAAGTTGTAATGAAGTTTACTATAGAAATAATAATCATGTTAATGCAGTCAGAGATAATTTTAATCTGAGACTGTTACTACAGTTGTCATAAATGTCAGAAGGAAGTATATCCAGGGTCCAGTCTACTTCTACATTTGGTACTACAACTATAATACATTACTTACCGAACGCTGACTCTGTTCATACAGAAGTTAAAAATAAGATAATTTTTATTTTGTGCAAGATTATGTCTACAAAATAAATTCCACTTTCACAAAAGGTTAATGCTGTTCAAAGTTTTATGCTATTAAATTACTTTTTTCAGTTTAGTTACATACTGGTGATAATAATGAGATAAGATTTTATAATTCCTTAATGTTTGCATCTTAAAGTACAATGTTGAAGTGAATATCCACTAAGTAGGAAAATTTACATTGAGCTTATTTCAATCTAATGACAATAATACTAAAGAAACTGGTACTTGCAATTCATAACTGATCATTTTGCTATTATCATAACCTGTAATTGCTAAGATACAGAGTAAACAAATTCTAGTTAAGATTCATTCATTGAGTCACAAATATCAAGAACAAATGAATGCTATCAGATCCAGATCTGATTTTATAGACATATGAGGCATGATTCTGCTGAAGAAATGTAACTGTTTCCTTACAGTACATCTCGTGAATCAAAAACTCTTTCTATCTTCTGTCCATTGCTTTCAGAAACATTATTAGTAACAGAATTTACACCACTAAAAAATCCTGCAAGCTCAATTGGCAGCCCAATAACTTGCCATACATACACACAGAGAACACTTACAGAACATGAAGGCTTAGCTGTCAAAGACTGTTTTTGATTAAATGACAGAAGAATAAGTATGCCCAAATAAAACAAAACTACCAATTACATTCAAAATAATTACATGCATAAACAGTTGCATTCCTGTTATTCTAATATACTTTAAACAAGCCCAAGGAAGAAATTCATGCAAGGAACTCAAACAGTAACATTAATACATAACTACAAAGGACAAGACAGTTTCGGGTGTAAAAAGCTTAGATCCAAAAGTGCTTCACACATAATACCACCTATACTCCTTTATAAGTTGGATTTAACTGTAAACTGCACAGACCCAGACCTGCCATATCTGGGTAGATACAATTTACTAGGACTAGTAAGAAGAACAAACAACCCTGACCTTGATCTGCCGGCACATCATGTGATGGCAGATTAGGGTATATGCTGTTTGAAGTTGGAGTCAACTTATAAGCAAATATATGCTATGCTAATAAAGTAAAATTGGTATTTCCTAAACTAAATGGCAAGGTCAAAGGTTAAGTCACATTCAGGTCAGCACAAGATTATCCATCCTTGACCTCAAGTACAAATTATTAATTTCTAAACTGCAAATGTGTTTATGGAACACAGATGCCCTCCATAGTGACTGTGCCTGGAAGCTGAACTAAACACAAATTACCAAAAGTATGATGGACTGAGATGGATGGACAAAGATAACACTCTATGCCTGCCCTATCAATGCTGTGTTGTGGGGAGGTGAGGTGAGGAAAGATACATTATTTTTTACAGTAATTTAAATCAAAGATTTCAGAATTAAAGCAGCTGGTAAAATGTATGAAAACATAAATAAATTATGTAAAACCTTGTACAATCAATTCTCTCCCCCACCTACATTAAGTCTATCTTGTAACCTTTGACCTTGCCAGTATTTAGAAGAAAATTAAGTATATATATAAACAATTTTTGTTTAAAATTGTTTTTGACACACACAATAAAATCATGCATAAAAATTTAAAAACATGAAAGAGAAAAAAAAAATAAGGAAAGAAATTCATTCATGGAAATTTACCAATTAATTGTGCATACTACAGCTTAAAAAAGGTGTTTAAATGTGATTTAACAGCACAGACCCAAAACTGGTATACATAATATTATTTATCTATAACATACATCCAAATGGAAACAGTGTAGACCCAGGCCTGCTATTACACCATGAGTTTTTAGATCAGAGTCCCCACTATTTGCCTGAAATGATTAGTAGATAAAAGTATAGACATTATCTGTTGTCGCATTACGGTTTGGTACATAAGAGTCCTCCCTATTTGCCCAAAATTACACAGATCTGCAATTACACAATGAGTAAAGTGTATTATTGTTTCCACTATTTGCCTAAAATCTGCTGTTGTATAATGCATTAGTAGATCAGAATCCCAATACATGACTCACACAAATCTATTTTTGCATATTGAGTCAATATTTGAGTCCCCACTAAAATCACACTGATCTGCTTTTCATAATGAATCAGTATGTGAATCCAAACTAAAATCACACAGATCTGCTTTTCATAATGATCAATATAGGAGTCCCCACTAAAATCACACTGATCTGCTTTTCATAATGAATCAGTATGTGAATCCAAACTAAAATCACACAGATCTGCTTTTCATAATGATCAATATAGGAGTCCCCACTAAAATCACACAGATCTGCCTTTCATAATGATCAATATATGAGTCCCCACTAAAATCACACAGATCTGCTTTTCATAATGATCAATATAGGAGTCCCCACTAAAATCACACTGATCTGCTTTTCATAATGATCAATATACGAGTCCCCACTAAAATCACACAGATCTGCTTTTCATAATGAATCAGTATGTGAGTCCAAACTAAAATCACACAGATCTGCTTTTCATAATGATCAATATACGAGTCCCCACTAAAATCACACAGATCTGCTTTTCATAATGAATCAGTATGAGTCCAAACTAAAATCACACAGATCTGCTTTTCATAATGATCAATATATGAGTCCCCACTAAAATCACACTGATCTGCTTTTGCATAATGAGTCAAATACCAGAGTCCCCACTACATGCATTAAATCCTTTGTTGAATAAACAATGCAGACACCGATCTGCAAATATATACATTGTTAACGATTGGATGTATATTATAAAAATGGACATAACAAGATGACAATCTTATACTTAATTCTCCTATGACTTGATTAGATTCATATGTGGTCTGATTGTTGTCAATTTGAACATCCTGAGTTTTAGAAACAAGATATCACATGGTCTGAAGACTTCTCTAGTTATTATCAGTATGTATTATAAAACTATGGTAATTGTATGAGTAAATATATGGACTTCTCTGATTATCACAAGTATGTCTTCATTTTTTTTGTGTACAATGATACCCAAGGGTAATTTATGTATATTGCACAATATTTCAAAAAAGTGAGTTTGGTTCATCTTATACCACACATGAAGTGCTTTTGATGGGAAAAACCAAATACTTCCAGTGCACAGATGATGTATAGCTGCATCGTCTGTGTATCACCATCAAAAGTGTTCTGTTATACCCAACACCCAACCTGGTTATCTTGTTACAGTTAATTAACTTCTGTACAAAATTCAGATACCTCCATAGTTTAACAAAATGCTATTTATAACTTGGTAATAAAAGAATATAAGATGAGTTTTATTAAAATTACTCATAATGGTTATCCAAGGTCTGGTTAATTTTACATATGTATATCTAGGATATAAAAAAAGAAAGAAAGATAGATACTTTGTAAAGAAGTGGAACCATAAGCCAAAATGCTTGATTTGAATAAAAAAACAACTTACCACATCCTCCTTCAAATAGATGCAGAAAATTGGACATTAGAGTTATTTATTATCTAATAGGAATAATTAGAATCAGGTTATTATTAGGAGCGAAATGTATACATCTATGTATAAAATCATTATCCATAATGATACACAACCTACATTACAATACACACTAAATACACAATGATACATAAAATGCATTACAATACATATTGTATACATTTCAGAATAAAAAGATAAATGATTAATAATTAGTCATGACCACTGAAGACCAAAAATCTCTTTTTTTTATAAACATTATCTTGTAAACTTCTTTAATGTATTTTATTAACATGTATATAAAGATGGCAAAATTATTGCTACATCTACTGGCATATCATTTCACCCTATGATATTATGTAAATTACAATATTTTAAAGTTATCAAATCTTCCATAATTCTCTTAAGGTCAATGGTGTATTTATTTTACAAATAAATGTATGCAATGTCACTGATTAGTGACATGAATATACTGGTACCACTTATTAGTGACATGAATATAATGGTACCACTTATTAGTGACATGAATATACTGGTACCACTTATTAGTGACATGAATATACTTCTACCACTTATTAGTCACATGAATATACTAGTACCACTTATTAGTCACATGAATAACTGGTACCACTTATTAGTGGCATGAATATACTGGTACCACTGATTAGTGACATAAATATAAAGGTACCACTGATTAGTGGCATGAATATACTGGTACCACTGATTAATGGCATGCATATACTGGTACCACTGATTAATGGCATGAATATACTGGTACCACTGATTAATGGCATGAATATATTGGTACCACTGATTAGTGTAATGAATATAAAGGTACCACTGCTTAGTAACATGAATATATTGGTACCACTGACAACTTCAATGTGGATCACATTTTCATAATTGTAGCTTACTCCAGAAACTGAACATTTTACAAATATTAAAAATGCTTCTGACTTACAATATATCATTAAGTATGCATGTAATGACTAGTATGGGGTCACAGTATATCATTAGGTATGCATGTAATGACTAGTATGGGGTCACAGTTTATCATTAGGTATGCATGTAATGACTATTATGGGGTCACAGTATATCATTAGGTATGCATGTAATGACTAGTATGGGGTCACAGTATATCATTAGGTATGCATGTAATGACTAGTATGGGGTCACAGTATATCATTAGGTATGAATCTAATGATAGTATGGGTCACAGTTTATCATTAGGTATGCATGTAATGACCATTATGGGGCCACAGTATATCATGAGGTATGAATGTAATGACTAGTATGGGTCACAGTATATCATTAGGTATGAATCTAATGATAGTATGGGTCACAGTTTATCATTAGGTATGCATGTAATGACTAGTATGGGGTCACAGTATATCATTAGGTATGAATCTAATGATAGTATGGGTCACAGTTTATCATTAGGTATGCATGTAATGACCATTATGGGGCCACATTATATCATTAGGTATGCATGTAATGACCATTATGGGGCTACAGTATATCATTAGGTATGCATGTAATGACCATTATGGGGCTACAGTATATCATTAGGTATGCATGTAATGACCATTATAGGACCATGGTATATAATTTGGTAGGCATGTAATAACCATTATGGGACAACATTATAGAATTAGGTATGCATGTAATGACTATTATGGGGTCACAGTATATCATTAGATATGCATGTAATGACTATTATGGGGTCACAGTATATCAATAGGTATGCATGTAATGACTATTATAGGGTCACAGTATATCATTAGGTATGCATGTAATGACTATCGTGGGGTCACAATATGTCATTAGGTATGTATGTAATGACTATTATGGCCCACACTATATCATTAGGTATGCATGTAATGACTATCATGGGGTCACAATATGTCATTAGGTATGTATGTAATGACTAGTATGGCCCACACTATATCATTAGGTATGTATGTAATTACTAGTATGGCCCACACTATATCATTAGGTATGCATGTAATTACTATTAGGTGCCACAGTACAACATGAGAGCTTCATGGCTATTATAGGCATAAAATACTGCTGGGTTTATTTTTCCTTGTTCAGAGACCATTAACATTTTTATGTATGGTACATGAATGGTCTTATTTGTTCCTGATCAGAAACCATACACACTGTTATATATGGTACATGAATGGCCTTTCTTGTCCCTTTCCAAAGACCATATATATATATATATAGATAGATAGATAGATAGATAGATAGATAGATAGATAGATAGATAGATAGATATATAGATAGATAGATAGATAGATAGATAGATAGATAGATAGATAGATAGATAGATAGATAGATAGATAGATAGATAGATGGGTTGTGAATGAATGTAAATATGATATTTACATGTACATATAAGTGAAAATGCTGGTTATGAATGTAAATATGATATGTAGATCTAAGTTAAAATGTAAATAGAGTTGAGGTCTATCAGTAATGGAAAAATGAACAGTGTAATAATTTCTATTAGTAATGGAATTTTTAAATAAAAAAAATCTTCATTCATATCAAGTATGCAAAACAAATCAAAACAGAAGTAAGAAGAGAAAAGAAATTTGTACATACCTGCTTCAAAACATTTTGGAATTAAGAATTTTATGGAAAATGAAACTTTCTAAAGAGTCTACATGATGGCTGTTTATGAATGATTAAGATCTAATGATAACTTTGTTATTAACTAAAATATTTACATTCTGTGATGAATATTAAAAATATTCCAACTCAAGGTACTACAATCCAAGCAAGTACTGGTATTCAAACTATAGTCTGGCATTAAAACTCCATGCATAAGCCTCCTGAAGTAATGACTGTACATTTTAAATCTAAGCATCAGCCTCCTCAAATAATGACTGTACCTTTTAAATCTAAGCATAAGCCTCCACAAGTAATGACTGTACATTTTAAATTCAAGCATAAGCCTTATGTAATGACTACATTTTAAATCTAAGCATAAGCCTCCTTATGTAATGACTACATTCTAAATCTAAGTATAAGCCTCCTTATGTAATGACTGTACATTTTAAATCTAAGCATAAGCCTCCTTATGTAATGACTGTACATTCTAAATCTAAGCATAAGCCTCCTTATGTAATGACTACATTCTAAATCTAAGTATAAGCCTCCTTATGTAATGACTGTACATTTTAAACCTAAGTATAAGCCTCCTTATGTAATGACTACATTTTAAATCTAAGCATAAGCCTCCTTATGTAATGACTACATTCTAAATCTAAGCATAAGCCTCCTTATGTAATGACTGTACATTTTAAATCTAAGTATAAGCCTCCTTATGTAGTGACTACATTTTAAATCTAAGCATAAGCCTCCTTATGTAATGACTACATTTTAAATCTAAGTATAAGCCTCCTTATGTAATGACTACATTTTAAATCTAAGCATAAGCCTCCTTAAGTAATGACTACATTTTAAATCTAAGTATAAGCCTTTTTACATAATGACTGTACCTTTTAAATTCAAGCATAAGCCTCCTTATATAATGACTGTACATTTTAAATCTAAGTATAAGCCTCCTTATGTAATGACTACATTTTAAATTCAAGCATAAGCCTCCTTATGTAATGACTACATTTTAAATCTAAGTATAAGCCTCCTTATGTAATGACTACATTTTAAATCTAAGTATAAGCCTTTTTACATAATGACTGTACCTTTTAAATTCAAGCATAAGCCTCCTTATATAATGACTGTACATTCTAAATCTAAGTATAAGCCTCCTTATGTAATGACTACATTTTAAATTCAAGCATAAGCCTCCTTATGTAATGACTACATTTTAAATCTAAGTATAAGCCTCATTATGTAATGACTGTACATTTTAAATCTAAGCATAAGCCTCCTTATGTAATGACTACATTTTAAATCTAAGCATAAGCCTCCTTATGTAATGACTACATTTTAAATCTAAGTATAAGCCTTTTTACATAATGACTGTACCTTTTAAATTCAAGCATAAGCCTCCTTATGTAATGACTACATTTTAAATCTAAGTATAAGCCTTTTTATATAATGACTGTACATTTTAAATCTAAGCATAAGCCTCCTTATGTAATGACTGTACATTTTAAATCTAAGTATAAGCCTCCTTATGTAATGACTACATTTTAAATCTAAGTATAAGCCTCCTTATGTAATGACTACATTTTAAATCTAAGCATAAGCCTCCTTATGTAATGACTACATTCTAAATCTAAGTATAAGCCTCCTTATGTAATGACTACATTTTAAATCTAAGCATAAGCCTCCTTATGTAATGACTGTACATTTTAAATCTAAGTATAAGCCTCCTTATGTAATGACTACATTTTAAATCTAAGCATAAGCCTCCTTATATAATGACTGTACATTTTAAATCTAAGCATAAGCCTCCTTATATAATGACTGTACATTCTAAATCTAAGTATAAGCCTCCTTATGTAATGACTGTACCTTTTAAATCTAAGCATAAGCCTCCTTATGTAATGACTACATTTTAAATCTAAGCATAAGCCTCCTTATGTAATGACTGTACATTTTAAATCTAAGTATAAGCCTCATTATGTAATGACTGTATATTTTAAATCTAAGTATAAGCCTCCTTATGTAATGACTACATTCTAAATCTAAGTATAAGCCTCCTTATGTAATGACTACATTTTAAATCTAAGCATAAGCCTCCTTATGTAATGACTGTACATTTTAAATCTAAGCATAAGCCTCCTTATGTAATGACTGTACATTTTAAATCTAAGTATAAGCCTCCTTATGTAATGACTACATTTTAAATCTAAGTATAAGCCTCCTTATGTAATGACTACATTTTAAATCTAAGTATAAGCCTTTTTACATAATGACTGTACCTTTTAAATTCAAGCATAAGCCTCCTCAACAAAAGACTATGAATATTGTATCTCTATATCTCTTACTTGTTATAGTCACAAGAAATGCTATAGGGCTTAATAAAAGTCATCCAAGTTATCATGGGAACCACCATATGTTCCTACCACTATCCTAGTTGCTCATGCTAACTAAATGTGAGCTATTTCTTTTAGTGTTAAAGAACAGATGGTGGCATTGTGTTACAGGCAACAACTTAGAAAGAGAACAACATCATTTCACTATGTGATATCTTGTTAAAGCACAATGGAAAGTTATCAAAATAAAATATACTCAAAATAAAATATACAAGAGTCCTTTGAAGGGTCTGGTGTTCCTGGATGAAATAAAATGTTAAAAGTCACAAGAAGTATTTTTATTCTCCTTTTATCTTTTGTAATGGTTCAGAATTGAAACCATCTCAAATATTCTTCAACTGATATTACCACTTTTTCAAGGAAGCAGTAATAAAAAGATTTTCAAGATGACCATCATGGCAGTTTTGTTGGCTGTCAGACAAATACCATTACATTTTAGATAATCAACATGCCATAAAAAGTCTTTTAGTAAAAACACCATGTTGATCTGGTCATCAATGCAGGAGAAGTAGTGACAACAAGCTTTCCAAACTGGTCATGATTGCAGCCATGTTGGATGTCAGACTGGCACCATTTTGTATTCCAGATAATCTACTGGGAGCTGTGGTGAATCAGATAGTAGAGCAAGGGTCACAAGTTCAAGATGTGCCCAGGCCAGCCTGGGTTAGCTGCCTCAGTGTGTCCCCAACAAAGGCATTTAGTTCCCAATTCTTAAGCATAATATAGCCAATAATGAATTAAAAATAATGACAAGTCAGCAAAATCAAAACAGATCTTTCCATGTCATCAGAAATCTTTTAGCAAAATTTTAATGTCTACAATGAGAATCTGTTCTGGCAATAACAAAAACTTCAAGATGGCCACCATGGTAGTAATGTTGAAAGTCATAACAACATCATTCTCACTTTAGACCATTGCATGCCAGAAGGAGTCTTTCAGTATAAATTCTGTGTAACAATGACCATCTGCTGAGAAGCAGTAAAAGTAACAAGATTGGATATAAGTCTGCCATCATTTTCATTTAGGACCAACAACACATCAAAGATTTTTAGGAAAAACCTAAATTTTGGTATGGCCATCCATTCAAAAGGAGTAGCGATAATTTGATTTTCAATATGGCCACTCTGTTGGCTATATTGGATTGATATCAGACCAGAAACATTTTCATTTAGGTCCATTAGTGTCAGGATCAAACTCTGCAAAGTTGCACGAGATTTCCCCTAAGTAGTTTAGAAGAGAACGTAATGACCATCAAATACCAATAGAAGATGGATACAGACCCACTGCAGAGTTATTCTGACCTTTGTCCAGAAAAACTTAAAATTTACTATATAATAAACTATGAATATCTCAGGTATACAAAAAAAAATAACACTGGGTTCTTCTGTGAATGGATGGGCTTTGGCTGGTTTAAAGTTTACTATTCACATGAAGCCATCTATGACCGGCATGTGAGTTATATTTTAAATCTGAAGTTAATTTAGGTTGTCAATGGACACACTGACACAAAAAGTGATCCCATATTGAGTTTCCACCAAGGCCAGCTGGAAAATAGTTCAATATGACCAGCTTCTTGCATAATGGTATTGAACTGGCCCAAGTGCATTTTGATACTAAGTTATACAATAGTGGACTTGAATGTGATAGAGGTCAAATAAATATAGGTCATAGTGACCTACTTATGGTTCTCACTAATATCAACATATCAATTTTCATGTCTTTGTGACTTGTTGTTAAATGAGAAACTGAGCAAAATGCAAACTTAAAGTATGCATTCTAGGTCAAACAGACCCACTCTTTGGAAATTTTGTTGTTGTAGTTGTTGTTGTTGTTGTAGGGTTTAATGCCATTTTTTAAAAGAACCACCAATGAGAAGCAAATGGCATTGGAAATTTTATATATTTGTTTTACAAGCTTTAGTCACAAACAAAGTTGCATTGCTCCCTAACCAACATTACATAAGAAATTGAGGTGAATTAAAAGAACTTTACTAAAGTGAAGAACAAAATGTAGGTCACACTAGCTTACTATGCTAAATTAGTGTTAGATACATCAAGACATATCATCATACTAAATAACCAGACTCTGTGTCCAGCTGTAATTGAGGAAATGACAAGATTGTTTTAGTATACTCAAATAAATGTCTTTCATTGAGATTACTGTGCAACTGGTATTGATAAAGGGAACAATCCAGACTCCAATGGATAACCCAAGTATGAAATATAAGTCATAATGTCCGACTTTATAGCATAAAGGCCTTATACCCAACATTAACCAATAAATCTCCACATCTGGTCAACTGACTGACCTAATTGCAAACTTCAAAGTCAATGAAGTGTGTGATCTAGGTTAAATTTACAATCTTGTATTTTACCCAGCAAGATGTATCCACAAACTAAGTCACATGACTTCCTAATATAAGATATTGAGGTAAGGAAACTACTAGCCTAAAGCCAGTGAAGCATGTCATATGATATTGCATACTGAGCTATCACTGTGAAAAAAAGAGAAAACCTTTCCTCCTAAGGGATGATCAATGCAACTGTATGATCCAAGATAAAGATGCTGAAGGTACAACACAAATTGGAAGAGGGTGGGTTCAATGGCACTGAATTATTAGCATAGCACTTTAAGACTTCAGTTATTTAATTCTTATGTCAAGAATGACAAGCATGTCCACTGTGGATATTTTAGACTTCAGTGATCTAAATTCTATGTCAAGAATGACAGGCATGTCTTTAGTTAATCTTTTAGGCTTTGTTCTTTTTGGTTGTTGCTGATGATTACTCATTGGGATTACTGAAATGTAAAAATACCAATCATACACAGTTTGCTCTGTGTAAACATTTGCTGGAACACTCAGGAATGTCTTTGAAACCTCAGGTTCAAAGTCTTCCTTCATGCTTCAGGAATATTAATACACAGCAACCTTGTATGGCAAAAGCCTGCATTCTGTATCAACAATCTAAATGAGTCACATCCCTCAATGTTATGGAAAACAAAATATGCAGTACTCCATATATCATATTTTATTTTTATTACAAACACATTTGCTGACAGGCTCTTATTCTGACTTAAAAGTACCCCATGACTGTTTTATTTTTTTAACAGATAAATTAAATTATATATTTTTATATTAGTATGAGATATTGAGATACAGTCTACTAGCTCTGCGTCACTGACATTTTAAAATGTTTGGAGCAATTAAAACAAAACTCACCACCAGACATAATTTTAAAAAATAAGTCCTGATTCAGTTGACTAGACTTGAAGAAGAAGAGTGACTGTCACTGCTGTGGATACTATCAGGCTTTTTGGGACCATTGACACCATGAATTGGGGGCACAGACTCACGCACACTGCGCAAGCTCCTTGCACTATGATGAGTACTACTACCCATGCCTGACATTACAGATGCCTGTTCAGACATGCTCATAGATGAGCCTGGCTGGAAAACCAAATTGATATGCAAATGATGAAAACTAGGAATATCTTTCTAAAGAAAGAAAAATCTCATTGTATAATACTGATGAATACAGTGGAAGATGAAACATTCGTGGTTGAAGAGAGTTAAATATCCATTGTAAGATCTACATAACCTCATAAAATTAGGTTATATTCCATTGTAAGATCTACACAACCTCATAAAATTAGGTTATATTCCATTGCAAGATCTACACAACCTCATAAAATTAGGTTATATTCCATTGCAAGATCTACACAACCTCATAAAATTAGGTTATATTCCATTGCAAGATCTACACAACCTCATAAAATTAGGTTATATTCCATTGCAAGATCTACACATCCCCATAAAATCAGGTAATATGGCAGATAATCAATATTTGTATCCTAGGGGCCAAGTCTGGTTGAAATAGGTTTAGTGTTTTTCGAGATACAGGGATATAACACACCATACTTGGATTCTGCACAAATGAATGAGAAGGAAAAAAAAGGTTTATTGGAGAGACTGATGCTAATAAGAATTACTATGAATATATGATATGTTGGTTTCTTCTGTCCTTTTACTCTTTTTAAATGCTAAATATTAAAACCATCTTTTCATGAGAAACTTCAATATACCAAACTTTGTATATTTCCTTATGTTTTAGTTAAGATACATGTTAAGAACAGTAAAAAAAAATCTTATGTCCATTGATCTTGAATCTGATATGATGGTTAGAACATCGCTAAATTTAACTTTTTCAGATAATTTCAAGATGCTGCTAAGTTTGGTCAAATTTATAATTAGTATATTTGGGAACTAAAGCAAGTTACAAAACTAGCATCATTCCTGGTAGTCTTCAGTCATATAAACAAACTGTGTTTCATAAAAAAATTCCATTTACACTTGTTTTTGTTATCATGCATGAAAGTCAAATCATAGAGCATGCCTCATGACCTTGAGTGAGACCCTGCTTGCAGGAGAAAGGAAAAGGCAAACTCTGTGAAAGGGGCTTTAGATACACTTTCCTTTGGAGTGGCCGATGAAGTGAAGAGCACCATGAAGCTGGTGCCAGCTTTGCAGTGAAGGCAGCACTGATTGGCAACTTGGCTGGACCTCCGAAGGGAGTAAAAACAGAATCATGACCATGAAACTCACCCCTGTGTCTGGCAGAAAGCACCATACCATCATCAGTTGCTATGCCTCAACCATGACCAACCCAGAAGAAAGTGAAGGTCAAGTTCTATGAGGATCATTCTTGGTAATTTCAATGCAAGAGTAGGCTGTGATCACGTTGCCTATGATGGAGTGCTAAGAAAGCATGGAGTAGGTCACTGTAACAGTAATGGTCACCTTTTGCTCCAGAATTGTACCAAGCATGAACTGCTGATCACTAATACATTCTTCCATCTCCCAACCCATTACCAGATGTCATGGATGCACCATGCTTTAAGTACTGACATCTCATTGACTACATCATTGTCGGGAAGAGGGACAGGCAGGATGTGCGTGTGGCCAAGTCCTTGTGTTGCACTGAGTGCTGGACAGACCACCACCTGAACATCACCAAGCTCAACATCGGCATTCAACCCAAAAGATGCCCACAGGGAAAGAAGGCTTCTAAATGACTGAACATCACCAAGCTGAAATGTACCAGTACCAAACAGTCTCTTGCAGATGCCCTGGAAGAACGTCTGAAATTTACCCCTCTCGACAATCAAAATTTGGAGACCAATTGGGCAGAATTCAGAGAGCTGGTCTACAGTACAGCTTCAAAAATCCTAGGATCCTCAACCAGAAAGCATCAAGACTGGTTTGATGAGGACTGCAATGAGATCAAGCAGTTGCTGGATGAAAAACACTGCTTCCTTCAAGCTTACCTTAACAACCCTAAGTCCACCTCTAAGAAAGATGTGTACAACAACATACGCAGAACTGTACTGCAGAAGCTCTGCCAGATGCATAACACATGGCTGAGCAACAAAGCTGATGAGATCCAGTACAACTCAGACCAGCATGACATGAAGAAGTTCTACAATGCCCTGAAAGAAGTGAGGACCTACATCCTCTGGATCATCCCCCCTTCTCAGCACAGATGAGAACACACTAATTATTGACAAAGAGAGGATTCTAACATAATGGGCTGAACCCTTTGACAGTGTCTTGAATCGCCTTTCATCCATCAATAATGAAGCCATCAGTCATCTCTCCCAATTAGACATCAGCAACGCACTGGATGACCTTCCAACCTTGCTAGAGTCACAGAAAGAGATATGTCTGCTTTCCAGTGGCAAAGCATGTGGTTCAGACTCCATCCCAGCTGAAATCTACAAGGAAGTCAGCCACGATAGAAAGGCTCCACCAGCTATTTTTACTGATGTGGCAGCAAGACACAATCCACCAGGAATTCAAAGATGCTTTCATAATCCACCTATATAAACACAATGAGAAGTGCCAGGCCTGCGACAACCACTGGGGTATATCCTTACTTTCAATTGCAGGAAAGATACTTGCCAGACTCCTGCTGAACTGCCTGACTACACACCTTGACTATGGACTACTGCCAGAAAGCCAGTGTGGATTCTCAAAAGAACATGGGACCATCAACATGGTGTTTGCTGAGGCAGCTACAAGAGAAATGTCAAGAGTGAAACACCAACCTTTTCTCTATCAACGTCAACTTGACAAAGGATTTTGATACTGTCAGCAGAGAAAGCTTGTGGAACGTAATGGTCAAGTATGGATGCCCAAGAAAATTTATATCCATGGTGCGGCATTTCCATGATGGCATGCAGGCGCAAGTCCAGGACAATGGATGGAGATACACCTGAGCCAATCCCAGTAACCAATGGCATCAAACAGGGTTGTGTTCTGGCACTGACACTGTTCATTCTATTGTTCTCCACCATGTTGACTAATGCTTTCAGAGATGATGAGGTTGGAGTCAGCATCAGGTACCATTCATGAACTATTCAATCCCAGGAAGCTTCACTTGAAAACCAAGGTCATGACAGACACCATGAGGGATTTCTTATTTGCTGATGACTGTGCCCTTAATGCTGGCTCAGAAGCCAACCTACAATGCAGCATTGACAAGTTCTCCAGCTCCTACACAAGCTTTGGTCTCACCATCAGTACCAAGAAGACTGAAGTCCTGTATCAGCCGATCCCTGGAAAGCCCTATGTTGAGTCCAACATCACTGTCAATGGCCAATAGCTCAACGTAGTAAACTGCTTCAAATACCTCGGTAGCACACTGTCACAGAGTGTAACTATTGATGATAAGGTGAAACTTCGCATTGCCAGAGCAAGCACAACTTTCAGCAGATTGAATGCCAACATCTGGAATAGAAGAGGCATCAACATCCACACCAAACTAAAATTCTACAGGGCCTTGTGGCCCTAAAATATCATGTTGATATGACCATCAAAAAGAGAAGAGAAAACAAGATTTTCTGTATTGGAGGTTAGATTGGCATTGAAGATAAACTACATGTCATGTCAAGTCTTTCAGTGCAGCCACATCCTGATAATTACCATCTGTTTTGAAGAATAATATAAAGATTTTGATATTACATGAAAGAATATTTCTCAGAATGGCCAAACTGATGCATAAAGTATCTAGAAAAGCCATTCCTGTCTATCCTGTAAAACTTTCACCAAATTGATGCTGATGGTACTCCAACTTTAAGGTTCATAAGAAGCCAAAAATTTTATTATACATACTAAAACCAAAAAAGGAATTATTTTTTAAAAAAGTTTTCATTATACTGGTCCACTGGTATGGAACAATACTCCCAGTGACATAAGGCAAGCTCCTAGCATTTGTTCTTTTCATAATCGAGGTCTCAAATGGATGAAATATTTAAACAATAGAATAGTTATAGTAATACATATATTGCCTGCTTTTCTGTACTTTTCATCAGTTGAATTTTTCAATGCAGGATGATATTTTATATAATTGTTTGTGTTCACAAATGCCTGTGCATATGTTCCAGGCTTGATACTTTGACTTTTAAAATCAATTAGTGCCAAGCCATATTCTTGACATCATGTTGTATATACTTTTACATTGTACATAACAGATACACAGCCTTAAGGTAGATTAGTTCTGTAACTAGAAGGTTACTTTAAGATGAATGTACGTATGGTATTTGTCTGTGTAGGTTAGACTGAGATGAATGTGTGTATTGTATTTGTCCTAGCAGGTTAGATTGAGATGTATGTGTGTACAGCATTTGTCCATGTAGGTTAGATTGAGATGAATATGTGTACAGTATTTGTCCATGTAGGTAAGACTGAGATGAATGTGTGTATGGCATTTGTCTGTGTTGGTTAGACTGAGATCTATGTGTGTATGGCATTTGTTCATGTAAGTTAGATTGAGATGAACATGTGTATGGTATTGGCCATGTATGTTAGACTGAGATGTATGTGTGTGCAGCATTTCTCCATGTATGTTAGACTGAGATGAATGTGTGTACAGTATTTGTCCATGTAAGTTAAACTGAGATGAATGTGTGTACAGTATTTGTCCATGTAGGTTAAACTGAGATGAATGTGGGTACAGTATTTGTCCATGTAGGTTAAACTGAGATGAATGTGTGTACAGTATTTGTCCATGTAGGTAAGACTGAGATGAATGTGTGTATGGCATTTGTCCATGTAGGTTAGACTGAGATGAATGTGTGTATGGCATTCGTTCATGTAGGTTACACCGAGATGAATGTGTGTACAGTATTTCTCCATGAAGGTTAGACTGAGATGTATGTGTGCACAGTATTTCTCCATGTAGGTTAGACTGAGATGTATGTGTACACAGTATTTGTCCATGTAGGTAAGACTGAGATAAATGTATGTATAGCATTTGTCCATGTAGATAAGATTGAGATGAATGTGAGTGTGACATTTGTCTGTGTTGGTTAGATTGAGATCTATGTGTATATGGAATTTGTCCATGTAGGTAAGACTGAGATGTATGTGTGTATGGCATTTGTCTGTGTTGGTTAGACTGAGATCTATGTGTGTATGGCATTTGTTCATGTAAGTTAGATTGAGATGAATATGTGTATGGCATTGGCCATGTATGTTAGACTGAGATGTATGTGTGTGCAGCATTTCTCCATGTAGGTTAGACTGAGATGAATGTGTGTACAGTATTTGTCCATGTAAGTTAAACTGAGATGAATGTGTGTACAGTATTTGTTCAGGTTAAACTGAGATTTATGTGTGTACAGTATTTGTCCATGTAGGTAAGACTGAGATGAATGTGTGTATGGCATTTGTCCATGTAGGTTAGACTGAGATGTGTGTATGACATTTGTCCAGGTAGGTTAGACTGAGATGAATGTGTGTATGGCATTCGTTCATGTAGGTTAGACTGAGATGAATGTGTGTACAGTATTTCTCCATGTAGGTTAGACTGAGATGTATGTGTGCACAGTATTTGTCCATGTAGGTAAGACTGAGATGAATGTATGTATAGCATTTGCCCATGTAGATAAGATTGAGATGAATGTGAGTATGACATTTGTCTGTGTTGGTTAGATTGAAATCTATGTGTATATGGAATTTGTCCATGTAGGTTAGACTGAGATGTATGTGTGTATGGCATTTGTTCATGTAAGTTAGACTGAGATGAATGGGTATATGGTATTTGTCTGTCTTGGTTAGATTGAGATCTAAATGTGTATGGCATTTGTCCTAGTAGGTTAGATTGAGATGAATATGTGTATGGCATATGTCCATGTAGGTTAGACTGAGATGAAGGGTGCATAGGGTAGATTGAGCAGCAAACTTGTAACACTATTTCTGTGAGATCAAACCATCCATCAAGCAAAACTGTAATACCATTTCCATAAAGGTAAACTACATGGCCATTTCCATAAAGGTAAACTATATGGCCATTTCCATAAAGGTAAACTATATGTATGGCCATTTGCCTAAAGGTAAACTACATGGCCATTTCCATAAAGGCAAACTATATGGCCATTTTTCTAATATTAAACTATATGGCCATTTCCCTAAAGGTAAACTATATGGCCATTTCCATAAAAGTAAACTATATGGCCATTACCCTAAAGGTAAACTACATAGCCATTTCCCTAAAGGCAAACTGGCCATTTGCTTAATAGTAAATTATATGGCCATTTCCCTAAAGGTAAACTATATGGCCATTTGCTTAACAGTAAACTATATGGCCATTTCCATAAAGGTAAACTATATGGCCATTTCCATAAAGGTAAACTATATGGTCATTTGCTTAATAGTAAACTATATGGCCATTTCCCTAAAGGTAAACTATATGGCCATTTCCCTAAAGGTAAACTATATGGCCATTTCCATAAAGGTAAACTATATGGTCATTTTCTTAGTATGTAGTAAACTATATGGCCATTTCCATAAAGGTAAACTATATGGCCATTTGCTTAATAGTAAACTACATGGCCATTTCCATAAAGGTAATTTATATGGTCATTTCTGTGAAAAGAATCTCTAAAAGGAATCACACATAATCACCATGCAGGTGACTGAATTTATGTACAATTAATGTTAATTGCAATATGAAAGTTTTGCATGGATATCTGTAAATCTTTCATTGACACTTACTCGCAGTTTGATACCATCAGCAAGGGTGAATGTAAAAGCTGCAACAGCACCCTCTGGGATGGAAGGAAGGTTAAATTCATTAGGAGGGATCACATAGTTCTCTATCATATCCAATCTCTTCTTCAGTAACTTCTGGTACTTTGTTACTACAACAAAAATAACACATTGTTTTTTAAAGTTGATTCTTGCAATTGCAGTCAGTTTCACCTCCTTAATAATAAAAACCTTGGACAACTTCAGACCCAGCTTTCTATTTCCTATTGACAGGAATACCATTGGTAATTATGTGAAATAAGAAAAGAAAAGATTCAAAATAAGCATGTACATTGAAGAAAAGTTTTAGCAAATTTAAATGGAAAGTTTCCAATTTTGGAGAGATCATTTAAGCAACATAAATATGGTACTTTATGTGATATCAGCAGATATCTGTACATTGTGTATACCATAGAATCTCACTGTCTCAAATTATAATGACACAATGTCTAGAGTACTACTGAATCTCACTGTAAAAAACAACTGGTACCAACACATGGAATAATTATAATCAGACATTGTTTGGAGTGGTGTTGAATCTCACTGCCTCAAGAACGGCCAGCAGTAACACATGGAATAATTATAATTGGACAGAGTGTCCAGAGTGGCATTAAATCTCAGTGTCTCAATAACAGCTGACAGCAACACATGGAATAATTATAATTGGACAGAATGTACAAGAGTTGTATTGAATCTCACTTTTAATAAGGTTTTCAGGTGGAGCTGGGAACTTCCTGGATCCTGGCCTCAGTTAAAAACATATTAAATATTGACTATCAAACAAACAGGATGAATTGGATTACTTACTGGGTCTCTTGTTCTGATCATCTGAGGGGCTGTAGGACTTCTTGAATCCTGCCCAGTAGGGCAACAGTTCCTTGAATACAGAGAGCTGGGCTTCATCAAAGATGTTGGAAACCACCTCTTTCCCTAATAAGTACTTCTGGGCTGCCCTGAGGGTCTTCTGATGTAGTTCAGTATTCAGATCAACCTTAAACATTGGTGGAAAGAAAAAGATGCAGTTTATTTTCATTTTTTCCCTAATGAAATATAACTTAGACTTATGAAAACCAATATCATGGACCATTTCCTTCAAGTTAAAAGACTTATGAAAACCAATATTATGGACCATTTCCTTCAAGTTAAAAGACTTATGAAAACCAATATTATGGACCATTTCCTTCAAGTTAAAAGACTTATGAAAACCAATATCATGGACCATTTCCTTCAAGTTAAAAGAACTATGAAAACCAATATTATGAACCATTTCCTTCAAGTTAAAAGACTTATGAAAACCAATATCATGGACCATTTCCTTCAAGTTAAAAGACTTATGAAAACCAATATTATGAACCATTTCCTTCAAGTTAAAAGACTTATGAAAACCAATATCATGGACCATTTCCTTCAAGTTAAAAGAACTATGAAAACCAATATTATGGACCATTTCCTTCAAGTTAAAAGACTTATGAAAACCAATATCATGGACCATTTCCTTCAAGTTAAAAGACTTATAAAAACCAATAGTATGGACCATTTCCTTCAAGTTAAAAGAACTATGAAAACCAATATTATGGACCATTTCCTTCAAGTAAAAAGACTTATGAAAACCAATATTATGGACCATTTCCTTCAAGTTAAAAGACTTATGAAAACCAATATTATGGACCATTTCCTTCAAGTTAAAAGACTTATGAAAACCAATATTATGGACCATTTCCTTCAAGTTAAAAGAACTATTCTTTAATTAATTCACATCTATAAACAATTTTATAAGTGATCTTCTGTAAACTTTCAACAAACCTAGAAATTAAATGCAGCAATTTTCCTGGGAAAAAATTGGATTGTACTAAAAATATATTCCTTGGTTTATCTGATGAAAGGCATATGTATGTCTATACAAATAGGATATATTTCTTGAGTGTTTCTTTATGACTGATTTAATATATATCCAAGCCTCCGATGTGGGAGAACAATTCTACTGGTATCAGCAATGCCTACTGTTCCCAATTTATAAGGAATAAAAAAGATACAGAATTTCCAGTTTAATTTATACACATGTCTAATGTTGCTTGGTTATTAGTACATCATGGTCAGCAAAATGCTTTCATTCTACAAATGCAACATAAGGAAGAAAATAATTTAAAGCACTTGAGTAAACAGACAATTCCAATAAAATGGCACATGTAAGACATTTCATTAATACGAATTCTAACTGAGTACTTGAGAAATTACCAAGACAACAGAGAATTATATTTTTAGTGATGAGATGCTATATTTAGAGTAAGACACATTACTATTAAGAAAATATCATTTTGATGTAAGCAAGGCAAATAACATTTTGATATAACTTAGGCAATAACATTTTGATATAACTTAGGCAATAACATTTTGATATAACTTAGGCAATAACATTTCAATGTAAATTAAGCAAGTGACATTTTAATATAAATTTCACAACAGTGGGACAGTTGTTCCTGTTTCTTGACTTTGTCCTGCCTGATTTGCTAGTGAAGACAAAGGTAATGCTTTGAAAGTGTAATGACAGTCACAAAGCAGATGTGATACATTTTCTGTGGATAGTGGAGATGTGCTTTACTATGAACAAGTTTTGATGCTGGTATATTATGTTTATATAAACAGAACTATGGCCCAGATAACAGTACATGGCCCAGATAACAGTACATGGCCCAGATAACAGTACATGTAAAATTGGAACCAAGCTAACAGTACTTTTCTAAACATGTATAAATATCAGTCCAAGAAAACAGTATTTCTCTAAGTATCGATCATAACAGGTCCAAGATAACTGAGCTTTAAGTGCATATTAAATTGGGTCCAAGATGAATGCACTTCTCCAAGAACATACTGAAATGGGTCCAATTAAGATAACTGAACTTGCCTAAGGGCATATCAAACTGGGTCCAAGATATCAGTATGTTTCAAAAAACATACTAAATTGGGTGAAAGATAATTGAACTTCTCCAAGTGCATATCAAATTGAGTCCATGATATCAGAATTTCTCTAAGTACATATCAAAATAGATCTAAGATAACTGAACTTCTCCAAGTGCATATCAATCTAGATTCAATATAACAGTACTTCTCTACGTACCATATAGAAAGGTTCATGCTTTACTGCTGATAGCAATAATGATTTTATTGTTCTTTTATACATGTACTCTTTAATTATGTGTGTATTTCTGTTTTATTTCTGATGATACAAATTTATTTTATTCATATTATTTTTGTCAATCTTGACATGCTAAAAATGAGATTGTGTCATATATAGAATTAGGCAAGAAAGCAAAAGGGTCACTAATAATTTAAAACATTACAGCAGCTAAGTTATTTGTCAGCATCTTCAGTTTATGGCCATAATTGTATAAGCAGCATGTAATCTGCACTGATGAGATTGTTATTCTGTAAGACAAAATAGGGCAATATCTCAATGAGATTGTGTCAGGATTATTCTGTAAGACAAAAAAGGGCAATATCTCAATGAGATTGTGTCAGGAAAAGGGCAATATCTCAATGAGATTGTGTCAAGATTATTCTGTAAGACAACAAAGGGCAATGTCTCAATGAGATTGTGTCAGGATTATGCTGTAAGACAAAAATGGCAATATCTCATTGAGATTGGTTCAGGTTTATGGTATAAGACAAAAATGGCAATATCTCAATGAGATTGAGTCAGGATTATGGTATAAGACAAAAATGGCAATATCTCAATGAGATTGGTTCAGGATTATGGTATAAGACAAAAATGGCAATATATAAATAAGACTGGTTCAGGAATATGGTATAAGACAAAAATGGCAATATCTCAATGAGATTGGATTGCCATTTTGAAATCCTGCATTTCATGAGTTTGTTCATTTCAAGCTATGAAATACTGAGTTTGATTGTGAAACTTGATGGATACAAGGCAAGGCCAAAGATTACAAATAATTCTCACATTCAAAGTCAGACTCAACAAACATGTTGACATTTTAATTGGCTAATGTCCAATCTCTGACCAATCAGGTGTAGGAATCATGAGTGAAGTCTAAGTTTGAGTGTGAGACTTCTTTTAATTTTATATTTAATGATGAGATATTGAAATGTATCAGTGTGAGAAAAACTGATTTCATCGGAGTGGCAGTAAAACTTAGATTACCAGAGTGGGAATAAGAAAAGCATTACCACTGTGGCATTATCACTTTTGAAACTACATTCTTTTAAATCTGGAACTACTTTTTTTCCTATTTAACAAATTAGGCATAATCTCTCTCTCTCTCTCTCTCTCTCTCTCTCTCTCTCTCTCTCTCTCTCTCTCTCTCTCTCTCTCTCTCTCTCTCTCTCTCTCTCTCTCTCTCTCTCATAAATAATAACTAGGTGCCATGTTGTAATTTTTAAGAACCTTACCTGTATTGATGGACTTGTGATGGAGTCCAAGAAACAGTCTAGAATGCATTGCACTTTCTTTTTTAGCAATTCCTCATCAGAATATGCATGGCTACAGTCCTGAAAAATAGATACATAGATATTTGTCTCAAGATTTTCATATAGTGATGGTCAGGCTGACCCCTCTTACCATGCCTTCTACAAATTGTGGAATTCTATTCATTTCTGCATGTTTTGAATATAAGCCAGGAAACAACAATCCTTTATCTGAGGACATTAACTCTGGTTTTACAATTACAAATTCTGGGGCCCCAGGTGGCCAGTTGGTCTAAAGCATTCGCCTATAATAATCATTGCCATATTATCTCTGTCCACACAAGTTCACAAGGCAATATGGATATGTAAGAAAGTTTGCCACTAGTTTCTCATTGGTCAGTGGTTCTTCTCAGGGCTTGCACTGGTTCTTTTTCCATCAGTTAAACTGTTCACCATGTATAGCCTATCATGTGCTGAAAATGGCATTAAACCCACAACAAGAAAAAACACATTTTCAAATTTGAGTTTGACTGGTGACACCTCAAAGGAGCTGTAAAACAGATGTTTGGACAGCAAAACTGCCATTGAAACATCCTCATATCCTCAAACCCAAGACTGTTGTCCCCATTTTAACACATGTTGCAGAAATTTTTTAAAATAGCAGAAAATTTTAGAGTAATTATCCTTGCCACAATGTCATACATATCTGAATGAAATCATATATGTCTTAACGTTTCACAGAAAACAATACAAAACAAACTTAATATAAAATTTACTACAGCAGGACCTGCCTTGAAAAACCACCCTTCTGCCAAAAAATAATGGTCTCTCAAGACAGGTGGTCTCTCATAATAGGTCATAACTATATCATGAATAAATCTGTGCACAAAGATTTTGGTCTCTCAAAACAGGTGGTCTCTCATAGTAGTGGTATCTCAAGACAGATTTTACCGTACCACGAAGTTTGATATTTGTGCAATTACAAAGTAGATATTTTGAAATTATGTTTCTCTGAAAATAGGCACTCTTACAAATTACTGCTAGCAAATTAACTCTGCAGCCTCTTGAATCCAACCATCTCAGAAAAAAAGAATCAAATTAGTTTTCTTAATAGCAACAATAACATACTAGATGCCTTTGCTCAGCTTGTACTTTTCTTGTCCATTTGTATGTAAACACATCCTTGTACAGAGTGGAAAATTGTCAATGAGATACAGTCCACTTATTTACCTTACACAGAGTGGAAAAATGGGAGGGTTAGAAGACAGAAACTTTCTCATAAATGAATCATTGTTTACCTTATGAAAATACACTGAGGTGTAAATAGCATGCACTACATACAAACTAAAGAGTTTCATTTGCAAAAATGGAACAATATTGTTATTAGTATTGTTCTCTTTCTAAAAGTTTTATTTCCATAAATTTCAAAATTGTAGATATTTCTGAATTCCCTTGAATTAGGAGAAAAGCATGTTGAGAGAAGTCAAGCACCCATATATTCTATAAATGAAAGCACAACATGAAGGGCAATCCTCAACGATTTCTTTAATGAAAGCACAACATAAAGGGCAATCCTCAACGATTATCTTTCTTTAATGAAAGCACAACATGAAGGGCAATCCTCAACGATTATCTTTCTATAATGAAAGCACAACATAAAGGGCAATCCTCAACGATTATCTTTCTTTAATGAAAGCACAACATAAAGGGCAATCCTCAACGATTATCTTTCTTTAATGAAAGCACAACATAAAGGGCAATCCTCAACGATTATCTTTCTTTAATGAAAGCACAACATAAAGGGCAATCCTCAACGATTATCTTTCTTTAATGAAAGCACAACATAAAGGGCAATCCTCAACGATTATCTTTCTTTAATGAAAGCACAACATAAAGGGCAATCCTCAACGATTATCTTTCTAAAATGAAAGCACAACATAAAGGGCAATCCTCAATGATTATCTTTCTTTAATGAAAGCACAACATAAAGGGCAATCCTCAACGATTATCTTTCTATAATGAAAGCACAACATAAAGGGCAATCCTCAACGATTATCTTTCTTTAATGAAAGCACAACATAAAGGGCAATCCTCAACGATTATCTTTCTTAAATGAAAGCACAACATAAAGGGCAATCCTCAACGATTATCTTTCTTTAATGAAAGCACAACATAAAGGGCAATCCTCAACAATTATCTTTCTTTAATGAAAGCACAACATAAAGGGCAATCCTCAACGATTATCTTTCTTTAATGAAAGCACAACATAAAGGGCAATCCTCAACGATTATCTTTCTTTAATGAAAGCACAACATAAAGGGCAATCCTCAACGATTATCTTTCTTTAATGAAAGCACAACATAAAGGGCAATCCTCAACGATTATCTTTCTATAAATGAAAGCACAACATAAAGGGCAATCCTCAACGATTATCTTTCTTTAATGAAATCTATATTTATTGCTCATGTATTACATAAGTGTCTATGTTGTCCTCTTATGTTACCATTTATATGTGATTATAATATTCCAAGTCCAACAAAAACTGCACAGACCTTGACCTGCCATTGCATAATATGCCAGCGAATCTTGATCTTGGCAGTTTGTTAGAAGTAATCAGTAGATAAAAACATAGTCCTTGATCTTCTGGCACATTATGCAAGGTCTATGTTGTTTGCAGTTGGAGTCTACCTATAAGTGAGTATAAACTATAGCTAAAATTTACTGAAGGGTACATGTAGTTATTAAAATTAGTGCTATCAGAAAATGTTTTATCATCATCGTAATTTAACTATGATAATATGTCTATTTTCAAACAATCATTACTGTGAAGTCACTGTAATAGGATGCATACATTTTCTAATAATCATGATGGTGACCATGAATTCACTGTTATAAGATATGTCTATTTCAAACAATCATTACTGTCAGTTTATTCTGGATTATATCATTGTGATGCATCAAAACTGTTAGAACATCAACACTATTCCAGGCTATTGTCCAACATACTTATAAAATCCTTACTGGCTTGGCTTGGTTCAGTTTGGCTTGGTGTTTTATGACACAACAATTCAAGAAGGTTATTAAGTGCAGATCAAGGCCAAAGAAATAAAGTGCCTTAAACAAGGACACGTTTAGGATGCTGACACAGGCTGATCCTAATGTAGGTATCAACCTTCTGGTCCAGCAAACTTAGATCACTTGTCTCCAGTTGTCTACATGAACATGAGTGAATCAGGTCTAATCCACATCACTCCAGTATTTTACATGCAGAAGAATCCCATCAGGCTTATTACACATACCTCTATTAGCCTACCTGAAGAGCAGTGAATCAGACTTATTACACATCCCTCCAGTAGTCAATATGCAGAGCAGTGAATCAGCCCTATTACAAATCCCTCTGGTAGTCCTACATGCAGAGGAGTCCATCAGACCTATTACACATCTCTCCAGTAGTCTACATGCAGAGGAGTCAATCAGGCCTATTACATATCCCTCCAGTAGTCTACATGCAGAGGAGTGAATTAGGCCTATTACACATCCCTCCAGTAGTCAATATGCAGAAGAGTCCATCAGACCTATTACACATCCCTGAGCTCACAGAATGTAAAATGGTATTATAAGTATCTGTGGTAAAATGATTTGATTATTATTTGTGATGGTAATACATGTCTAGTTTATATCATTGTGAATTTTTTAATAAGACTGACCTTGAACTTTTGGACTTCAATATAAAAGAAGAGATCTTTATCAATCAGAGGCATGTTATCCTCTTGTCCATATTTCATGAGGTATTTGTAGAAGTAAAGCATCTGCATCGTTGGATCTCCTTGTGAAGACAACTTTATCTCCTTCAAAAATTCTTCTTTGTCTTCTTTATGTGGCTGTGCACGATGAGTCTAGAAGAATATCAAGTGTATAATGAATCTCTAGGTATTACAGACAGTAAACATTCCAAATGTTGATATAGTAAGTATATGAATATGCAACAGCTTTGATCAACTATTGCACACAAAAAAAGTGGATTGTTTGTTTTTATAACTGCATAATATAATTATAATATTTTAAAACCTGAGCAAATGAAGAGCTGTGGATGAATGTACATCATATTTACATTAAAATTCAAACTCTTTGCTTCACTCACATCTGAAATATATATAAAAAATTAAATTTTAATCTAAACAAAGCAAAATCCCATTCATGAAAATACTTTTTTTATATAACCTTTTATCTGGATTTATGGAAGAATCCAGATTTACGAATTTAATTTCAGTCATGTAGGAAATGTGATCTCATTGTCATGTGTACTTTATGACAATCAAATTAGTAAGGGCTAAGTTTGACTCGTGAGAGATAACAGAGACTGACAAATATGAATCACAATTTCAAAAGTAGTATTTGACAAATATTATAAAATTTATTTAAAATTTCATGTATCATGAGTTTAACTCTGATTGGTCAGTGTCCAGTTTCATTAAACATCACAAAAGTTCTTTTTTACCCCAAAGAACATTCAACTAGCATCTGCAAAACATGTACTAAAATCTTGAAATTTTATTATAAAATCTTGCCTTTTCTGTAAGAAAATTCTGAGAAATTCCTCAACTCTTTTAACAAGAGTACCGGTAAGACGTCTTTTCTATTTATTAAATTTAAAATGAAAAGAATATTTTGCAAGCTTTCCACTATCTCTATCTCTGTGTATGATATTTTCTTTTCCTACATTAATATTTGATATAAAAGACAAGATAATATAATTTGTGATGATACTGTTTTAGAAAAAATGTTATGACAATTAAACTCACTTTTCAACACAACACCCCACTTCCCATCTTTTAAATTCATCCCACTTTCATAGACTGATCATAAATATCAATTACTTAGGAGAGTGGGATGAAGTAAAGTGTTACAGTAAATTACATTTTTAACATTTTCTAAACCATTTAATTTTATCTGACCACAAAGCAAGTCTGATTCTGCAATTAATCACAATGGGTTTATCACGGTTGTCAAGGAAGGAAGGGGAAATAACTTCATAGCATAGAGTCACATTTCTTCTGCAAAAATTAATTTCCATATCTGAAATGTGATGCAGTATCTATTTATTTGTTCTAGCTCACAAGGTGGTTGTTTCTTACCTGTAATTATAACTGTAGGCACACATAATTATCATATGGCATTATGGGAAATCATATATTTTTACATATGCAAATAGGAAATGAAATAATATGAAAATTAATTCTCTAAAAAATTAAATATTTCACACTAAAGTATATAATAAAATATTGAATGAACTATTAGATTCAAGATAATGAAAAAATCTCAATTTGAGAAATGATTTTAATGGAATCATTTCGGTGAAACTGTTACAAAGTAAGATACAGTTATTTACTCACTCATAAGACAAATCCAAATGCAAACACACAAATCTGCCATCATATATTGCAAGCGTAATGGCAGATCTGGATCTGTGCTGTTTAAATGTTGGTTCGACTTTCATGTAAGTATATACGGTATCCTGATTATCTTTTTGCATTACACCCAAAAAGGAAAATATCATTTATATTTAAAAACAAGTAATTTCTTCTTTTTTGTTGGTTATATACGTAGTTTATATTATCAATTTCAAATACATTGATGTTGATGAGCAAGCAATGTTTGGACTTTTAATATCATATAAGGAACACACCAATGCTGAAATGAGATTACTATCAATTAATGTCAACCCATTAATCACTACAAAGTTATTTTCATGGGTACCAATTTTCATGGGTCTGTGAAAATAACATTTGATTGGTATTTTATTATGAGGACAGGGAAAAAAAGACGGATCATTTTTTTCTTAGATTAGACCATCCTTTGTTGTGGCTTTAACTTTATGATTTGTATCAAGCACAAAAATTGGTATCCCACAAAAAATATTGAATTCACAGTACTGTTTCATACTAAATTTCTCTGACAATTATAAAATTGGTGTTTGTATTCACCTCAAATTTGTCTCATTTATCAATTTTGTAATTGCATTCAGAAATGAAATATCCTGACCAATTGGGGAAAGAAAACAATACATGTGAATTCCTCCCAATATACATGAGTAAAATTTCCATGAAGCAGGTGACATATGGTAATGTACATGCATAGTGATATTTTTGTAGTGTGAAGCAGATGACATTTACATGCAATGTTAATGTAACCATTTCCTCCAACATGCATAGTGCAGATTCCTTTTCCACAATGTGATACAATGTGCTAGTGACATAAAACAATGAAAACATCAACCATCTACTGACTAGCTATAACAATATTCTTGGTATTGTTTTATGTAATTGATAAAAATGATACTGCTAAAATCGAAAAGTCGAAGATCTTGACTTAAATAATGTTATAAGTGTAATGATTTGCAAAAGAACAAATGACGTCCTAAACTACTCCTGAAAGTGAATAAAAATGTAAGTTACCATTTTCTTCCATTTAAGTTTCTACTAAAAATTACCTTCTTTTCAATGAAAAATCCACCAGATGTCACTGTGCCTGACCCAGGCTAACGAAGGTACCGTAATTAGTGAAAATAAAGATGTTTTTTTGGTTTAAATTCAAATACTCACAATCAAATAAAAATAAACATTCAGTGATACAAGTACTGAATACAATATACAAATGGCACAGACAAGAAATTAGTGACAGACAAATAATTATTTTTACAAGTTATGGAACCAGCCTAAGGAATTAAGGATAGAGGAATACTTTTTTTTGAAGCTATAGAATCAGCATAAGATTGGTGGAATATAAAAAAAAAATGTATTTAAAAGAATGAAGGTCATTAATTGGATAAACATATTTACTGGAAAAGAATTAACAAGTTTTTCAAAACAAAAACAAAAAAATATACATGTATATACAAACGTATACATCTTGTACATGTACTGACAAATTTAAGAGAATTTATAGTGTAAAACTTATTTTTGCAACCTGCTTAAAACTGAAAGTTAGACAATAGTTAATCAGCTTGAATGTTTATCAGAATTTTCTTTGAAATGAAGAATTTTAAATAAATCTTTACAAAACAGTTTTCTTTCACCAATAAACATTGAAATCAAAGGAATATTTTTATATTAATCATTTACAAGCCAAGAACCATTTCAAACTGTGTCATTACATTAAAAAAAACAAATCTGCACAAAATATTTATCAACATACACATTATGGTAGTCAGTGATTTTAATCAAGGCTCTGTTTCAATTTGTTATGCACTCTATACATTTCTGTGAAATCCTTTAATATACTATTCTACTTTAGTACACACCAACTGTGGACCATGCATGCAGGATTAAGCCGGTAAGCAGACAACCTTTGGAAGGATACATGTAAGTGATCACTACCTTCATATGCATTTTGGCCATGCGTTTCCGATGCCTGTATGCAGCCTGTTGTGAGCTAGTTAGCCGCACTAAGTTCTCCGAATCATCCTATGCACACAATTAACGAGACAACTGAATGCAAATTTTTTTTATCCTCATGCTTGTTTTAACTAACATACTGAATTTTCAGATCTTGGAGAGATTTCAGAGTTATAAAGTTAGTCCTCCAAGACAAGTGATTGAAAATAATTATTTTGTACCTATTTCAAACTGAAGGTTGACAACATTTTAGTTCATTTTTGTCCATATTCAAGTTTGCATTACTTTATTGCAATAACTTTACAATATTTATCATCAAATTTGTGAAAGCTGAATAACTGTACATCTCTTGTCTTCAAATATATTGTGCTTTCTTGTTGGCTTTCTATTATCCTGAGTACTTAAAAATTTGCTATGAAACTTACACAGTAGTACAAATATCAAAGAGAAAGCATTTCTTTTGAATAGTACTGCATTTGCTTCTCTTAACATATCTTTTTAAGGTATTAACTGGCATTAAATTGCATTATGTAAATATTGCAATTTTCTTAAATTATGATCCATAAACCCCTCAAAAATACTTCAATAATGAAAAAAGATAACAATAATAATATATGAACATGTAAAGAATACCAATATTAATATTAAAAGAATAAAGTAAGTCAGAAAAAATTGTTTTTATCCTTTCCTATCATCAACATGATCAGTACATATCAATAAACAAACATTCACACTGCATCAAACCTGTCTTGGAAAACCAAATTTAGAATAGTAGACTTTGGTATCTATCATAGGTCTTATATCAGGTGTAAATTAAAAAATTACAGTTAATAATAGTATTATCTGAGTAAATGGATTTGAAAGGTGGGGAGGGGATAGTGAATATAAAATCCTTGGGCATTGGAAAAGGAGTAATAAAAGGCTGAGTTAATTTGTAAGAAAAGGAGAGAAGGCAGATTCTACAACCTAAAATTTTAATAACAGCAGAATGGCATTGCTTGGACACACTTGGCACAAATACCATGGTTGACATATGGACAACTGTAATCCCAGAAGAAGTCTTGTATTGAAATATGATAAATTGATTTACCCAATCCATCAATCACCTGATGTAATCCCAAAAGAAGTCTCATATTTAAATATGATAAATTGATAAATAAATATAACCACAAATTGAAAGATCCAACAACAGTGATAATTTACAGAAAACAATCAGTACATCTTCCTAGATGCCAGGGCATGGAATTAATGCTAATCTGTAATTCTGTGATTAATGGTTTTGCCAGTGGATCACTAAAAACCAGCAATCACTAATCCATTGAAATAGTGAAGATTACCAAAGCACTGATTTCAAAAGTTTGAATGCACATGGAAGAGGTCTGATGTACTAGTCCCAAGCACTGATTTTAAAGGAATTTTAATACACATGGAAGTTGCCTGGTGTACCAGTCCTAAGCACTGATTTTAAAGCAGTTTTCATACACATGGAACTAGTCTGGTGTACTAGTCACATGCACTGACTTTAAAGCAGTTTTCATACACATGGAACTAGTCTGGTGTACTAGAACCAAGTACTGATTTCAAATGTTTTTGTACATATGGAAGTAGTCTGGTGTACTTGTCCCAAGCACTGATTTCAGATGTTTTCGTACATATGGAAGGAGCCCGGTGTATTTGTCCCAAGCACACATTGAAAATCAGTTTTTATTCACATGGACGTTATGCCTGGTGTACTGACTGAAGCACTGATTTCATGACTGATGCTAACAAAGGATACAGACAGGCTAGATCTGATCAACAGGAAAAGGACCCAATCACCCACTTACAGAAAAATCCAAAATTATACCAAACAATGTATAAAGTAATTATGTCATTGTTGATTAATATTCAATGCACAGGCAGCAACAATTGTAGATAATTGGTATATGCAATGTATGCAGCAGCCACTGATAATGGTGATAAGAGAGAGTGTGATCACAGGAATGCTGGGATAATGAAAACAAAAACTCAAGTATGACCCAAGCAATGCTGTGACATTTTGCACTTTCTGCACAGAGTATTTGAGAAAATGTGAAAGCAAATGGGATACTTCATGTGCTGATGGGTGTAAAAGCTTTTATAAATTTGGAATCACACAATGCAAACTCTTGACACATAATGAGAGAGGGATATAGGAAAGTTGATTCCTCAGAAGCAGAGAAAATATTGAACTAGAGTTAATGAAAAATCAGATAGAGCAAATATGAACTAGAGTTGATGAAAAGAGCTAATAGGGACTAGAGTCGATGAGAACTCAGAGCTAATATAGACTAGAGTTGATGAAAACTCAGAGCTAGTATGGACTAGAGTTGATGATGACTCAGACAGCAAATATGGACTAGAGTCGATGAGGACTGAGAGCTAATATGGACTAGAGTTGATGATGACTCAGACAGCAAATATGGACTAGAGTCGATGAGGACTGAGAGCTAATATGGACTAGAGTTGATGAGAACTCAGAGCTAGTATGGAGTAGAGTTGATGATGACTCGGCAAATATGGACTAGAGTCGATGAGAACTCAGAGGTAGTATGGACTAGAGTTGATGATGACTCAGACAGAGCAAATATGGACTAGAGTCAATGAGGACTGAGAGCTAATATGGACTAGTGTTGACAAGGACTCAGAGCTAATATGGACTAGAGTTGATGAAAACTCAGAGCTAATATGGACTAGAAGTGATGAAAACTCAGAGCTAACATGGACTAGAGTTGACAAGGACTCAAGAGCTAATATGGACTATAGCTGATGACTTAGAGCTAATGTGGACTAGAGTTGACAATGACTCAGAGCTAATATGGACTAGTGCTGATGATAACTGAGACAGTGAAAATGGATATGAACTTTCAACTTTTCACAAGACTTGTTGGTGAACTACAATTATTATTATTTTGAGTTGATATTAACAAATAATACATGTTCAATATAAAACTGTATTGCACAAATACAATTAATACAAATTTATATGGTGATCTTTTAGGTTAATGAAAACAATTCCTAATTTCAAATTTAAATATCAGCAAAAATATAATACTGCATAAAATCCAAATAAATAAATTTATAGTAACAGACATATGACTGTAACCATACAAACGTTTCAGGTTGTCCGTCTTTGGCAACAAATCAACTTAGAAAGATTTCATCCCAGACAGGTTTGACCAAATAAAAAAAAATACGAGTCAAAGTACAATATATAACATGGTTATGGGCAGCATCAAACTTGAAAGTTATTACAGGCATTAATTAACAACAGCAAAATAATTATGGCAAATAAATTGAACACACCTCCACTGTTGAGACTTTGTGACTAAAAAAATCCAATACAACTGAAACATGTGAAAAATGTGAAAATTGTTTACTGTTACTGAATGCATTTAATATGAGTAAATTTTTTACTGTTACTACCCAAAAAGTTTTCATTAAATAATGTTTAAGTGAGTAAAATGTTCCTGTCATTCAATACAGCTGAAAAGTGTCAATATTTAATCTTTAAATAGTCATAAAATACATGAGTACAGGGTCAAATATTACTCTCTCAGCTGCCTTGAAATACAGCTGAAATGTGTCAGTTTTTAATACCTAAAAAGTCATGAAATACATGAGAACAGGGTCAAATAATACAGCTGAAATGTGTCAATTGAAATTACATAGGCAGTGATGGTATTCAACTGAACTCTAAATTGTTAATGCCTAACATGTCAAATATTACTAGCAATGCCGTTAAGAAATAATTCAGCTCTGATCATGATTTCATTAAATAATTCAGAAAATTATTCAACTGCTGTTAAATCAACTTTATATGAATAATATATGGCATGGTTAATGCAAAAATTACTGTATATGTGACAAATCTTAGTCACTCATATTACATTTTTGAACTGTTATTAGTAATTGCCCTCAATGTCATTATTATTTAATGGACAATAAGGGATTGCCTTGAATTGTTAGATGACAAATTGTATTGCCTATGTAGGGATTCCCTTGAATTGTTAGATGACAAATTGTATTGCCTATGTAGGGATTGCATTGAATTGTTAGATGAGAAATTGTAATGCCTATGTAGGGATTCCCTTGAATTGTTAGATTACAAATTGTATTGCCTATGTAGGGATTCCCTTGAATTGTTAGATAACAAATTGTATTGCCTATGTAGGGATTCCCTTGAATTGTTAGATGACAAATTGTATTGCCTATGTAGGGATTGCATTGAATTGTTAGATGAGAAATTGTAATGCCTATGTAGGGATTCCCTTGAATTGTTAGATTACAAATTGTATTGCCTATGTAGGGATTCCCTTGAATTGTTAGATAACAAATTGTATTGCCTATGTAGGGATTGCATTGAATTGTTAGATGACAAATTGTAATGCCTATGTAGGGATTCCCTTGAATTGTTAGATAACAAATTGTATTGCCTATGTAGGGATTGCATTGAATTGTTAGATGACAAATTGTAATGCCTATGTAGGGATTCCCTTGAATTGTTAGATTACAAATTGTATTGCCTATGTAGGGATTCCCTTGAATTGTTAGATAACAAATTGTATTGCCTATGTAGGGATTGCATTGAATTGTTAGATAACAAATTGTAATGCCTATGTAGGAATTACCTTGAATTGTCAGAATAGATGACAAATTGCATTGCCTATGTAGGGATTGACTTGAATTGTCAGAATAGATGACAAATTGCATTGCCTATGTAGGGATTGCCTTAATTTGTTATATTATATTAAATGACAAATTGCATTGAATGTATAGGGATTGCCTTTAATTGTTATATGACAAACTGTATTTTCTATGTACGGATTTCCTTGAATTGTTAAATTAGATGACAAGCTGCATTGTCTTTAAGACTGTTTTTAAGTGTCAGGTGACAAATTGCACTGTCTACATACAGACTGTCTTGTATTGGTAGATGAGAAATTGTATTTCCTATTGTATGAATTGCCTCTGATTATTACATTATATGACAAATTGTATTTTTATGTATGGATTGCCTTTAATTGTTAAATTAGATTGCAGATTGCATTGTCTATGTATTGATTATCTTGTGAATTGTTAAATTAGATGACCAATTGATACATCATTTAGATTAGATGACCAATTGTTATGTAATTTAAATTAGATGACCAATTGCTGTCATTTAGATTAGATGACCAACTGCTATGTCATTTAGATTAGATGATCAATTGTTATGTCATTTAGATCGGATTACCAATTGCTAAGTCATTTAGATTAGATGACCAACTGCTATGTCATTTAGATTTGATTACCAATTGCTATGTCATTTAGATTTGATTACCAATTGCTATGTCATTTAGATCGGATTACCAATTGCTGTGTAATTTAGATTTGATTACCAATTGCTATGCCATTTAGATCGGATTACCAATTGCTGTGTAATTTAGATTTGATTACCAATTGCTATGCCATTTAGATTAGATTACCAATTTCTATGTAATTTAGATTTGATTACCAATTTCTATGTAATTTAGATTTGATTACCAATTGCTATGCCATTTAGATTTGATTACCAATTTCTATGTAATTTAGATTAGATTACCAATTTCTATGTAATTTAGATCTGATTACCAATTTCTGCATAATTTAGATTAGATGACCAATTGCTATGTCATTTTGATTAGATGTCCATTTGCTATGTATGTGTAGAATTATTTCAATAAGCCTAGAGTGTCCCATCTGCTCACAAAAGAGTATAATTTAATTTCAGAGTATACATGACTTGGAAAACATTTTAATTGTCTTTCAAAAGCTTTGATTTATTTTTAGGAGATACAATCAATTGCACTTAATATTAAGTCTGCAGTTACCTGTTTAGTACACCTAGGTTTCTTTAATAAAAACAGCTTTTAGATCATTTCTTTCATACCTGTATTCAATTGCTTCATTTGATAGATCACTCATACCTGTGTTAAATGGTTTCATTTGATAGATCACTCATACCTGTGTTAAATGGCTTCATTTGATGGATCATTCATACCGGAGTTAAATGGTTTCATTTTATTGATTTGTCATACCTGAGTTAAATGGCTTCATTTGATGGATTACTCATACCTGAGTTAAATGATTTCATTTGACTGATTATTTATACCCAACTTAAATGGCTTCATTTGATGGATCACTCATACCTGTATTAGCTTATATTATATTATATATGATATTAGCTTCATCTGGACCCTGGCTAATGGCTTGAAGTTTTATATTATATTAACTTCATTAGGACCCTGTCTAAATACTTGAAGTTTTACTTGATATTAGCTTTACTATGACCCTTGCTAAAGGCTTGAAGTTTTTATGATATTAGCTTCATTAGGACCCTGGCTAAAGGCTTGAAGTTTTTGTCTGAACTGAGACATATCAGGATCCAAGAGAGATTCCATTTAAAAAAGAGGGTGAGTGACTTGTGTCTATTCCTGTCAAAAATAACTAGAAGGTCTGTTAGCTCTTTTTCGTGACCAAACTTTTGTCTGCCATGATACCAGAATGTGTCTGACAACATGGAATGGTAGCTTTTGATGGTAATAGGAGCTAAATATTTCTTTTGATAAAGCCAAAGAAAATGTTCATCCAGTTGTGCGATAATGCACCAATCCATGAATATGGCCACTTTCCATCGTAGGTCCTCCAAGTGTAGGGCCTTCTTGCTGGTGAGATTCTCCCCATGATTGATGGCTTGAATTCTTTCCTCACTACAGCACACTCTTGACAAGAGACAGGCATAAAGGAGACTAGATAGTGATGGAATACATGTGTCCACAGTTGTTGTAGAAGATTTGGGTTTTTCCCAGAATCTTCCTGCATAGATCTATTGCAAGATCAAGTAGATCACTGACCAGGACCAGTTCCAATCAGAGAGGGGCAATACGAATTAATTTACAATTATAAACCCTTAGTTTCTAAATTGTTTTTTATACTAAGAATATTGGATGTAGGGAATGGCTCACATAACTGACAAAAAAATGCATTAAGGCCCACGCTGATGCGTCTGGGACTAGAGAGGAAAAGGTAGACCACTGGTTCTCCCAAAATGTACTAATGAAGCAAAAGTTTGAATAGTGAATGGACCATTTGGCATTTATGGTCTAACCTTTTATTGACAGAATATCAGTCAGATACAGAGTCTGCCATAAATGTGTCTGATTTGAATAGTTCTGTTGCGAGCACCAAACGTGAGGTAGGTCACCACAATTGTCTGATATAATTAAGACAACTTTTCCCTTGAGACTGTCTTTCCAGAAATGTAAGGCACTGGTTACAGCCTTCATTTTGAAAAGATGATGAGAAGACACATACCAACTGGCAGTCTCGAAGCCTGGCACCAGCGGCGCTCCATGACAATGTGTACTGGCATCCATACATAATTTATCTTCCAGCTCAAAGAGAAATCCTTTCATGAGCCATGTGCCACTGAACCAGGAATTATATTATCTTGCACAGGAATCCAATCTTTCATTGAGTGGACTGGAAAAAGATGCCATTGAGCTAGTAATGTCATTTATAAAAGATGCATGAAAATGTGGCCTAATGGAATCAGGTCCACAATAGTACTGAATAATCCAAGGAGTTGCAGCAATTCTCTCATTGTGCACCACTTCCTTTTGAAAGTATACTCTACAAGTTCAACAACATGCATCCTCAAATGTGAGTTAGTTGCATAATATTAGGACTGGCTATACATTCTGTACCAAAATGGAAAAAATGATTTGATGGCTGGAAGTCTGGTTTTTCCCAGCTGACTAGGAAACTGAGATAACATAGAAGGGAAGGTGAAATATATTGATTGATTCGTCTACATTTTAATCTTTGATGGTAAATTATTATTTTGATTGAGCCATCCCCATTTTGATCTTTGATGTGAAATATATTGATTGATTTATTCATCTACATTTTAATCTTTGATGGTGAAATATATCAATTGATCCATCTCCATTTTAATCTATGATGGTGAAATATATCAACTGATCCATCTCCATTTTAATCTATGATGGTGAAATATACTGATTGATCCATCTCCATTTTAATCTTTGATGGTGAATTATATTGAGCCATCTAAGATCAAAAATAGTAAGTCTGACATTGCCTTCTTTTCCTTGATGAGCCCCAGAGATTGTGGTTTGTGAATAATCTCCACTGCCTGCTTGTCCATAAGTGATCCATCTCCTGCTTCATGATTTTGGCCTTTCATTTTCCAAAACTTTTTCAGTTTTTTTAAAACTTATGTTGATTTTGTGTGTGCACATACAATTGTTTTTAAAATTATTTTTATTATCTGTCAAATAATACATTTATTTTTAGATGATTTTGGTAATTACTGTGAATTTTCTTCTTCGTAATCATGTGAATTTTATTAATGGTAGCTGATAGTGTAAATGTCTGATCCTGTCAGAGAGGATTTTGATAGCCTATTACATTTATCTGTCTGATAGTATGAATCAAGCTTGCCAATTTATGGCAGAAAGTATATTTGTAAATCTATTTAGCTACATATTGCATATGTCTATGTAAATATTACAAGTACTGCTGGTACAACCACTAAGGCATACATCTAGAAGACATAAAACGCAAAATTCAGTTAGAAGTCAGACATTACTTTTTCACTATCAATACTTTTTATAAGTCACTGAATAAACTCAACTCAGTTTTTCTCTGGATGACTTTGAAAGACTCTTATTACACAGCTCTTTATATGACTTGATATGACTTGAATTAGTATTACTGTCAAAAACTCTGACAGACTCCAGTGGGATTTACAGAGGCCTTAATATGTTGAAATTGTAATAAACCATAGAGTTTAGCTCAATGCAAATATTCAAGCTGCACTATTAATCATCACAAAATACAAAGTTAGCTTCTAGACATTCTTGAAAATTCAACCATGAAAGGTCTACCTTCATGCTGTTAGTTTCACTCTCAGTTTTGTTATCAAATATTGAGTAAACATTAATCAAAGGTCCAACACATTATCATTGTCTTATTTAAGACCTATACCTCCATGCAGTTAGTTTCATTCAATTTTCATTCCCAAATCTATGCAAAAATTACCAAAAGCTATCAATTCAATCAGCTAATCTTAAGAGACTTGAAACAATTAACAACTACATTTGAAGCCGATCTGTATTAGAAGATTAAGAAGCTGTATCTGCACTCATTTGTGATACCTGAGATGGAAGTGACCTTGATGGGTCAGTATCAGACTCCTGCTGACCATAGCCTGTGTGGGCAAAGTGAACTTTCCTCTTTGTTTTCAAGTGTGTCATTTCCAGATCTTGATCTTCCTCAAGAAATGTGACTCGAATAGCAGGATGAGAATATTCAGAGTCAAACTCGCCAGTGAATGTGCCAACAACTTTTTTCTTACCTTCATTCAAGTTGTCTTCACCAAACTAATCAGTCCAAGCATGATATTTAAAAAAAATTGGCAATACTAAAATTTAATATAAAAAGGCTATTTTAAAAAGTGTGCCTAAGACTTTGGATAAAAGCAAATTTTAACTAAATTTAGCATCTCACAATATTCATCATCTTACACAAGTTTTCAATTTAAAAGTCCATAATTAAACCGTAAATACATACAATTCGCTATTTAAAAAAATTTCATCCAACAGATCAAACTATTCAAAAATAATTTAGAAAACTAAGGAAATTTTAAAATTAATTAAATAATTGCTAAATGGTGTGAAAGTCTTCTTTGAGAGTAACTGCCAAACTTTCAAACAGCCTGTGTTTCACTGAAATGCTACTACAAGGTACTTTTTATGTCAGACTGGTTCTGTTCTTTGTTCTATGCTATAAATGCTACTACAAGGTACTTTTTATGTCAGACTGGTTCTGTTCTTTGTTCTATGCTATAAATCCAATACATGACAAACAAGAAATTTTAGGCTTGTTCCAACATGTCAAGTTCATGAAGTAATGCTGTAAAAATATGTGACCTTCACCTCAAAGTCAAAATATTGTGCACTGAAAGTTAGAATGAATTGTCTAAGCTTCATAATAATTCATTTCAAGTATGAAAAAATTCCAGAGTTGTGGACAAAATAATAAATTGAAAAATTTGAACTTGAATGACTTTGTCCTTCACCCTAATGTCAAACAAGTGTGTCCAGAATTAATTGTTCCAGTTTCATAATTATTCATTCTAACTATAAAAAATATCCATTAAGGTGTCTAGGAATAACTTGAAACAAACTTAACACATGTTTTCAATGACTGGGTCTTTGACCCTAAGGTTAAAAGGGCAAATATATCAAGGGTTTTAGGAATATAAGAAAAAACTTAAACTAAATCCTTAACAAACTGTTTATAATTATGATGATAGAAAAGCGACTTCTGTGTCTCATATAAGGGTTTGAAAAACTAGTAAACAATTATATACCAATGAAAGATGTATATACATTAAAAAAATAACCATATAATTTGCTTGGTAATGACAATGGACCTTATGCTTGCTGATTTCTGAATTTTTCATAACCATAGAAATATTAAAATTATCAATTGATGGCAAGAAAGTGTCAGGAACAAGAGGGTGTGATGATAAAAGGAAGCAGGCTATCATTGATTATTATTTTTTACAAACTAAGATTTTATTAACTTGATCAAAATAAAGACATTTGCAAAAGATTTGCCAATCTTAAAATACAAGAAGGCCAGATCCTGCATGTCAAATCCATAATCAAAAACTGATGAAAAGCTTTAACCAGATTTAACGATTGCCAATGCCAACACAAAAAAGTGATTGCTACATCTGTCAAAGACTTGTCTTAATATTTAAATTACACTGTATTAAATCTTACACATGTTATATTTGCTAAAAAAGATTATGCCTAATTCTTCAAAAAATTCAATTTGACTTTAGATGAGAAACTATTTCAAAGGGAACAGCATGGGACATAAAGAAATTTGCATCAATTAGAAATTACAGGTTGTTCAACATTTTATTTGTCTCATAATACAAATTTAAGAGAATTTGATAGAGGACAAACACTTTGGACCAAACTGAAGCAGCTAAGGACCAATGTATAATATGTATATATATATATATATATATATATATATATATATATACATATATATATATATATATATATATATATATATATATATATATATATATATATATATATATATATATATATATATATATATATATATATATATGAAAAAACATGATGTGTCTGTATTGTGCAAATACAATACATAACATACATCTGATTTCACCTTTTCACAAACAATTGATGAAAATATTTTTGCAAAATGTAATACATGTAATTGTAAAAGACAAAATAAAATGGCTATAATTTTTTTACAGGTATTAAAACATTGTAAAATTCCATTTAAACTAATAATTTCAGGTAAGCATTTAGATGCCAGAAGACATCACAACAAAATATGTACACCATGCCTACATATATATTATTTTTAATTCAATATGTATGTACTCAGACTGCTATTATTTAAATCCTTCCCTAACAAGTCATAGCTGAGACCAAAATTTAGATCACTGTAATGAAGTGACCAGTATTACAAGGTTTACAACTGCCTCAGGCAACATATTTATAATGAAATTTAAAAAACCTCCTCTATTCATAACATTTTCTGCCTCCTAAAATCTCAAGAAGTTTAAGAAATAGGAAATTAGTGAAAACATCTCATTCTCTTGTAGTTTTTACTACCCCCTGACTTGTTTCAAATTACTAAAAGAATGATCACAGATTTAAACATTTCTATCTGATTGCAATTTTAGCATGTTTTTTTACATACTCTCACTTACAAGATGTGTACCCAACATCAGTCTATATTGTTCCTACAATGATTCAAGCAAACAGCATAGAACCAGTTCTGACAACACATTATGTGATTCTACCAAACAGCATAGAACCTTATCTGACAACACATATGTGATTCTACCAAACATCATAGAACCTGTTCTGACAACACATTATGTGATTCTACCAAACAACATAGAACCTTATCTGACAACACATATGTGATTCTACCAAACATCATAGAACCTGTTCTGACAACACATTATGTGATTCTACTAAACAGCATAGAACCTTATCTGACAACACATGTGATTCTACCAAACATCATAGAACCTGTTCTGACAACACATTATGTGATTCAAAGAAACATCATAGAATCTGATCTGACAACACATTATGTGATTCTACTAAACAGCATAGAACCTTATCTGACAACACATTATGTGATTCTACTAAACAGCATATAACCTTATCTGACAACACATTATGTGATTCTACTAAACAGCATATAACCTTATCTGACAACACATTATGTGATTCTACTAAACAGCATATAACCTTATCTGACAACACACTATGTGATGGCTGATCTGAGCTTATGCTTTTCACTATTTGTCACACTTTAAACATTATTTAATATCTTGTATAGATCTCACCTTTTTGCCTCCCCTCTTTTTCCATGCCCCCATCATGGCAGGGTCAGTGCCCAGACGCATGGTCAGTTCAGCTTGGGACAACCTGATCAAGTCACCTGGTTCCATACCTTGTTCTTCAGCTTTAGCCTGCAAAAGTAGCATCATTTAATGAAGAAATATAGTCACAAGAATGGGTTGTTACATACAAATTATGAAAAATGAACCCTGGTACCAATTATCTACAAAACAATAGTATGGAAAAAAAAATCATGGTACCAATTGTCTATACAAAAATAGTATGTAAACTGTGTCCTGTTACGAATTGTCTCTAAATTAATAGTATCAAAAAGGTTCCCTGGTACCAACTATCCATAAAATAATAATCTGGAAAATATACTTTGGTACCAAATGTCTATAAAAAAATATTATGGAAAAAGCACCAAGGTACCAAATGTCTAACCAATATTAGTATAGAAAATGTACCCTGGTACCAACTGTCTATATAATAATAGTATGGAAAATGTACCCTGGTAACTGTCTATATAATAATAGTATGGAAAATGTACCCTGGTAACAACTGTCTATAAAAAATTAGTATGGAAAATATACCCTGGTACCAATTGCCTATGAATAATAGTATGGAAAATGTACCCTGGTACCAACTGTCTATATAATAATAGTATGGAAAATGTACTCTGGTACAAACTGTCTATAAAATAATAGTATAGAAAATGTACCCTGGTAACTGTCTATATAATAATAGTATGGAAAATGTACCCTGGTAACAACTGTCTATAAAATAATAGTATTGAAAATGTACCCTGGTACCAACTGTCTATATAATAATAGTATAGAAAATGTACCCTGGTAACAACTGTCTATATAATAATAGTATGGAAAATGTACCCTGGTAACAGCTGTCTATATAATAATAGTATGGAAAATGTACCCTGGTAACAACTGTCTATATAATAATAGTATGGAAAATGTACCCTGGTACCAACTTTCTATAAAATAATAGTATGAAATATGTACCCTGGTACAACTGTCCACAAACTAAAAGCTAAATGAGGATTTAAAATGAATCAAATTTGCTTAGGTTGAATATCCTAGATTTCGTTTATTAAATACACAAAGAAATGTTTATGTTGGTGAATGAATTTGTTCAGCATGAAACAATTACTGTGATCACATAATTATCTGTAACAGATAGAATGAAACGTTTAAAATGATCACATATTTATCTGTAACAGATAGCATGAAACAATTACTGTGATCACATATTATCTGTCACAGACAGCATGAAAGAATTACATGTACTGTGATCACATATTTATTTTTTAACAGATAGAATGAAATGTTTACAGAGATCACATATTTATCTGTAACAGATAGCATGAAACAATCACTGTGATCACATATTTATCTGTAACAGATAGCATGAAACAATTACTTTGATCACATATTTATTTGTAACAGATAGAATGAAACATTTACAGAGATCACATATTTATCTGTAACAGATAGAACGAAACAATCACTGTGATCACATATTTATCTGTAACAGATAGCATGAAACAATTACTTTGATCACATATTTATCTGTAACAGATAGCCTTTGCAGCCAATTTACATCCGATTATAAGTCATTACAGAATTCCCAAGGTCACATACACTTTTTCTTGCCTTTATCATTTTTTTCAACAGGGCTGTTATTACAATCATTAAAAGCATATACCAAGCTTATTTTTTATTTTCATTATGTAATAAAACAGAATCGCCACCATGAAATTTTAAGAAATCATAGCATTATGATGTAGTTAGGTTACAAAGTGATTTCATATGCATATTTAAATAAGTCATCAGTATTCATTGTGAAATAAGTGTAAAAGTTTAGATTTTAATATTAACAATATGCTACATTATGATTTCAACAAATATAACAAGGGTTCATTCAGTAAAATGGGGTATCTCATCTAATGACAGTAAAATGGGGTATCTCATCTAATGACAGTAAAATGGGGTATCTCATCTAATGACAGTAAAATGGTGTATCTCATCTAATGACAGTAAAATGGGGTATCTCATCTAATGACAGTAAAATGGGATATCTCATCTAATGACAGTAAAATGGGGTATCTCATCTAATGACAGTAAGTTTACCATCTAATATTGAGACACCATTAATTATTTTCACAAACAAAATTTTACGACCATTATAAGCTGTGACATAAAATTATAACAATTTTTATATCTATCCGAAGTCTTGGGAGACATTATTTTTGTACCATGCATTTACTATTGATCCTATTAAAATGAAAAATAAAAATTCTTGGTAGTTATTGATCTATTATAAAGAATTTTTGGATAGAGATGTCATAAACTAAAATAATTTATTTTTTTTATTTTCATCTGTTTACAAGCACTGAATGTGTGTGCATGTGTGATTTGGATTTTTGACACAGCTTTAAAAATAATTCAGTCATACTGCCATGATGTCTGCAATATGGCAGTTTATAGTGATGTCTAGCACTGAAGCATTATGCCACTGACATGTAGCATGATGTCCACTCAGTCACATTATCTTGACACCAGGCCAACCAGTCCTAGCAATAATCTCTTAATGCTGAACACCTAGCCATGTAGCTGTTAGTGCTAATTTTATAAGTCTTTGGTACAACTTTGCCAGGATTCAAACCCATGACCTGCCACATCCAATGCGGACACTGTAACCACTTAGGCCACCGGAGTGGTCACACAAGCATGAAATATTATTACAATGCTGTAACCATATTAACAGCAACTTCTGCTTTTGATACAAGTTAATATTGTCAATTTATACATTGCTGCATTAAAATGGTCAAAAGTCACCAGGAATTACATTTTCTTACTTGAAATCAAAACTCTACAGGGTGATGAGATATTCTGTCAATAACGAAAATGATTGTTGATATTTATCTCTCCTTACCATGAGGTAAGCTTTCATGTGTTCGTCTATTTTGTGATCCACATGATGTAAAATCTCTTTCAGAAGAGGTGTCTTTGGACGGTCTTTCTCTGAACTGATTTTTGTCGCTATTTTATCAGTCAGTCCAACTTTTTTCTTACCATGTGCATCTAAGTATGTTCTGAAATAAAAAAGAATGCATTTTAAACAGGATTTACATTATTGTATGTTCTGAAATAATACCAAAAGAATGCATTTTAAGCAGGATTTACATTATAGTATGTTCAATTATTTCTCTGTTAACTTTACATTGTTAGAATTATGCAGTATAATTTGATACTGGAAGGCTTCATGCTGCATGACATATGTCTAAAAATAACATAACTTATTAGGAACTACTTTGTAAAAGAAAACATCTACACTCATGTTGTAGACACTTTTGATTGATTAGATTTATTTGTGACTGAACTAAACAAACCGTTTAAAAATAGAAATGATAATCATTTAAAAATATGATAATGTTAAGAATTGGACAAGTTTACAGAATCACAAATGAAGCTTGGAAAGAAGCAAATAGTTTTGAGAAATATTTGTAACATTTTGCAAATGGAAAGGTTCTGTCTATGGACAGTGTCGACAAAACCTAATTTGTTCCATGTTATTTTTTTTTTTGTTTTTTCTCGACAAAACCTAATTTGTTCCATGTTATTTTTTTTGTTTTCTCTCAACAAAACCTAATTTGTTCCATGTTATTTTTATAGTCTTGATCCTTTCCCTGAAAAAATTATCACCTAAATTGTTCTATTGTGAATTGCATAATTTATCATAGGTCGTTTTCCAGTTGAAATAGTTCTTATCAACCACCACAAAGTAAGATCATTTTCAAGTGAATTGTTTTTTGTCAAAAGTGCAAAAGTGATATCCTAGTAATTATAACCATTTTTATACCTGATGTCCTGGTAAAGATATTCATTTTTATACCTGATATCCTGGTAATTATAATCACTGTTTATACTTAATATCTGGGTAATGATAATCATTTTTATACCTGATGTCCTGGTAATGATAATCATTTTTATACCTGATGTCATGGTAATGATAATCATTTTTATACCTGATGTCCTGGTAATGATAATCATTTTCATCCCTAATATCCTGGTAATTATAATCACTGCTTATACCTAATATCCTGGTTTGTTTGTTTGTTTGATTAGGATTTTTAACGTAGCTTTAACAATTTTTCAGTCATATGGCTACGATGTCTGCTGTGAGGCAGTTTATAGTGATGTCTAGCACTGAGGCATCATGCTGCAGACATGTAGCATGATGTCCCACCCAATCACATTATCCTGACATCAGGTCGACCAGTCCTAACACTAACCTCTTAATGCTAAGCGTCAAGCGAGGCAGCTGTTAGTACCATTTTTGTAAGTCTTTGGTATGACTCGGCTGGGAATCAAACCCACGACCTCCTGCTTCTGCGGCGAACGCTTTAATCACTAGGCCACCGGAGCAGTTTTTATCTAATATCCTGGTAATGATAATCATTTTTATACCTGATATCTTGATTAATGATAATCATTTTTATATGTGGTATCTTGGTAATTATGGTAATTTTTATACCTGATGCCCTGGTAAAGATAATCATTTCTATACCTGATATCTTGTTATCTATAATCATTTTTATACCTGATGTCCTGGTAATGATAATCATTTTTATACCTGGTATCTTGATTAATGATAATCATTTTTATACCTGATATCCTGGTAATCATAATCACTGTTTATACCTAATATCCTGGTAATGATAATCATTTTTATACCTGGCATCTTGGTAATTATAATCATTTTCATACCTGATAAACTGGAAATCATTTGTATAACTTATATCCTAGTAATTATACTAATTTTTATACCTGATGTCCTAGTAATGATACATATCTTTATACCTGGTATTTTGGTATTATGGTCATTTTTATACCTGATATCTTTGTAATTATAATCTTTCTCATATCTGATAAACTGGGAATCATTTTTAAAACTGATATCTTGGTAATAATAATCCGTTTTATACCTAATATCCAGGTAATGATAATCATTTATATACCTAATATCCAGGTAATGATAATAATTTTTATACCTGGTATCTTTGTAATTATAATCATTTTTATACCTAATATCCAGGTAATGATAATCATTTATATACCTAATATCCAGGTAATTATAATCATTTTTATACCTGATACCTTGGTAATGATAATTATTTTTAGAGCTGATATTTTGGTAATTATGATTATTATTATACCTGGTATCTTAGTAATTATAAACACTTTAATACCTGATATCCAGGTAAAGAAAATCATTTCAAAATACACAATAGATAGATTCAGCTATAATGTCACAGCTTGTGTCAAAACTATCCCAAACAGCTGGATGCCAAAAAAAAACAATTTGTAGCTGTCATCCACAAAATTAATGCAAAATTAATTCTTAAATGCATAATATTTTTTTAGCCATCCTCAGAGAAGTACAATGATAAAAAAATGGTCTATTTTTGCTAGTAGGTCTCTTATTGCAGATGTATCAACTGCAAGAGTATTTAAGCAATGTGTCTAATTTTCATAAAGATATTTACAAGTTATTTATCACTATATATGCTTACCTTGCAATTAAGGTCTACTTTTCATAAAGATATTTACAAGTTGTTTATCACTAAATATGCTTACATTGCAATTAAGGTATACATTTTATAAAGATATTTACAAGTTGTTTATCACTATATATGCTTACATTGCAATTAAGGTATACATTTTATAAAGATATTTACAAGTTGTTTATCACTATATATGCTTACTTTGAAAGTCAATAAAGGATAAGACAACAACAATTTAATTTAAAGTTATAAATCGATACTTTTTGAGAACCATGACAAGAACTTGTTTCCAATAAGAACTGGTAGGATGCAAGTACACAGTAAATTTTACTGTCCAATGAGAATAAAAAATGAATTCACAGCTCCAATTCCAGAAACTTTAATAATTTTAACATTGTAGGCTAAATCAATAATCATACAAATCAGATTTCCTCAAGAGTTATGACTATATTTTGTTCTACTTCATTTCTTCCACAATTTTCACAACCCTCGCAGTCTGTTCTTCTGTTCATTGTCCTTTACATAAAAAACTATATTATATATATATATATATATATATATATATATATATATATATATATATATATATATATATATATATATATATATATATATATATATATATATATAACTATATTATATATATATATATATATATATATATATATATACCAGTCTATCATATCAGAGCTAGGGTATCATTCTCCCCATGAATGTTCATTTTAAAATTTCCTATTTATATTTTCATCCTAGAAACCTTGATTTTTATTATTTGTGTCAATATATATCAGAATGCAGAATTTTTAGTAAAAATGCTTAATCATTCTGAAAAATCTGGAATGACTGGAATCTCTATCTTTGAATGACTCAAATTACTCAGACATTGAGCTCCGCTGCAAAGCGTCTCCTTTTCTGTACCCTTCAGACTCAAGACATCTGAAGACTATCATGTATATTTCATTGTGTATTTAATGTTTGTCCATACTTGTAAGTTGTACTTTAAATAAGGTAAACATAATGTTTACATAGTTAATTTTTTTTCCATGACTGTAATTTGCAAAAAGAATATTTACATAAAATTTGAGTTTGAAACATTCTCATCGCAGTCTTGTATACTATTTGATTGGAATTTTCAGATGAAATGATTTACATTTAGGTAAAGTGAAAATGTGTATAAACAGGGATTTCATAAATAATTCATTCCTGTTTAGCTCAGTCTGAGGGAATCCATTTATGATCAGAATTTACATTTGTGTCAAGATATAATTTAAGAAGAATCATTGAATTAAAATATTCCATGAAATTAGTAACATCCTTGATTGCATTATTGTGTACATCAGTGCAATCATGACTATTTTAATTAAATCTGAACATTCCTTATTTTTGGGCATGTGATAGGACATTTAGGATTTTCTGGGATTTAATTAACAATACTAAATGCAAATTTTTTGAATTTACCTAAATTGTTGGTTTCACTTTTTTTATTCATGTTTTAAGACCTAGAGTTGTAACAAGAGACAAAAAAATATTGCAGATGATAACACTCCATGTTTTGAAAGTTCTACTATATTTTAATCCAGATATACTTCCTTAACATCTACACATGGCATTTTTTGACAATTAACCTCATGATGCTAAAATGTCATACCTAATGCAGTCAACTCGCCTTAAAGAAAATGCCATTTCAAAAGAATTTTAACATCATTTATATTAGATACAAATAAATAGTGATATGCATTAACATTATTAATATTACATAAAATACATATTGATATGCATTAACATTATTATTACATAAAATACATATTGATATGCATTAACATTATTAATATTACATAAAATACATATTGATATGCATTAACATTATCTATATTACATAAAAATACATATTGTTATGCATTAACATTATTATTACATAAAATACATATTGATATGCATTAACTAATATTACATTAAATAAAAATAAATATATTTATGCTTTCAGATCAAGTTTCAAGCCTATCATATAGTCGCATTGATGGAAATAAAGATATCTTTTTAAAAAAAAATGTTCTTTTGTCCTAGAATAATCATATTTAATGGAAATGGGCACATTGTATAACCACCTAATTTATTAAAAAAATACCCGATTTTTAAAAAAAATTAAAAATACCTCATTTGTATAACCACCTAATTTATACAAAAAATACCTGATTTTTAAAAAAAATTAAAACTACCTCATTTGTATACATACTACAGCCTGTTTTAATTCATAATCTTGTTCTGACAGAGCTCTACAAAAATCCTGGATGACTGACATTTACTCACAAAACATTCCTTCTATCATAACCATTCCATGAAGTTCAGAATTCACAAGTACACTTGTATTGTATGAGATCTGCCCAGGATTTCTACAATGGAGAATTTGATTCATATTTCTATATTGGTGCCTATATACAGCAAAGTCACTGTCTTTAGCGGGCCTTGCTAGTTGTGATGCTTGTTGCCAGTGGCACATTCAGTGTGTACTGTTGTGCTTTGTGTGAGGGTTACAATGGCTTAATAGAGAGCTCTGGATGTACTTTGTGTGCCGTGACACGGCACATTGTCAATTTTCCAAGAGGCTATAGGACACCCAAAGTTTTCCAAGAGGCGATAGGACACCCAAACACGACAATGACTATTCAGTTTGGCAACTGTCTTTTACAAACAATAAAATATATAAAAAGAGGAATTTATTTCTACAAGCTTAGAAATATCAATGTAATAGACATAACACAAATGTTACAATCAACTTGCAAACTTGGAAAATTGACTTTTTGACAACTTTGGGTGTCCTATAACCTCTTGGAAAATTGACTTTTTGGCAACTTTGGGTGTCCTATAGCCTCTTGGAAAATTGACTTTTTGACAACTTTGGGTGTCCTATAGCCTCTTGGAAAATTGACTTTTTGACAACTTTGGGTGTCCTATAACCTCTTGGAAAATTGACTTTTTGACAACTTTGGGTGTCCTATAGCCTCTTGGAAAATTGACTTTTTGACAACTTTGGGTGTCCTATAGCCTCTTGGAAAATTGACTTTTTGACAACTTTGGGTGTCCTATAGCCTCTTGGAAAATTGACTTTTTGGCAACTTTGGGTGTCCTATAGCCTCTTGGAAAATTGACTTTTTGGCAACTTTGGGTGTCCTATAGCCTCTTGGAAAATTGACTTTTTCACAACTCTGGGTGTCCTATAGCCTCTTGGAAAATTGACATTTTGGAAAATTGACTTTTTGACAACTTTGGGTGTCCTATAGCCTCTTGGAAAATTTACTTTTTGACGACTTTGGGTGTCCTATAGCCTCTTGGAAAATTGACTTTTTGACAACTTTGGGTGTCCTATAGCCTCTTAGCAAATTCAACAGCCAACAAATATAGAACACAGTTATGGCTTAATAATAAATACTGATGACCAAACTGAATGAAGTGGTTATATAACTCTTGAAGCCGGTGAAAACTGGAAATTATATTCATGTTTTAATTTGTTAAAGTGTTTAAAACAAGTTTCATGGTATCATCACATTATATCTCAACTTGTGCTATAGTTGAAGGGTGTTACAATGAAGGGGTAATATAATGAAGGGGTGTTACAATGAAGAGGTGCTAAAATTAAGGGATGTTAAAATGAAAGGGTATGACAATAAAGGGGTGTTAAATAAATGGGTTCTATAATGAAGGGATGTTAAAATGAAATGGATGTTACAATGAATGGGTGCTATAATGAAAGGATGATGCAATGGAAGGGTATGAGATTAAAGGGGTGTTACAATGAAAGGTTTACATTATAAAGGGGTGCTGCAATGAAGATAGGTTAAAATGAAAGGGTGTGACAATAAAGAGGTGTTACAAGGAAGGGGTTCTATAATGAAGGGATGTTACAATAAAGGAATGTTAAAATGAAAGGGGTGTTACAATTAAAGGGTGCTATAATGAAGCGGTGTGAAAGTAAAGGGGTACTAAAAACAAGGTATGCTACAATGAAAGGGGGGGGGGCGGCGTGGCTGAGTGGTCTAAAGTGCTCTCTGTTACGGATCACTGCCATCTCACCTCTGTCTGAGTGGGTTTGAGTCTTGGATTCGGCTAATGTAGTTATGTGAGAAAGCTTGCCAGTAGCTTCTCATGGGTCGATGGTTCTATCCGGAGATTTTCCTGGGTTCTTCCTCCACCAATAATACTGGCCACCATGTATAGCCTATCATGTGCTGAAAAATGGTGTTAAACCCTATGACAACAACAACAATGAAAGGATGTGACAATAAAGGGGTGTTAAATGAAGGGGTTCTATAACTAAGGAGTGTCACACTAAAGGGATGTAAAAATGAAAGGGGTGCAATAATGAAAGTGTGTTGCAATGACAGGTCTGAGATTAAAGGGGTGTTACTATGAAAGGGTTATATAATGAAGGGGTGCTTTAATGAAGAGTTGTTAAAATGAAAGGGGTGTTACTATGAAAGGATTCTATTATGAAAGGCTGCTATAATGAAGGGATGTTAAAATGAAGGGTGTGAAAATAAAGCAGTGTTACAATGAAGGGGTACTATAATGAAGGGATGTTACAATAAAAGGTGGTTAGAATAAAGGGATGTACAAGAAGGGGTGCTATATTGATGGATAATCTTATTCTTAAAACTACAAGTTTACTAGCATGCTTGATAAAAGGTTTGAAACATTTAGTGGAATGTTATATTGAGAGAAAAGTTTTGTAACATTTAGTGGAATATTAAATTGAGATAGAAGTTTTGTACAAAATTATCTTTTGTGTTTTAAGATGCAATATACACATTTCCTTCTTATTTGAGTCTGCAGGTAGATGGATATAGATGGCAAGACAGATCAACAAAAACATATCAACATACAGATGGACATAAAAATGTCTACAAATATGACGCTTATGCTTTTTTTGTTTTAGAAATACCCACTTTTGTATGTAGCTGGCATGGTTTTCTTTCTTTTGTTGTTCCTTCTTGTTGGAGCCATACGATAAGTAGTTTTCAATATCCATATATAGACTGACCATGTTTAAACATTCTTTCTCATCTGACTCTGCCAGATGCTTTTTGAAGTTTGTAAGAATCCTAAGAAAAATAAAAAAATTATCTGCAATCAAGAAATGATAATGCTTACACTTCATAGTCAGATTCCACAGCGAACATTAATACATGTATTTTAGTATACCACTGTGAACATTAATACATGAATTTTAGTATACCATAGTGAACATTAATACATGAATTTTAGTATACCACAGTGAACATTAATACATGTATTTTAGTATACCACTGTGAACATTAATACATGTATTTTAGTATACCACAGTGAACATTAATACATGAATTTTAGTATACCACTGTGAACATTAATACATGTATTTTAGTATACCACTGTGAACATTAATACATGAATTTTAGTATACCACAGTGAACATTAATACATGTATTTTAATATACCACTGTGAACATTAATACATGTATTTTAGTATACCATAGTGAACATTAATACATGTATTTTAATATACCACTGTGAACATTAATACATGTATTTTAGTATACCATAGTGAACATTAATACATGAATTTTAGTATACCACTGTGAACATTCATACATGAATTTTAGTATACCACTGTGAACATTAATACATGAATTTTAGTATACCACTGTGAACATTAATACATGTATTTTAGTATACCACTGTGAACATTAATACATGTATTTTAGTATACCAAGGTGAACATTAATACATGTATTTTAGTATACCAAGGTGAACATTAATACATGTATTTTAGTATACCACAGTGAACATTAATACATGAATTTTAGTATACCACTGTGAACATTAATACATGTATTTTAGTATACCATAGTGAACATTAATACATGTATTTTAGTATACCACTGTGAACATTAATACATGTATTTTAGTATACCACAGTGAACATTAATACATGAATTTTAGTATACCATAGTGAACATTAATACATGAATTTTAGTATACCACTGTGAACATTCATACATGAATTTTAGTATACCACTGTGAACATTAATACATGAATTTTAGTATACCACTGTGAACATTAATACATGTATTTTAGTATACCACTGTGAACATTAATACATGAATTTTAGTATACCATAGTGAACATTAATACATGAATTTTAGTATACCACTGTGAACATTAATACATGTATTTTAGTATACCATAGTGAACATTAATACATGAATTTTAGTATACCATAGTGAACATTAATACATGAATTTTAGTATACCACTGTGAACATTAATACATGAATTTTAGTATACCACTGTGAACATTAATACATGTATTTTAGTATACCACTGTGAACATTAATACATGTATTTTAGTATACCAAGGTGAACATTAATACATGTATTTTAGTATACCAAGGTGAACATTAATACATGTATTTTAGTATACCACAGTGAACATTAATACATGAATTTTAGTATACCACTGTGAACATTAATACATGTATTTTAGTATACCATAGTGAACATTAATACATGTATTTTAGTATACCACTGTGAACATTAATACATGTATTTTAGTATACCACTGTGAACATTAATACATGTATTTTAGTATACCACTGTGAACATTAATACATGTATTTTAGTATACCACTGTGAACATTAATACATGTATTTTAGTATACCAAGGTGAACATTAATACATGTATTTTAGTATACCAAGGTGAACATTAATACATGTATTTTAGTATACCACAGTGAACATTAATACATGAATTTTAGTATACCACTGTGAACATTAATACATGTATTTTAGTATACCACAGTGAACATTAATACATGTATTTTAGTATACCACTGTGAACATTAATACATGTATTTTAGTATACCACTGTGAACATTAATACATGTATTTTAGTATACCACTGTGAACATTAATACATGTATTTTAGTATACCACTGTGAACATTAATACATGTATTTTAGTATACCATAGTGAACATTAATACATGAATTTTAGTATACCATAGTGAACATTAATACATGAATTTTAGTATACCACTGTGAACATTCATACATGAATTTTAGTATACCACTGTGAACATTAATACATGAATTTTAGTATACCACTGTGAACATTAATACATGTATTTTAGTATACCACTGTGAACATTAATACATGTATTTTAGTATACCAAGGTGAACATTAATACATGTATTTTAGTATACCAAGGTGAACATTAATACATGTATTTTAGTATACCACAGTGAACATTAATACATGAATTTTAGTATACCACTGTGAACATTAATACATGTATTTTAGTATACCACAGTGAACATTAATACATGTATTTTAGTATACCACTGTGAACATTAATACATGTATTTTAGTATACCACAGTGAACATTAATACATGAATTTTAGTATACCACTGTGAACATTAATACATGTATTTTAGTATACCACAGTGAAAATTAATACATGTATTTTAGTATACCACAGCGAACATTAATACATGTATTTTAGTATACCATAGTGAACATTAATACATGTATTGCAGTATACCACATTGAACATTAATACATGTATTGCAGTATACCACATTGAACATTAATACATGTATTGCATTATACCACAGTGAACATTAATACATGTATTGCAGTATACCACATTGAACATTAATACATGTATTGCAGTATACCACATTGAACATTAATACATGTATTGCAGTATACCACATTGAACATTAATACATGTATTGCAGTATACCACAGTGAACATTATTACATGTATTGCAGTATACCACATTGAACATTAATACATGTATTGCAGTATACCACAGTGAACATTAATACATGTATTGCAGTATACCACATTGAACATTAATACATGTATTGCAGTATACCACAGTGAACATTAATACATTTATTTCAGTATACCACAGTGAACATGAATACATAAATTTCAGTATAACTGTGAACATAAATACATGCATTAAATTTTCCAGGTATTATCTACCATTTCAATGACAAAATGAGCTAAGCATTGATGTTTCATTTACCAAATGCAATTTCCTTCAAATTCAACAAAAAGGGCTAATATTTTTTATAGTGTAAAGTTTAAAAAATGGGGTCTACACCTGACCCCATATTATAAGCAGGGTCATGAGTTATTAGGGATTGAGTTATCAAGGGAGTGGTATATGTCATATATGCTCCATCAGTCCAATGTCATGCTATTGTCTGTTCCCAAAAAAAATGTGCCAGTTCATCTTTATGTAATATATGAAAGGTATAAAAGTGTTAGGCTAGTTAAAACATGTTCATAATTCAGCCATGTCATCCTGACAGTGCAGGAGCTGACCCAAGGATAGTTTTGATATGGCCCTCCAAATAAATATCAGTTTAACTAAACATCAGAAAATTGGCCAAAAGAATTATTTGATATAGCAAAATTATATAGAGACTTACGCTTTATTGGCGACCATGTCATGGAATGGAGGGGGTGGTTTAGCTGACTTCTTTACATCTCCTGCCTCATCAAACTCCATTTCATCCTGTCCCTCCTTCTTCTGTTGAATAAAATAATTTTTTCTTCCCAAAAATGAAGTAAAAAGGTGTACAGTGTAATTCCTGCATAGTCTGACAAATTTTATACCTAGAGCTCATGTGCTAAGAAATATTGGGTCTGGGCTACAACATCTTATTTATATAGACCACAGGGCTACAACATCTTATTTATATAGCCCACAGGGCTACAACATCTTATTTATATAGACCACAGGGCTACTACATCTTATTTATATAGACCACAGGGCTACTACATCTTATTTATATAGACCACAGGGCTATTACATCTTATTTATATAGACCACAGGGCTACTACATCTTATTTATATAGATCACAGGGCTATTACATCTTATTTATATAGACCACAGGGCTACAACATCTTATTTATATAGACCACAGGGCTACTACATCTTATTTATATAGACCACAGGGCTATTACATCTTATTTATATAGACCACAGGGCTACAACATCTTATTTATATAGACCACATGGCTACTACATCTTATTTATATAGACCACAGGGCTATTACATCTTATTTATATAGACCACAGGGCTACAACATCTTATTTATATAGACCACAGGGCTACTACATCTTATTTATATAGATCACAGGGCTACAACATCTTATTTATATAGACCACAGGGCTACTACATCTTATTTATATAGATCACAGGGCTATTACATCTTATTTATATAGCCCACAGGGCTATTACATTTTATTTATATAGCCCAAAGAGCTATAAAAAAAACAATAACCTGCTCTAATTTTTTGGTCAAAACTTTCATTTCACAATGACTAATTCAAAACACAAAAAAAATCATATTTGAAGTTTATGCTTAAAGAAAAGAAGAAACATGATCCGATGCAATAGTCAAACACAAATCTTAATCAACATCTTTAAATTCTTTATTTTAGTCAAACACAAATCTTAATCAACATCTTTAAATTCTTTATTTTAGTCAAACACAAATCTTAATCAACATCTTTAAATTCTTTATTTTAAGAACAGCATTATCATTAAGGTAAATGAAATATATTATTATGGATACATTGCTGGCATCTGAACTGCTAAATAATCTGGAAAATTCAGCTTTACCTACTCCTTATTGTGATTTTGTCTTTGTATAAACATAACGGCAGAGTTCACTTTCTATGCAACATTAGGGATTCTATCCTATAACATTCTGGAAATTTTGTGAGATTTTAAAATGTCAGTATTTATCAAGATGCAGTGAAAATTAAGCTTTCTAAACATATCAAGTATATAGAATCATTCTGTGGCGGTTGTTCAATGTAAAATATGTTCCTTGATTAGTAATCTATGTAAAATATGTTCCTTGATTAGTAATCTATGTAAAATATGTTCCTTGATTAGTAATCTATGTAAAATATGTTCCTTGATTAGTAATCTATGTAAAATATGTTCCTTGATTAGTAATCTATGTAAAATATGTTCCTTGATTAGTAATCTATGTAAAATATGTTCCTTGATTAGTAATCTATGTAAAATATGTTCCTTGATTAGTAATCTATGTAAAATATGTTCCTTGATTAGTAATCTATGTAAAATATGTTCCTTGATTAGTAATCTATGTAAAATATGTTCCTTGATTAGTAATCTATGTAAAATATGTTCCTTGATTAGTAATCTATGCTCCACTTTCATAACAAGATATATTGCATTAAATAAAAGCTAAAAAATTTAAATTATTAATCTAGACTATCTGGTAGGCAGTAAATTGACACGTTTGTCTGACATTCAGCCAAACGACTGATCTGTGTGACATTCAGACAAATAACAGGTCTGTGTGACATTCAGACAAATAACAGGTCTGTGTGACATTCAGCCAGATGACAGATCTGTGTGACATTCAGCCAAATGACTGATCTGTGTGACATTCAGACAAATAACAGGTCTGTGTGACATTCAGACAAATGAAAGGTCTGTGTGTCATTCAGACAAATGACAGGTCTGTGTGACATTCAGCCAAATGACCGATCTGTGTGACATTCAGCCAAATGACTGATCTGTGTGACATTCAGACAAATGACAGGTCTGTGTGACATTCAGCCAAATAACAGGTCTGTGAGAAATACAATATACACATCTGTGTGATATACACCAAATTACACATCTGTGTGATACACAGTCAAATATACACAGCAAAATATGCATCTGTGATACATAGAAAATTACACATCTTGTGATACAAAGCCAATATCACATTCATGTGATACATAGCCAATTACACATCATGTGATACATAGCCAATTACACATCATGTGATATAGTCAATTACACATTTGAGTGATACACAGCCAATGACACAACTGAGTGTTATACAATAACACATCCTCATTTAATATGATATCACTATATGGTTCTAATAATTGGAAATTTACTTTACATTTATATTGTCATTGGTAGCAATCATAACCATAAGCATTTTTCCTGTAAAAAGAAAACTCTCTTGACACGTATTTCCAGCCACTTTGGAAAATGCAGCAATCCATCAGATTCCTGGTACGTTGTATTGACTTCCTTTGATGAAAGGTTCTTTGCTTTTTTTTAAAATTTTAGCCGGTTTTCTCTCAAGACGATGCATAAGTTAATTAAGTCACCACTAAAAGAGAGCTTTGTAAGAGCAAACAAATACCAATTTCTTATCAATCAAGTTTTGGCAACATCAAATAATTGTGAACACTGATTGAGACTGACTTTTTGAATCATTTGCTTAGTGTTTATACTGAATGATTGATGCTTCAAAGGTAATCAAACTTGCTTGAAGAATTGGTAAAGCTATTTTTTCTGGATACAGTTATAAAAAAAGGAATTAGCTGTTGTTTGCTTAATTGTAGCACTTCCTGTCTTTGAAGATAGGTCAATTGTAGCACTTCCTGCCTTCAAAGGTAAATCAGTTGTAGCACTTCCTGACTTCGAAGGTAGGTCAATCATAGATAGTAGTATGACTACTGGAGTGTATCACAGCAGACAGTTACCCAGGCCAGGTATCAACATTAGCAGATTATGATATTGCAATGCACTGATAAGATGTTTTGACAATATATGGACAAAAAACTTGTTTATTTAATAATAGATTCCAGTGCATTTTATATCAAAGGTTTGTGTCTTTCTTTCATCATACCTCTGACTTTCTCCACTCCAAACCCAAAATATAAGTTTAAACAACCAACAATAATGCAAGAAATAATCAATAGATGGTATTATTTTGTCTAGTGTTGTTCCGATTATCGATTATAATCGATCATCAGTTGGTTGAGCAAACCAATAAGATAATCGATTGTGAAACTCCATAATCGATTGTGTGTAAAGGGAGACTACTTTTTAGGTGTGTGCAAAACACAAAGGTTAGTAAAACTCCCAGCCACTAAAGTTGACCTGAAATTTATGAATCCCTTCACAACTACAAATAAAAAAACTTTACAATTCATAATTAGGAACATATAGTTATTATTACATGGTCAAGTTGTTAAATTGTTGTTAGTAAATTTAAACACATTTTGCTGATTTGTTTCAGTTACATTGCACATCTTTTGTAGTATTTATAAACAATGACAAACAAGAAAATCATGTCCTTCAATACTTTAAATTATAGATACATCACATATGAACAAAAGAATTTCAGGGAATTGTAGCAGTATTTCTGTTACATCAGCCATAAAAGGTTTTGTTCATTTAACAAAGTTGTTGAACAAAAGTAACACACAATGTAATATTATTGTCAGGTTAAAGTATACATGTCATTAAAAGAGATTATTCCTGTGCATTTATAAACATATTGAACTCTTAATCAGAGATATAACTGTATAACAAAAATTTAAATTTGCTCTTAGTAACCAATTATAATCGATGATCAGTTGGCTAAGGGGAACCAATTATCGATTATGAATTTCTGACCAATTCCCATCACTAATTTTGTCATCAATAAGGAAAAAAAGATTGTAATTTATGGCAAAACTCATCTGATACCTGAATAAATATTTAGATTTCCGGAGCCATGCCATGATCATTTTATATTTTCATTCATAGGCGATATCTTGAAATAATAATAAACATTTTACATGTTACTTTTGTACTTTTAAGAAAGAAACCTTTGTTTCTACAAGAAAAATACATGTACCAGTATGTGAAATTTTGTGAGGCAGCCATTATCATATTATAGCCAAATTTGTGTTGTAATGTAGAGTACTATAGTAAGATCCTACTGTGCATCACCAAGCATATAAAAATATTGCTGCAATCAGAAACACAGCATATGTATCAGTTCATATATGCATCCCAGGCATGTGAAATTTCACTGTAATCTGAAACACATCTACATCTTGTTAATGTGTGTTTGACAGATCATACATGTGTCCAAAGCACCAAATTTGTTTCATTCAGAAACACAATATATGTGACAGATCATACATGCACCCAAAGCACAAAATTTGTTTCATTCAGAAACATAGTATATGTGACAGATCATATATGCATCCAAAGCACAAAATGTTTCATTCAGAAACACAATATATGACAGATCATGCATGCATCCAAAGCACAAAATTTGTTTCATTCAGAAACACTGTATATGTGACAGATCATAGCTGCATCTTAAGCACATGAAAATTAGCTTCAATCAGAAACTCAGCATGTGTGCCAATTCATACATGCATCCCAGACACATAAAATCCCACTAAAATCATATTTATAGGCACATCAACATGTGATGGGAGAATCATAAATAAATTTGATGGCAATCAGTGACTGGGAATACTCAGATATATTAGGGTTGATACAGAAATATGCATTTGTGAAGTTTTGCTAAATTTTAAATTTAGAAATTCACTTGTGCACTTTTTAAATTCATTTCTTCATTCAAAAATAAAAGTTTGATGATCTATTTCAAGTGGCACAATGAAATATATGCCAATAATGTACTGTATCTAGGTCTTTGACACACATTGTTTGTAGTCATGTTGGAAAAATATATAATTTCATGAACAATCATCAGTTGCTAATTGATGAACAATTGATTAATAATCAATTTGTCTACATATCAATTAGAGTTAATAATTGATTAATTGGTCATTTCACTGACAGTGACCAAATTTGACCAAAATGTTTGATTTCAAAAAAAATTTTATTTAATAACCACAGCAACATGAATTTTCACCTCTTCAGTTGGTTTTTTGTTCTTGGCTTCACGAACTCTTTTGTAAGCAGCTCGAATTGCCTTCCTTCGTTCCCTCTCCATCTCTTTTCTCTTGGCTCTACGTTGGGCACGGATTTCTGCTCTCTGTTCACTTGACAAATCATCCCACTCATTATGTCTTGCAAGACGTTGGGATTCTGTTGTTGGATATCTGATCAAAAGTATAAAATTACAGTAGAATTTTAATTACCATGATAAATTAATAAGTCAATTCAACAAATCCGGCAGCCTATATCCATATCCTCTGGTCTCATAGTTATGACATATTTCTTCACCTGAAACAAGGACTCTAGCTCAAAGTCAATAAAAGTTACTTTCTGTCAATTTAACATGAATAGATGGATAAACATTCCATGTTTTTACATGGATCTAATTCTATTACTGATATACTAAATGTCAATGTCAGATAAAATCTTTTTATTATTGCTATAATTTAAATTTATACATCAAGGACAAACAGTACATGATATGCCTGCCCATCTTGTTACCTTTTCCCTTTTAATGACTTTTGACCTTTGAACTAGGTTCTAATTATCATAGGTTGTGGACCTGGGTAAAGTTTTATCAAAATATCTATTGGAGTAAAAAAGTGAACTGCTTTACAATATTCCTTATTATAACTTTAACCTAAATGGCAGGAGCAGAACAGTGAGCATGTGAGATGCTCTTAAATCATGTACAAATAAAAAGCTGCAGTGTAAATTAAATAGTTTCACTCGTCTAAAATGTATGCCCATACATGAATGGCGGTCACTAATTTATACTGTCCCATGCTGTGACCTTGACCTTGATGTAGGGGATAGGACTATGGTACATGATACATGGTGTAGTCATGATATATAAGTAAATTTTCATTAATATGTTAAAAGTTGTAAACAAGTTATATTTTGGACATAGATGTAAGTCAGATTGATATTTCCATTGTTGTTACTTCACTCTGAGGAATGGAAAAGTATGTGACTTTGGTAGCTAACACATTACCAAGTCATTATATACATAAATATTTGCAAGGTTTTATTAAAAACTCTTCAACCATTATAAAGATATTGGCTACGCATGCAAATGTCCACAGACAGACAGACAGATAGACAGATGCTTTGTGATGGATTCATGAACAATGTGGACAATGCCATAGCCTAAAAATCCAGACTCAAGATGGGCATTCAACAATGTTACAGTGTTGTAAAGATAGGCAACTGCAGTGTTACATCATTTTAAAAACTGACAAACTACAATGTTACAATTTATTGAGGCTGATGGTTTTAAAGCTGCAAACATACTGAAAATCAAAACACTGCATGCACTCCAGAGCCACCAGTCAAATTTTGGAAGGGATCCGTGATAGTTTCATACTATAAGAAGTCAACCAAGACATGCATGATAGGGGGACCCCACATCAATCATATCAGGGTCAATGTGTTACACTATGGTACTAGATCCATGGCTAAACGATATTAATGTCATCATAGATATTCTATCAGATCGTGGAATGGGATCAATGCTTCATTGCATTTTCATATGTAGACGGAGGGAAATTAGTCTGAATGACTAATACTTTGTCAATTTATTATTTTTTTTTAGATGAAAAAATGATTAAAAACAAGTACCACTGCAATGTCATCTGTTTTTCATGCAAAGTGTGAGAATATATTACTAAATTATTAATTCAGGAATACAGTTGTATCTTAGGACCGAATGAACATGTTATAATAGTGAATCAGTCTTCTTACAGATTATAAATGCACACATGTACAAACATTTAATAATACCAAATCAAAGTCTTCTTACAAAAACACACACACACATACATACAAGTGTATAAACATACCATAATACTGAATCAAATTCTTATAACAATACACAAAAACACATGCTATTATACTGAAACAAGGTTGTCTTACAAAACTACACATGCACATACACACATATATACAAACATACTCAGTCTTCTTACAAAAATACACATATGCTGACACACGCATGCACACACACACAAACACACACACAAACACACACACACACACACACAATGTACAAACATGCTCAGTTCTCTTACAAATATATGCATACACCAACACACACACACAAACACAAAAACACACACACATGTGCAAACATTCTGATTCTTCTTACAAATATTCACACAAACACACACACACACATACAAATGGCAAACATGCTGAGTCATCTAATAAAAATACACATGCACACATGCTGTAATACTGAAACAAGGTCTTCTTACAAAAATACACATGCACACACACACACACACACACACAAATATACAAACATACTCAGCCTTCTAACAAAAATACACATAAACCCAAAAGTCACCCACACAAACAAACACACACACACACAATTTACAAAGTCTTCTTACAAAAATACACACACAAGCATTCACAAATTTATTATAATGCTGAATAACACTTTAAAAAATACACACACACACTTTACACACATACTATAATGCAGAATGACACTTACAAAATTATACACATATGCTTAAATAGTGAATCAATGTTTTTTTTACAGAAATACACACAGACATATACTTCAGCAGCATTTAAAAATATTTATGTTGACAATCTTCTACTAAGTAAAAGAAATTTACCAGGTCTTTTCTCTTATATTACATAAATAAAGTGAAAATAAAACTTTCCAAAGAAGAATGCTTTTTGATGCATTAATGCCAAGGTCAATTCTATCCCTGACCATGACCAATGTTACAAAGAAAGTAGGGGAAAATATCACACAATAATAAATAGCATATGAACATATGACCAATGTTATAAAGAAAGTAGGGGAAAATATCACACAATAATAAATAACATTTGAGGAATTAATTAAAAAATTCAATATGTATATACAATATTAAATCATGATGAAAAATATAATAGAAATATGAAACAAATGCTATGGCCAAGATGTTAAATAATATAGCTCAAATATAGCTTTTAAGAAAAGTAAACACCATATGACAAAATGTGAAGAAATAATTGAAATATATGTAAAACAAGAATGAAAAAACCTTTTCATGTATGGTTTAAAGACATGTAAAAGAAGCTAGGACCAAGCAAAAATGGTTAATGTTGAAAAGGAACCAAAATAAAGTGCATGTTTACAGATATTTAATAATTAGTCATTTTAAGTTTAATTTCAATACTCAAAATAAAAATGTGTGTTCTGTCAAATGATCAATTTTTTTTAATACTATGAAATAGTGTGTTCTATAGAAACATCATTGTTTTTATTTTACTATACAATAATGTTCTGTCAAACGATCAATGTTTTTATTTTGCTATGAAATAGTGTGTTCTATAGAAACATCAATGTTTTTATTTTACTATATATAATAATGTTCTATAGAAACATCAATGTTTTTATTTTACTATATATAATAATGTTCTATAGAAACATCAATGTTTTTATTTTACTATATATAATAATGTTCTATAGAAACATCAATGTTTTTATTTTACTATATAATAATGTTCTATAGAAACATCAATGTTTTTATTTTACTATATAATAATGTTCTATAGAAACATCATTGTTTTTATTTTACTATATATAATAATGTTCTATAGAAACATCAATGTTTTTATTTTACTATATATAATAATGTTCTATAGAAACATCAATGTTTTTATTTTACTATATAATAATGTTCTATAGAAACATCATTGTTTTTATTTTACTATATAATAATGTTCTATAGAAACATCATTGTTTTTATTTTACTATATAATAATGTTCTATAGAAACATCATTGTTTTTATTTTACTATATAATAATGTTCTATAGAAACATCAATGTTTTTATTTTACTATATAATAATGTTCTATAGAAACATCAATGTTTTTATTTTACTATATAATAATGTTCTATAGAAACATCAATGTTTTTATTTTACTATATAATAATGTTCTATAGAAACATCAATGTTTTTATTTTACTATATAATAATGTTCTATAGAAACATCAATGTTTTTATTTTACTATATAATAATATTCTATAGAAACATCAATGTTTTTATTTTACTATATAATAATGTTCTATAGAATCATCAGTTTTTATATTGCTGTGAAATAGTCTGTTCTATAGAAACATCAATGACAATGTTTTTATTTTACTGAGAAAATAAGTGTTCAACAGAACCATAAATGACATTGCTTTTGTTTTACTGAGAAAATGAGTGTTCTACAGAACCATAAATGACATTGTTTTTGTTTTACTGAGAAAATGAGTGTTCTACAGAACCATAAATGACAATGTTTTTGTTTTACTGAGAAAATGAGTGTTCTACAGAACCATAAATGACATTGTTTTTGTTTTACTGAGAAAATGAGTGTTCTACAGAACCATAAATGACAATGTTTTTGTTTTACTGAGAAAATGAGTGTTCTACAGAACCATAAATGACATTGTTTTTGTTTTACTGAGAAAATGAGTGTTCTACAGAACCATAAATGACATTGTTTTTGTTTTAATGAGAAAATGAGTGTTCTACAGAACCATAGATGACATTGATTTTGTTTTAATGAGAAAATGAGTGTTCTGTCGATATTCTTATTTTACTATCTTCCCATGAAGTACATGTATATACTTAAACGCGTTAAATTGGAAAAAAATCAACATATTAAACTTTTTCATATTGTAGATTCATTCTTTTATTTAGAAATTTTATATGACTGTAGATTATCTATTAACATGATCAGAATAATACATTTATATAAGTTATGCAGGATATTATCTACCCTGTTTTTATAAAATCTAGGTTCAATGGCTGGTATGTTAACAGAGACTGATTTGGTGGGAAACATACCAATCAAACAATAGACCAACAAGGAATACATGGAATTAAAGAATGGAGATTTATCAGAAAATCTAAACTTGTAAACAAGATTTCAAAACAAAGAGGTTTTCATTTTCTACAGAGTGTCAGTCCACATCAGTCTGATCTTACTGGGATTTGTCTTACGTGAAAGTCCAAAAAACCTTATAAGAATTAAGAACTGTTTGTCTATTCTGACCCAATGATCAAGAATAGTTTACAAAAATCAATGAAATCATCAGCATACACCAATATGTCCAGTTTAATCACTTAAATGGTACAGTGCTATAATCTTTATCCAAATGAATCACTTAAATGGTACAGTTCTATAATCTTTATCCAGATGACTCACTTAAATGGTACAGTTCTATAATTTTATCCAGATTAATCACTTAAATGGTACAGTCCTATAATCTTTATCCAGATTAATCACTTAAATGGTACAGTCCTATAATCTTTATCCAGATTATTCACTTTTTTGGTACAGTTCTATAATTTTATCCTGATTATTCACTTAAATGGTACAGTCCTATAATTTTATCCAGATTAATCACTTAAATGGTACAGTCCTATAATCTTTATCCAGATTATTCACTTTTTTGATACAGTTCTATAATTTTATCCAGTTTAATCACTTAAATGGTACAGTCCTATAATCTTTATCCAGATTATTCACTTAAATGGTACAGCCCTATAATTTTATCCAGATTAATCACTTAAATGGTACAATCCTATAATCTTTATCCAGATTATTCACTTAAATGGTACAGTCCTATACCTTTACCCAGATTAATCACTTAAATGGTACAGTCCTATAATCTTTATCCAGATTAATAACTTAAATGGTACAGTCCTATAATCTTTATCCAGATTAATCACTTAAATGGTACAGTCCTATAATCTGTATCCAGATTAATCACTTAAATGGTACAGTCTTATAATCTTTATCCAGATGAATCACTTAAATGGTACAGTCCTATAATCTTTATCCAGATTAATCACTTAAATGGTACAGTCCTATAATCTTTATCCAGATTAATCACTTAAATGGTACAGTCCTATAATCTTTATCCAGATTAATCACTTAAATGGTACAGTCCTATAATCTTTATCCAGATTAATCACTTAAATGGTACAGTCCTATAATCTTTATCCAGATGAATCACTTAAATGGTACAGTCCTATAATTTTATCCAGATGAATCACTTAAATGGTACAGTCCTATAATCTTTATCCAGATTAATCACTTAAATGGTACAATCCTATAATCTTTATCCAGATTATTCACTTAAATGGTACAGTCCTATACCTTTACCCAGATTAATCACTTAAATGGTACAGTCTTATAATCTTTATCCAGATTAATCACTTAAATGGTACAGTCCTATAATCTTTATCAAGATGAATCACTTAAATGACAACACTAAATGCTGTCTTAATAGAAAATGGAGGAGAACTGTAGCCACCACTAACAGTCTTTACGGGATAAGTTCCAAGAGCAATTCAATTCTGATTTAGGCTTTATCACATGCAATCTCATGGGCTGTGTGTAATAAAGCACCTTTGTGTGATATCTTAACTGCCAACTCTACAGTATTGTGTCAAATAAATATTTTCATTCACCTTTGTGGAGAAACCAAGTATCAAAGTAAAAGAACTGATGAATAATAGGATTTGACACCAGTCTATCTATCCATGAGAAGATCTCTCATTGGAATTACATCTTTCTAAACAGACAACCAGTCAGCACTTTCAATGCTAAAACAAAAACCAAACATGCTGCTAATGTCTTTTTACTCTTGTCAGGACTGTATTTTGCAAGGTATTGGAAGGACTTCTATTATAACCTTGTCATATATATGGAGTAAAACAGTTTCACATTCTGTTGTCTCTCACTACAAAACTTTTCAGTCAAGCCAAAAAATATATGCCGCTGTATAAATGAGGTCATCTTTGATTGAGGATGCTTTCATATGCAGGAACAAACTTAGAGACCAAATAATGTTTTGTATCTTATATGTTTTCAGCATGTTTTTATGTTTTTCAGTTTCATTGTATTTGTCATTTGTTTTTCTGTAATGTAGTCATATCATTATAGATGGTGTAAAGCGCTTAGAGCTTCTAAAGATTAGGCACTATACAAAGTCTTCATTATTATTATTATTATTATTATAATTATTATTATTATTATTATTATTATTATTATTATTATTATTATTATTATTATTATTATTATTATTATTATAATATAAAATGGTCCTCCAGAACATACCAGTGTTCTATGTGATGCTCCAACAAGAAAGTCTTTATAGTTAGGGAATGCTAAAGATATATTTTACCAATGACAGATTCTGAAAAATGCCTTTATTCAGTTTTCATGATATTGTAATTATCATCTATTAACTGATTCCATTTAGCTTGATTTAACTTGTGACCAGGTCACAATAGGATTTTTTTAAAAACTACTACATCATAATTTTACCTTTAATGTGTATTCAAAGGACACAATTTTGAGCATCATTTTTGTCAAAGGATTTTACAAAGCTTATCAGTATAATGAAGGTCAGGTTAACCCTAAAATATTAATGTGAAAAATCTGACTTGGCTGTACTTGGTTTTTATCCATAACTAAAGAAGTGAACAACTATAGCTTGATATTAGATGAAGACCAAACCAAAAAAGGGTAAAATATGGGAATGAATAAGCAAATAAATAAACAAAAATTGGGAGGAAATAAATATGCAAAGAAAAAAGGGAGAAAAAAACAATCCATGAAATACTTACTTCTTCCTACCATCCATCATTGGTAATATTGAGCTGGTTGTGATGGAAAATATCTTATATGAATAGTGATGCCTTCAGTATTATTCATTAACATACAGTTTATCATTATTGCCAACTATTTTCAATAACATACAGTTTATCATTATTGCCAACTATTTTCAATAATATACAGTTTATCATTATTGCCAACTATTTTCAATAACATACAGTTTATCATTATTGCCAACTATATTCAATAACATACAGTTTATCATTATTGCCAACTATATTTAATAACATACAGTTTATCATTATTGCCAACTATTTTCAATAATAGCATAGATAAGAAATATATGTTTATGTGTAGCGCTATATACTCAATAAGTTTAGTCAAAGTGCAGACAAAAAAGATTCCAGCTCTGCCATAGCCTAATGCACCTGCAGATCAGGGTCTATGTTGTTTGTTTCTACTTATTACTCCTAACAAACTGCACAGACCCAGATCTACATGCACATTATGTGAGGGCAGATCTGGGTCTGTGCATCTTGTAGTTGGACTCACTTCATGAGTGCATTATTTCTTATAGCTACCCCAAAAAAATGCAAATAAAGTGTAAATTTTCTTTATATTATATATTTTTAAGACAAAAATTTTGATTTTTTTTGGGATTTTTTTGATCTACGTAGATTTGTTTTTCCATTCTGTGTCATTAGGATTAATTGCTGCATTACTATACCAACAAAAAGTAGTTCTGAAATTGTACAATAATTTTAGGACACTGACTTAATAATAATAATAATAATAATAATAATAATAATAATAATAATAATGATAATGATAATAATAATAATAATAATAATAATAATAATAATAATAATAATAATAAAAATATATTTATAGAGGGTGACTCATTAGTCAAAGATTATTCTCCCTTGAGGCCCTCTTAAGGAGAATGTAACAATGCAAGTTATATTGGCTTAGATTGGGCAAGGGTTACCTCGATCCAGATACTCTCTATGTCAGTAGTCTCTAGATCAACATGTCTGTTATAACTAATGGAACTGTCTACATAGAGAACACCCCCACCCCCCATGGAATCCCAATCTTTTCTTTCAAAGTTGAACCTGTATTTGGAGAGCCAAATAATGAGTATCATCAGAAAAGAAGGTTTCACATAGACCCACAATTTTGACTGATCTATAGTTTGCTGTAATATTAACTTAATCTCATTCAGTTTAGGGAGGATGTGTTATATATTTAAGTTGATTACTTGCAAACCTCTTATAAGGAAGCCAAACGTGTGGCAATTTTGATCAGAAGATTGATTTTCAGACAAGGCAGTATGCCATGTATTGTTTTTGTCAGATCAGAAGATTGATTTTCAGACAAAGCAGTATGCCATGTATTGTTTTTGTCAGATCAGAAGATTGATTTTCAGACAAGGCAGTATGCCATGCATTGTTTTTGTCAGATCAGAAGATTGATTTTCAGACAAGGCAGTATGCCATGTATTGTTTTTAGACTTGACAGATTTTTTTATATTTTTTTGATTATTTACATAAACACATGAAGAAGATAACATACAAGATCCATCTGTTGTACAATGACCACATGTAGTGGATATTCAATATGAGACCCTTGGGGAGGCTAAGAGGGAGAAGTCACGTGAACAGTATCACATAATTGCACTTTGTTCACAAATCAGATAGTGCCTGAAACCTGTTTATGGAATAATAATTATTACATTGAAAAGTATACACATATTCTAACTCCTTTTGTGCTGGATATGTGTTTCATAAGCCTTTACATCACTGCTTTGGTATATGCACAACTATTATTAATGTCCAAGATTGTTACAAACGTGGCAACAAATATGTTTTCCATGCAGACACCGCCGTGTTACACGACCGTGCTCTCCACAATACAAGCTAAGGCATTGGCAGTACTTCTGTTGGACAAGTGGATTCAGTCTCGCTGGTATAATTGTTGGCTCACTTGATTGTCCTTGAAGATGATCATGTAATGCAGAACAAATAGTATTTGGAAATTTTCATACAACATACTTAAGGTATCATTTAGTTGTCCAGTCATAAGTATATTCCTTTTCAGCAGTAGACCTGAGATGATTATTTTACACTCTGTGTTTTTGGACCTTATGGCATACAACAAGCTTTCATAATCACCCTCAATGCCCTTTAAATATTGGCTATTACTGTAATTATTGTCACCAATGAGAAGAATTACAGTACAATTTGGTGACATATGCATTTCCAATACTTTTTCTGTAATAATATTAATAGTTGCACCTCTGTGCATCTTTACATCACATTTATATAATCCTCTTGTTCTTACTCCTTGGATTTTTCATGATCCTATGAGAAGAGATCTGTCTTTAATTATGTTTCTGATTTTGACAAGTGGCAGTGGGGTTCAGATGTATTTCTTGGACTTCTTGATTTCCATGAATAGAGTTTGGAGACTGCTGTATTTAGTATTTATATTTAATTTAGCTTCTTGCGGTGGGTAACTGGAGGTTGTCTTTAGAGCAGTTCCTTCTGTACATGGATTTGATGTAGAGTGAGACAAATGATGGTCGATATTTACTATATTTGTTTAAACCGATTTTCGGCTCTGCCCATCTAATAGACTGTAGAAGAGAGTCAACTTGTTGTTTAATTGGTGAGGTTGCATCTGTTTGTGTGTATACTGATTTTATTAACAGCTGGTATGACATGATGGCATGATGCCCCAGTGCTAGACATCACTATAAACTGCCTTACTGCAGACATCGTAGTGATATGACTGAATTTTTTAAAGCTACATTCCAAATCTAAATCACACACAAGACACACACACATACAGGTATACAGTCCTGTATAGGTGACAAACACAAACAGGTCATGTAATTTCAGTAAATAAAAGTTTCCATGATTCGTTTAAAAACCTAATTATAAACAACTTAATACCTCAAGTCTACTATTTGCTGTTTGGAGTTCACTTTTAGCCATTTCTTGAAGGCACCTTATAGACTGTATCAATGAGAGTCTACAGTCAACACAACAGGAAGTCATGTACATCCAGTTGTACAAGGAGAGAGAAAAGAGGAGAGATAAACAAAGAACAGAAAAAAAAGAGAAATGAAATAGGCTTAAATCTGGAAATACACGCTTGGATATCATACAAAAAAGCAGGTACACATCTCCTAAATGAGGAAAAAAGTAACATCACCACTGTGGTAATATATTTCAATATTTCACTATGTAACACAATAAAACAAGGGTTTCACACATATTGTTATGGTTATTGGATTTAATTTATTTATTTTTTATTGTTAAATCCAAATTTGTCATTTGGGGTTTGATATTCCTTAGTTGGGAGATTTTTTTTCTAGAAAATTCAAGTTGACCTAGAATCTAGTTGTAAACAGTTTTGACCTTGGCTTGTGGATCTAATTCCTGACCTTGCTTTGGACATTGTCAACAAGTCTCTAACACTATTGGTTAATTTCAAGGACAACATTTTATTTTTAGTTCTTAGGGGTAGGAAATATCTAGAGTATGTGATTTTTAGTAAAGGCAGTCTCTTTCTGTGACCTTCCATGAACCTCTATCAATTTCTAGAAAATCATGTGATCACTTGTTTACTAAAAAAACAGTTATATAGACTGTTGTTTTGGATAGGAGTTCAGTAGATGTTTGGGCTTTATTATTATCAAGTAGTGTATTTCATGTTTGAGTGTTAATATTATTTTGTTCTGGACTTTGTGTCAATTCACTGAAGAAAGAAGAATTATCTGAAAAAGGACATGTGTTTATGATATTCATTTGGATGATTATAAAACAAGAATTGCATCACGTGACATTGTCAGCCATTTTGGATTACATCGTCAAGATTCGAACCTGGAACTATTAGAACATTTATTTATCAGGACTTGCAATTCCATTAGTGGATTATTTTGTGAATTCTATATTTGTTGGATTTGATTCTCTAAAACCGTAAGTTTATTTATTTTATGAAAATAATTGTACTTAAATAAATCATTGTTAAAGTTATACAAGCTTGTTAGTTTTCACTCTTTCTGTGTTGCTGCTTATTCAAGCCTAAGCACGTAACAATATAATAAAACAGGGGTTTCATGTAGTGTGGTCTATTACTTGATATATCCCTATCATATACTCTCTTGATATACCCCTACTGTATCTTTCCATGATATATCCCATCGTATTTTCACTTCATATAACCCTGATGTATCCCCACTTCATATATTCCTAATGTATCCTGACTTGATATATTCCTAATGTATCCTGACTTGATATATCCCCACTGTATCCTGACTTGATATATCCCCACTGTATCTTCAATTGATATATCCTAACTTAATATATTCCTACTGTATCCCAACTTGATATATCCCAACAGTATCCTTAATTGACATATCCCCACTGTATCCTAATTTGGTATAACCCAGTGAATCCACACTTTATATATCCCGACTTGCAAAAAATAAATGTGTAGCATAAAATCCTATTGGTATGAACAAAAATGATGTCACCCTTGCTGTCACTGTCAAAATATAATGTCACCTTTGATGTCACTGTCAAAATATAATGTCACCCTTGCTGTCACTGCCAAAATATAATGTCACCTTTGCTGTCACTGCCAAAATATAATGTCACCTTTGCTGTCACTGCCAAAATATAATGTCACCTTTGCTGTCACTGCCAAAATATAATGTCACCTTTGCTGTCACTGCCAAAATATAATGTCACCTTTGCTGTCACTGCCAAAATATAATGTCACCTTTGCTGTCACTGCCAAAATATAATGTCACCTTTGCTGTCACTGCCAAAATATAATGTCACCTTTGCTGTCACTGTCAAACACAACATTGCCTATGGGCTTGCAATGCCTATGCAGTCAATACAAGTTTTCACTTCAATATGGCAATTTTTAAACAAGCTCTACTATATTTCTTTTTCTATTCCATAGATTTGTTTCAGACTTAATTGGTTAAAGATGCTCTCAATCCTAAATCACTCTTTTATAATGTATAAAGATGTACAACAATGTTCTAAATAGGTTGTTGTGACTGATAATTTAAGTTTTCACATAATCAGACTGCTACTTTTATTCCGTATTTTGGTCCAGTTTATGTGACCAAGACCAACAAGCTGACCTTACCAAATATACTAGCATAAAAGTCAGATCTAACTGGAAACACACAGACCCTGACCTGTTGATGCATAATGTGCCTGTAGATCAAGGTGCATGACTGCAGATATGCATCAATGCTTTTTGCACTTGGATCCAATTAAGGTGTAATTATATATGGTGAATTATTTTACAATGCCGTAACAGCCATGAACTGATAGCTCTTGTATTAGCAAATTGTGAATAGGCAAAGGGAAGCGATGTAATGATCATTAGCATATCACAAACCATTAATATTCATGTACTGGTATGCTGAATGTTGATGAGACTAATTTATTCACTAATTAGTGAATTGGGTAATTTCACCATTAATGATGCAGTATCATAGAAAAATACTCTACAATAGTTATTTTGTGGTAGTCTTAATTGTTATGATCTGCATGCAAAAATTAAAATCCTAAAATTATTCCTTCCTCTTGGAGCTATGAATCTAAACCTGAAAATATGAAATTGTAATTATTAATATACAATTATTATTATACAAATTAATAAAATACACAGCACTTTAGGCAAAAAAACAAAACAAAACACTGTACATATTTAAAGACACAAAAAAACCAGTAATGTAACAGTTTTAACTTCTAATATGTAATATTTTTCCAAAGATTACCTTTTAAGCCATGGGTCTGGTCGCCTGATTAAAATATCATCATCAGTAAGCGTAATTTCTATCACATCTGCTGTACTAGGTGGGCTGTCAATTCCTGGTCTAATTCTACAACTGATGAAAACAAGAACAACATATGCTACATATATATATATATATATATATATATATATATATATATATATATATATATATATATATATATATATATATGGCAAAGCATTAATGCTAAATAGAATCTTACATAAGGCATGAATGGCAAATATTGTGTCCAGTCAAAAGCTAATAAATATACTGAATGACTAAGACTTCTGATATTATGCGTTTACCTTGGGCTACATTAAGTTACAATTTAAACATTTTTCATGTATTGTACTCTATGAAATAGGTTAAAAAAGAAAGAATATAGTAAATTATATAGTAAATTTTGTTTCTCCACCACATCCAATCAAAATTCAGTTGTTCAAATTTGAACACTGTTTCTACATGATCAAGTCAAGGAAAACACACACAACTTGAATGGCTGATAAATAAGCAATTCTCCACTGTCAGTCCATGTTGCACAAATACCTTTCACTCAAATAGACCTGGAATAGCTTTCCTTCTAGTACATAGTCATTTTTTTAATGTTAAACTTACAAAGTATCCTTTGCCTCCACCATTTTTGGATGATGTACAATGCACCATGCTGGTTGACTGACATTACATACTAAAGCAGACAACTAATGAAATCCAATAGATACCACTAGGAAAAAACACAAATATATTAGTTCTATCTACTAAGGTGTAGATAGGGTTATTATCTTGGAAACCTGACTAGTAAAGATGGATCAAGGCATGAAAAGGGATGATGTCATTGTTCTTGCAATAGTTCCTGACAATGTTCCGATTCCCTGTATAGGCATAAGTTCCTGACAATGTTCCGATTCCCTGTATAGGCATTAGTTCCTGACAATGTTCCATTTCCCTGTATAGGCATTAGTTCCTGACAATGTTCCATTTCCCTGTATAGGCATTAGTTCCTGACAATGTTCCGATTCCCTGTATAGGCATTAGTTCCTGACAATGTTCCATTTCCCTGTATAGGCATTAGTTCCTGACAATGTTCCGATTCCCTGTATAAGCATAAGTTCCTAACAATGTTCCATTTCCCTGTATAGGCATTAGTTCCTGACAATGTTCCATTTCCCTGTATAGGCATTAGTTCCTGACAATGTTCCATTTCCCTGTATAGGCATTCAAAGCTGAAAGCCTTGTAGCCCATACAGTCCTTTAAATGTTCAAAAATCTGAATAACTTTTGAGACTCCCTCATAATAGGCATGTATGTAGTAGAAACCTGTCTAGGCCAGACAACCCATTACATGTACATGTACTTGGATTATCTAAACAGGTAGATGTATTCCAAGATTTTTTATTTCCTGTAATATTATTGAGAATATGCCTGAGAATTTTTTTTGCCATCTGAGATATCTTAACATGCAAAGATCTTGCACCAGACCCTGAAAATTTAAAAATGGAAAGCCCTCTACCTTGTATAATCCTTTTCACATCCAAGGGCAAAATACCAATTTGTATAAGATTACTCTGATAAGAGCCAGGCAGGTATTAGCTGCCTGTCCGGGATGGAAGCTTGAGCATGTTGAGCAATTGCTGAGATTTTCGTGGAAACAAAGATTGCTAGATCAATAATATCATTCACCCACCATTTATCCCAACTGAGAGGGGCTATCAGAAAGGCCTAGAACCCTATTTTCTTAAATATTCTTGGTGTTACAACAGTTAGAAGGAAGGCATCATTCCAAATCCAATCCCAATTGGCAGAGAATCATCAACCCTCTTTGAGAGGTAGATTACCACCAAGTTTTTAGACAATTCTGAGAACTACCCTTTGACAAGGTTGACCCTTCAAGCCGAAAAGCATTGATGTGAAAGGTCCTCTCCTCTAGTCCCCAGTTGCCACTTAATGACTCAATAATCAAGATGTCTTGGAAACTGACTAGCTGGGCCAGCTGTAGAAGGCACATGGTCATGATGTTTAGGTCTGACACAGGGAAATAAGAGAACAATTGCAAAACTCCATTGTGGAATCCATGTTGGAGGCAGGTTCAGAGAACTTGATAATTTGTGCAGTGCACTTTGGAGGGAGGTGAATCAGGTTGTCATTGGCCAAACATTCCATACCAAGATGGACAAAGTGCTGACATTGAACTTCTCAGTGGCAACAAATCCAGCTGGGGGGGGGGGGGGGGTGTGTTGTCACCTTACATTTTATTGTGGGCAAAACTGTTGTTGTTTCACAAGATTCAGCCTCTTTTCCTTGTGTCTCTGATCATCTTTCCTTATGGCTGAGACAGAGATGGGTGATAAAATGAAGAAAGGCATTAGGAGAGAGCTGGAAAGGCAGCTCGTGTTCTACCTTCTTCTGTACAATATGATTGCCAAGCAGGAGCTTCAAATCAAAAGGCCAACAGCAATGGGTCATTGAGTGTTTGATTTAAAGGGGTATGAGCAAAGAAAGGCATCTATCTCTCTAAGTCAAGGTTGTATAAATCCATCAGGACATTGAGCATGGATTAATCTGTAGACCTGTTAATCAGTTTGGCAATGCAACCAGATGGCTTCCAAGAATTCTCACTGCACGATTCTTTTGCCAATGAAAATTTACTAAGGATGTCAAAACAAGCATCTGCTAAGTGTCATCTTCTCCTCAAGTTTGAATACAATAGACAATGAATGATACAAAACCATGAGACTGTCATGTTAATTTACACAATGTCTAAACCCAAACTTTGACATGGTACATGTCCAAGTGTGAGACCACCAGTGGGACAAGAGGACACTGATAATTGGTTCCCTAAGGCCTTAGAGACCCATACAATTTAAATCTTGTCTGATAGATTGTCAACATTGTCATTAATCTTTGCCGTATGCTTATGTCCAAGAAAGTTCATTCAATGCTGAGGTTTGCCTAGTCTATTAAGTCTGCAAACATCATACCTACTAGCATGGAAGCATCATTGATAGGAGCACTGTAATACATATACATGGAATATATCATTTACATCTGGTCTATAAGCTGAACTGGTAACCTGGCAACCATCATTGTTGTTAGATTGGCAGCATGAGAGAGAAAGATGGGAAGCAAAGCAGAAGAAAGCTATAAGATCAAACATACAACAACAGAGACAGCATCAGACATGATTTGATGGTGATGATGCAATTAAGACTCTTCACAATAGCAGTCATGAACAATTGACCATTCAAATGGACTACAAGGTAATGCAAGTGTCATCTTTGCACTCAGTACTGGCTGTTGGATTTTCTGAGCAAATCCTGGTCAATCCTGGTCAGAACTAAGCTGTTCTTGAAACCATTGTAAGAACTGTACCTGATGCAGTCTGGACATGAAATATGGTTGTCTCTATAGAAAAATGAACATTAATTATATTTGGAACTTGCCATTTCATTGTGTGTCTGTGAGGGCAGGGGGAGATAATATAATATTTTTAATTTAATGGGGGCTTTACAGGTAATACAGTTGTCATAAACACCTCCATAATGTTCAGGAGATAAAACTTTACCCACACAAATCAAACATGCAAACATGAGTGAGTGTTTGTTATTGTTTTTCAATCAATCTAATTCATGACAAGTATAGTTAATATTTTAAAAAGAAAATGAATAATAATAACAAGAACTAAGCTGAATTGTCATTTCAGCATGTTATCTATGTTACATATAGGTGGTGTTCCTATTTGGATGTATGTCATAAACCTTGAATGACTAACATATGTTATGTACAGAATATTCAAAGAATTAAATGCTTTCCCTTGCTGCTTCACAAGAAAAATTCCATCCACCTGTGATTTTTTAATTTATTTTTGTTGGGTTTAACTTTGTAACAGAATTGTTACCGAGAGGATGGTGGATTAAATGAACAACACAAACACAATATGTGAAAGAAAATATAAATTTATGAAATAAATTATTATGAAAAATAATGATGTATCAACACAATAACTCATGTGTTCAACCCACAATTACACTCACAACCATTCACAATACATGAATAAATGAAATATTAATACAAAATAAAACACAGATACAAAGGAATCTCTTGGACTATACACAGATCCAAAGAACCTTTACAAAAGTTATATTAACGCAAGTATAAATCACGATAATAAACACAAACATCAAACTATACTATCGCACGTATGGATTGCGACAACTAGCACGAACATATACAGGTATTCAATCAAGTTGCTAGCTTTTATTGAGAATCATGCATTGCCTTGAAATTCTATTGCGTTCTGAAATAACCATGTAAATACAACAATGTATTCAATTGTACTACAATTGCAACACACACATGTCTCGACCCTGTATAACCATACGATTCACCCACAGTTGAATCGCCGCCCAGTTTCCCCGAAGACCTAGGGTTGACCAATACTTTTATCGGCCGTTTGCCCTTCATGGATCCACCACAGTTATACGTACAGACAGCATACAACATCTACTAGAACCAACGTTCCTCAATACCCTAGATGTCGCCCGGATGTTTACAACTCTAGACAGCTCCGACACTCGGACTTCTAGCTTTCCGGATATTTACATGTCACGACAGATGTAGACGAACAGACAGTTCGACAGACAGACAGTCAGATACTTCAATTCGATTGCACAATAAATCAGCAACAATTTCAGCTACGATAACAGATGTTATCAGAGATGTTCCGCAATAAATCAGCTATAATTCAGAGATGTTCTCAGTGATGTTATCAGCTACAATAAAGAAACCAGACTAATAACAGTTGTCTCAAAAAATAATCTAAACCTTAGATCACGCTATTGCATTTAAAGCCTAATAGTGACTAGTAATTCCAAATATTCCACGTTTAAATCTGCATTGTAATAAAGGCATCATTACGTGAAATGATAAACGGAATAAGATTTACAATAAAACGAAATATAAATTTAACACTCACCCCTTTGGCTGGAGATTAATGACAGGCTATCTTTCCTACGATAAGATACTTTTGGTCCCGTAATATTTATCAGAAATATTCTGCATTATATACCCTCAAATAGGTGAGCAGAATTCACGGCAAAATTACCGTGCACCCCGTGATTCTTGGTGTTCCCTGACTTCAAGTGATACGAAGTCAGGCACATGCAAATCGTTACACGTCGCTTACCTTGGAGAAACCCACTTATTCACCCCAGGTATTGCATGTACGACGAAACAAAAAAAATGGTGAGATTAGTTTGTAATTTAAGAAAAAAAAAAAAAAATTCAATTTTCGCCTAATTCTGTGACAAACTTGCATAGCTAATAGCTTATTGCTTCCTGATCACTCTTGAAAAAAATTACACCTGAACACTATTGCGCTGAATGAATAATCATGGTTTGCATTTTATACATTGAGTAAAGTTTAGCTTTGAAGAAACATTGTCACTGTTCCCAAACTTGTCCATAATCTTTAATGCAGATGGCTTAAATATTCTCAATCAAGGCAATGTAGTTTAATAAATTCTGTTCTGCAACCATTCCTGTCAACTTTTCAAAAACCAAGTAGACAGATTGGATAAAAGAAACGTGAGACTAGGATCTAAAATTGGGAGGTTTTTCATGGCATTTTTAAAGCCTATTTTCACTAAATATTACCAATCTTTAAGGTCCAATATGCTGTTTCTCCCTGTAAGGTGCCTTATTTTTCCTCAGGGAGTGCTCTTTTTCTTATTCTGGTAGCTGTGGCAAAACTGCACAGTAGCTTAAGGTTAGTGTTAAGTAAAAAGACAAGAAAGTCATGTAAGTTAATCCTTATCATTGTAATTGTAAAAAGGACTGGTCCTATGATATATATGTAAGCATCAGCAATTGACTGGCAAATAAATGGTCCCCTATTTTGTTGTCATTAATGGTGCCTAAATACGCAGTCTCAAGTATACACTTGTGGCAACTCTTTTCTCCACATTTCATATTACAAATTGTTTCCTTATTGTCGACTTTTAATGTATTCAACATTGTTTATTAAATAATATATTTAGAGGTATTCTGAATTAGTTTTTATGGCACATATTTTGCCAGGTATTTTGTATTTCATTCCTTCCTTTTAATTTAAATATGGTAATTAGCATTTGCATATATGGTATAGGAATGCCAGGTATTTACTCATCTAAGTTGCAAAATGGAGATGCTACAACATTGACAGTGATCATTCTTGTGATTTATACAAATTGCTGACAATTTTATTATTGTGGTCTATATTTAGGTGTGGTTTATTTTCTGGTATGTTATAAATATATATATTTATCCCAACAAATAGGAAGCTTTTATCTCCCGGCATGAGAGTTGACAGGTATGTGAAACATGCATCTAGCATCTCACTGATTTACCTATAACATAAAACAAATTTTTGGGTTGTTCCACTTTATGAACTCTGCAAATTAGCACAGGGGCTCCCCCACAAAGGACTTATCAAATTCACCCTAGCTATTATCAGTCAATTTATACATTAAATGGTGGTTGTTTCTTTGCCATTTCATTGTGTCTAACAAAATTTGCTGTATAAACTACCTCAAGGATAGTTGGAATGAGCTGAAAGCAGGACTGTTAACTGTTTAGCATTAATACATGCTGCATGTTATGGGCACACTGAAGTATTTTGTTTTTGTCTTGGAAGATAGCTGAAAATCATGATATTCAAAACATGGCTGTGTCAGTGGGTTTGGGAATATAAATCGTGTTTTCTGTCTGATGTGTCATGCTATATGGTAGGCATCTACAGGTCATGGTAAAAGTGGCATAGATTAAAAAATAATTTTGATCTAAGGCCATAGGGTATATAGGTTGCCATCTTATGGTAGCAAGAGTAGGTAATCTGGAAGAGTTCCTTCCCTTTGTCCATATCAATCAATCATTCATCCATTCATATAATATGTATATATATATATATATATATATATATATATATATATATATATATATATATATATATATATATATATATATATATATATATATATATATATAAAGAGAGAGAGATAGAGAGAAAGAAAGAGAGACAGACAGACAGAGATGTCGATGGTAATGTATTTGATGGAGAAACATGACATCAGCGTTGTCATATGATAAACAGTTTATCATCAATTTTCAAAACTGTGACACAATGACAGTGTGTGTGTGTGTGTGTGTGTGTGTGTGTGTGTGTGTGTGTGTGTGTGTGTGTGTGTGTGTTTAAAGCAAATGCACTTTTAATAAATCTGTATAATTTGACACAGAAATGAAGTACATATTATAAGGACTTACTCAAGGAATAACTTCAGATCTTCTTTAAGGAATCTTATCCAGGCTGTCTCTAGCTTCTGAACTGCATGGAGTTTAGCACCATTAAAAACAGAAGAGTGTACAAAGTCCTGAGCTGACATTAGACACTGGTGGAGCTGATCTCTCTCCTGGCTAGATACACCTGTTATAAAACATCATACATATTGAATGTTTACACTGACACTGTCTACTCTCATTTATTTAACAAAGTTCAATCTATGTAAAATTCAGGATTTACTTCACTATCATATAAATAAAGATTAATATGTATTGTAGATTCAAGTACTTTAAATGGATGCATAAGAACATTAGACTGAGACCACTAATCATGGTAATTAGTGCCTGAAACTAATTTTTTTCTAGTAAAGTATGTTTCTTTATGAATACTTACTCAATCATAATACCTTCGGAAAATTTCTAATACCTTGCAAATCTATCACTCCTCGAATAAAAACGTTTATCTCAAAAGTTAAAAGTTATCTGCCCAAATAGATGGCTAACAGGCAGAGTGATCTCCCATTGGCATAGGGATTGGCAACAAATCCTATGAATATCTTAGCTATTAATGGACTCTTTTGGAGCAGAAGGCATGCTGTCTGTATGAATGCAGCTGCGTGAGAAGGTATGTGTAGTATGATTAGAGAAGTATTCGCAAAGAAACATATTTTAGTAGCTAAGATTAGTTTCTTCTTTAAATACATTACCCAATCATAATATGAAAATAGGTACAAAATCCAGTGGAAGTCATTAAACTGTCTTATACAGCTTGCAAATGACCTGGAAAGGTGACCTGTAGGTCGAACCAGATTGAGTTAAGTCCTTTGAGAGGTAAGATCTCTTAGACACCAAATGAAGAATGTCAATTCCATTCTCCATCCCACAGCTTGGATAATGTAAGACAATGCCATGCTTATGGCATCTATGCTAATCTTGTGAGCTGAAATGTGTAACAAATTCATTAAGCTGGATTTATTTCTTGATTTGCAGAGAGAATGCTCCCCCCCCCCAATCTTCTGTGTAAACATCTGTAGTTATCCTGATTGCTCAAGGATGTGTATGCAGTCTCTTTCACTGGTGTGAGTCTTAATTGCCTTCATGATGCAACCTGGATTGGTTGCTGACAGAGAGAGATGGTCCAGTTATCATGGTTTGGTCTCCACTTGGACCACATTTTCATTGTTATGAAAGCCCAATACAATGACCAAGCAAAACTCGACCTGAGAATGAATACTCATAAATTGCTCCAAATAAGAAAAGACTCATGAATAGCAAAGAATAGTGCTTCAAAATCCCTAAAATTAGCATTGAATTTATTTTAAATGAATTAGACCAACTTGATGTCACAACAGCAACAGGTCTAGATAACATAAGTGCTAAATTTCTAAAATTCATGTGATTGCACCTTCACTTACTTATATCTTTAATCTAAGTATTTCCACAGGTATTTTTCTAAACAGACCAAAACTGTCAAAAGTAACTCTAATGAATAAGAAGGGAGATCTTTTTCATATGAATAAACTATAGAGCTATATCTGTTTTATCAGCAATTTCAAGGTATTAGAAAGACAATGTTTTAATGAATTTAGAAACTACCTGTAATCATTTAATTGGTTAAATTCATGACAACCAGGCTTTCATGAAGGACATTCAAGTCAGACTACACTAAATATAATGGTGGATGATTGGTTAACAACAATAGATCAAGGCAACCTTGTAGGCAAAATGTTTCTTGACCTTTCAAATGCTTTTGACCTTTAAATCACAAAATCCTGCTGGTAAAGCTCAGCATATATAAAGTTAACCATTAAAGCTTAACTTAGTTTTGATCCTATCTTGAAGGCAGACTATAACAAGTTTCTAGTTTAAATAAACTTTCAGGTTAGAAACTGATAAAGTCAGGTGTTCAACTTGGACCATTACTCTTTCTGCTGATTTACTAAACATTGACCTATTCACCACCAACATGGCTGCGTGTGATACAGCATCATATTACATTTGATCAACAGGCCATGAGGTTAGCACTAAGTTAAATAAAAATTTGATGAAAATAAATAACTAGTGTGAACACAATGGCATGAAGATAAATGCAGCCAAATCAAGAACCATGATCATTGATAGTCAAGCAAGAGTAAAAGCTGAGAAAAAAGATTTCACAGTAATAATATAAGGAATTGTTATATAACCGTCTCAAAATGATTTCACAGTAAGGAATTATATATATATATATAACAGTCTGAAAATGATTTCACAGTAATGATATAAGGAATTGTTATATAACCATCTCAAAATGATTTCACAGTAATGATATAAGTAATTATTATATAACAGTCTGAAAATTATTTCACAGTAATGATATAAGGAATTGCTATATAACAGTCTGAAATGTTTTCACAGTAATGATATAAGGAATTGATATATAACAGTCTGAAATGTTTTCACAGTAATGATATAAAGAATTGCTATATAACAGTCTGAAAATGATTTCACAGTAATGATATTAGGAATTGATATATAACAGTCTGAAAATGATTTCACAGTAATGATATAAGGAATTGATATATAACAGTCTGAAAATGAAACACTACTTGGCATCATGATATATATAATATCTTGTATTGGAAAATACAAGTTGATTAGGTCATTAAAAAAGTGAATTCACTGCTATATCTCTTGAAAAGAATAAAATCTTATCTACCTTAAGACCAGATAATGATATTCTACAATTCATATATGATTCCACACCTAGGATAGTGTTGTTCTATCTAGGGTAATAGTGGTATAGAAAATAATTAAAGATTAATAAAATTTCAAAAAAGAGCATATATAGTTATTGTTATTGTTGATGCTGATTTAGATACACCATCAACAAATCTTTTTGAAACTTTAAAGTGGCTTCCATTTTAGCAGAGAACTCGATTCCAAAAGAGCTTACTAGTCTATAAATCCTTACATGGATTGACTCCTGATTATCATAAATGTAATTTTAAATTTGTTAAAATTGTGTATGTATATATATATATATATATATATATATATATATATATATATATATATATATAGTAATGTAGTAATAGTGGTATAGAAATATATATATAAATGAACTAAGATCCATCTCAAACAACAAGTTATATTTACCTAAACTAATTTAGAGTTTTATAAGAAGAGTTTTATATATATGGAATTTCATGCCACCTGATATAAAGTCATTTGACACATGCAAGAAGTCTAAATAGCTTTGTAAGTAACTGTTATAAAATAGTTTTCTTTGTCTTTCAAGGAGAAAATGTCTTTACCTACTAAGAAGCCATAATCTTGAATTGACTTTGTTTTACTGATATGTTTGATATGTTCAGTCCATGATAGGTTATTATCTACCAGAATACCAAGTAGTCTATCATGACAGACCAAATTTGTATCCTTCCATGTCATACACAGTTCATCACTATCAAGATTTGTCCTTTTTGCCATGTTGAGATTAGGAAGTATTTTAGCTTTATCAGTCTTTACCACCATGCCATTGCATGTTTACCAGTTGTCCAGTTTGTTTAGGGCATTCTGGAAGGACATTCTGAGTTCATGCTTTGTGTTTTGGATGTCTTACAATGTTGTGTACATAGAGATCTGTAGTATATTGAGTCCTTTAGTAAAAGTCTTAGGTGATTAAAAATAAACAAAATAGTAATGGACCTAAAATTGAGCCTTGTGGTACTCCATATCTAATTGTTCCATGTTCAGACAGAACATTATTTGTATAAACATGTTGTGTTCTCTCACTTAAGTATGAAGAAAACCATCTAACTGTGCTTTCATCACATTGGTAGATTTTCAGTTTCTTTAAAAGGATTTCATGCCCCATCATGTCAAACGCTTTTCTAAAATCTACAAATACAGATCCTATTATTCTACCTTGGTCAAGTGCTAGAAGCCATTTATCAGTTAGGCAAGGTCTCATATGAATGCATCTAACTAAAGCTTGACTGATTAGGATGTAACAGCATGTGTTTGGTTAATTAAATATGAAATGAATGTGTCATGGACATGTTTTTCAATCAATTTTGACAAGTTTGATAGTATTGAGATTGGTCAGTAGTTATCAGCATCATCCTTAGAACCAGATTTGTGAATAGCAGTTACTTTTGCAGTCTTCCATATTTTGTGGACAGATGAGGTTGCAATACTTAAATTGATTATGAATGTTATGCTATCTAAAATAGCAGAGGCAGAAGATTTAATAAGTCATAAGTTCACTGACATTTTTTAACAAAGTTAAACAAAGGTAAACGGTTAAATGAATAACATGCATATTTAAAATTAATGATGATAAAGAAATCATAACATCTAATTGTCTGTTAAATGAATAGCATGCATATTTAAAATTAATGATGATAAAGAAATCATAACATCTAATTGTCTATTAAATGATTCAGCATGCATATTTAAAATTAATGATGATAAAGAAATCATAACATCTAATTATCTATTAAATGAATAGCATGCATATTTAAAATTAATGATGATAAAGGAATCACATCTAATTGTCTGTTAAATGAATAGCATGCATATTTAAAATTAATGATGATAAAGAAATCACATCTAATTGTCTGTTAAATGAATAGCATGCATATCTAAAATTAATGATGATATAGGAATCTTAACATCTGATTGTCTATTAAAGCTGTAGTAAGAATGAACATATTTCACTGTATATTAAACAAACATGTCAGCTAATTGGAATGAAAGCAATTGTTCAACAAAATGACTATTAATTCAAATCTTAAAACAAAAAATATTTGTGATAAGAGTTTATAAAAGTAATTTAATTTGCCTTCAATCTGTAATTACAGAAAAAAGTTCTACTTAGATTTTATATACAAATGATACACTTACTAATATTATACGGACTATTCTCAGATATAAATTTGTTGTAAATTGACCAGGCATGACAGAGTCGTAAGAGACGATCCGCTGACCTATCCTCGGCCGCACCATATTCCATAACATCTTGCCAAAACAGCAAATTGGATAAATTGGTTTCATCTGGTTGTCTGTGGAACAAAGTATAAGAGCAATAACTGTACAGCATCTGACAAACATAATTTATTTCAATGGGATCAAGGCTAGTGTAATAGTTGGGATGAAGGCTAGTGTAATAGTTGGGATGAAGGCTAGTGTAATAGTTGGGATCAAGGCTAGTGTAATAGTTGGGATCAAGGCTAGTGTAATAGTTGGGATCAAGGCTAGTGTAATAGTTGGGATCAAGGCTAGTGTAATAGTTTTCTCTACCATAAAAATTATAATAAATGAATTCAATATAATTATAACTGTTTTAGGGGTGGGGGAAAAGAATACAATCGGACACTAAATGCATTATTCTTCTCTCTTTTATGATAAAATTGATGGTCCTTGCTAAAATGAGAGACTTTTGTCAAAGATATAAGTCTCTGATTTTGTTCAATGTAAAACAAATTGGATAAAAAAGTATCTTTTAATTACTTAAGTAAATTTTTTAAGCTAAACCATTTAAATGTCATTCGTTTTGTCTTAAGTATTGTTTTGAGTCTTATTCAAGTATCTACAATTTCCAATATGGAATCTAACTGATGAATTTCTAGAACTGAGATAACCACACCGACTTATCAGATCAGTGTTTTCTGTAAAAACTATGAAAATATCAAGAAAATTTAATGAAAAAAAAATCAAAATAGTACAAACTGAATTTATATATGTTGGATAGTGCAAACTATCCAGATGTTTAACCAATGGGACAGAATGCATCCCTTTAGAAAACCTTTTAACACAACTAATTAACCATTTAACACAGCTAATTAACCTTTTAATTAACAACTAATTAACCTTTTAACACAACTAATAAACCTTTTAACACAAATAATTAACCTTTTAACACAACTAATTAACCTTTTAACACAACTAATGTCATTATCTAATGATTTACAAGTTGCTCCATACAAGATTAACGTGTGGTCAATGGAAATTTTCAGTACACCCCAACTGATTGACAGCTGGTGGTATATATGTAGTTTGGAGGATCGACACTTGTCTCTTTGAACACATTGTTCATTATAAGTACCAGTAGAACTATATAATTACATAAACTTACTTTTCAAGAAATCTCTCAAATGGTCCACCAGCAGTTTTATCAGCAGATAAAGCAATGATAAGCTTCTCCTTCATCCCTCTGTAAAATTTAAAATTCTTGTGTTGACAGAAATCTGGGTAGGTAAAATTAACTATTTCATTTAAAAAGAGAATAATTTGGTAAAAGTAATATGTTGGGTTGATTCTGTGATGAATAAATGAGGGATTTGCACTTTTCTAAATAAAATGCCAAACACCAACATGAAAATCTCACCTATCCTTATATTGTTTTAATTAAATCCCACCATTCTTCAAAAACTTCCTGCCCTGATTTCATAATGGAAGGAAGGAGGTGAAGTTTCTGCCTAAAGTTTCAGTCCAAGAATAGACTATGTTCAATTCATTTTGTTACAGCTAGTAAAAAAAAAAAAGTCCATTGACAGTGGAATGAAACTGAACTTGTACTGGAGTGTACTCGTACACAGAATTTAAATAGAATAAAAATAATGATCAAGATTCTGAAATTTGTATTCATCATCCTGTAATCAGAAAACAATCTTCATGACCGAGTATTTACTATCTTTGATTACATCATTTACAATCACAAAGTATCCAGTTACAATTACATTTGATTATATAAAAATAGTAATCAATTACAAATTAGGATTGATTACAATAACCCCAGGTGTGCATTCAGGTAAGCATACCTTATACTTTATAATGATACACATATTGAGAAACAAGTGCTGGAATCTTTCATTGTTAGGTAACCTATCAACAGTTATGTTGTTGTTGTAGGGTTTAACGCCATTTTTCAGCTATTTAAAAACTGTCTTACACTAATGGAGCTTTCTTCCTGCTGAATTTTGCTGATGTCACTCTGTCATCCAGTCTGCGGCCTCCCTTGCTGACAAAGTCCCAGCTTTTTGTCATTGAGTATGACAGGACATCATCCGGTCGGACTGGCATTGAGTTGACCACAGATATAGATGGGAAGAAAGACATGGATTCATGGATGTGATCTGGAGGTATGGTGATCCACTTGGGAGGGTCACTTCTCATCATGGAGGTACTGAAACATATATTTAGTAAAATATAACCCAACATGCAAGTATAAAATATTATGTACATTGGTTCCTAGGTGGGTGAGTGGTGTAAGGTACTTGCATTAACAGACTACTTGCATCTCACCTCTCTCCATGTGGCTTTGAATCTTTGTGTGGCTATGTGAGAAAATTCACTTAGTGCTGAAAAATTACATTAAACTTACATACCGGTAGTGCTGAAAAATGTCATTAAACTCACAAAACAAGAACATTATCTGCATCATCCTGTCCACCCACACACCCCAAAAAAACTGTCATTCCTTTTCTGATATGTCAATCAACACATATTAGAAAGTTAACGCCTTTTTCATCTTAATGCTACAAGAAAATAAAATTAAAATTTTCTGTATTTGAAAGGGGGAGGGCACTTAAATTCATGCCTCTATTTCACCATATCTATATTTACAATTTTATCAAACTTACTTCATAATTTGTAAAGACATGATTAAACCTTTAATTTAATTTCATACAGCTCTTGATTTTCCTTGACATTGAGGTATTATCAAATACTTCATAATTATTAAAGACATGATTAAACTCTTAATTTAATTTCATACAGCTCGTGAATTTCCTTGAAACTGAGGTATTATCAAATACACATTTTTGCTTTTCAAAAACTAAAATATTCACATGGTTATGGACAGAGAGCTTTTGTCAGTCCCTGAATCTAAGGATGATGATTGTTTAGAAAATGTGGCACATTTAACATTTGAATAAAATTTATATTCTTATATGGTAAAAGGTTCCTACAGTCCCAATTCAATACAATATTATAAGTTGTGTGCACTTTCTTTCTCTACTCCTAGCTGAATATCTATACCCAGGATTGTCACAGAATATAAATGTACGGGAAAATATTATGTTATTCGTTCATTGATTCGAGGGTCACTCTAGTCATCTGAGGGTTGGAGAGGCTGGTTCTGCTTTGTGCATGCACAGGTGGCTGATAAGGCCAACCCTTGCACACAATGTTCATTTGCATAAGGGACAGGGGATGAGTGGGACATCTCCAGGAGGGTTGATGGCACATGCTTTTTTGGCTTGCCTCTTTAGCTCTGCAGTTGCTGTCCTGCTAGATTCATACAACTTGGAGCTTTTGTGTACAGAGGAGTGACTCGATCGCTTGCTGTTTCTCCCACAAATCAGGGTTTATCTTGAGTGCATTTAATGCAGCTTACAGATTGTCTTTGAAGCATTTCTTCTGACCTCCATGGGATCGCTCTCCTTGTAGCTCGCCATAGAAGGAAGAGTCTCTTAGGCTGCCGGTGGTCTGGAATGCGTACAACATGTCCTGCCCAACATAGCTGGCACTGCATCAGGATGGTGTGGATGCTGCGGAGACCTGCTTAAATGAGTACCTCAGCATCTGGAACTTTCCTGGCGATTTTGATGGCGCATCAAATAACTTGTACTGAGATTCAAATTAAATACATAAAAAGAAAAGTGTAAGCTGGTGAGGGAATATTTTCAGTACGGCAAAGTTGCTGAGGTCACATTAGTTTTCTGTAACTAAAAGCCAGAATTGCTAGGTTACTACAGATTTCCTTTCCAAACGTCTTGCAGACTTTCTGAGTTTTTTCACTGGTCTGTTATTGTGCTCAATAAAATTGTATAGGAATGTCTTTATCATTATAGACAAAAATCATACAAAATCATGTAATTTTATGAATAGTCACTCCCAGAGTTCATCGTCTTATGATACACGTAGATAAAAGATGATTTGATATGGATGATGTCATAATGTAATGATTACATCATAAGCATTGATCTTACAAAAGCGCATTATCTGTAAATGTGTGTATATTGATCTCACAAACGCTGACTACCTGTAAACTGTGTATTGATCTTACAAAGGTACACTACCTGTCAATGTGTGTGTATTTATTGATCTTACAAAGGCACTCTACCTGTAAATGTGTGTAATGATCTTACAAAGGCACACTACCTGTCAATGTGTGTGTATTTATTGATCTTACAAGGGACCTCTACCTGTAAATGTGTGCATATAGTTCTCATAAAAGCTGACTACCTGTAAATGTGTGTATTGATCTTACAAAGGTACACTACCTGTCAATGTGTGTGTATTTATTGATCTTACAAAGACACTCTACCTGTAAATGTGTGTATTGATCTTACAAAGGCATGCTACCTGTAACCAAGGCAGACTATGCATAAATGTGTGTTCATTAGCTCATCTGTGAGCAGCATGAAATCAGAACTGTTAATATCTTACGCACCAGAGTGTAGAGATGATCTGTTAGTATCTTAAACACCAGTGTGGACAATGATCTGTTGATACTTATACACCAGTGTAGACAATAATCCTTTAGTATCTTATACACCAGAGTATAGACAATGATATGTTAGTATCTTATACACCAGAGTATAGACAATGATATGTTATACACCAGAGTGAGGACAATGATCTGTTAGTATCTTATACACCAGAGTGTAGACAATGATCTGTTATACACCAGAGTGTAGACAATGATCTGTTGGTATCTTATACACAAGTTTAGACAATGATCCTTTAGTATCTTATACACCAGAGTATAGACAATGATATGTTAGTATCTTATATACAAGAGTATAGACAATGATATGTTATACACCAGAGTGAGGACAATGATCTGTTAGTATCTTATACACCAGAGTGTAGACAATGATCTGTTATACACCAGAGTGTAGACAATGATCTGTTGGTATTGTTACAAGCACAGGGGTATTCACTTGACCGAGCGGTGTCAAAACCCTGGCGCGAGTCACGCTGGAAGTCATATGTTTTCCCCAAATTTCCAAAGACTTCCATACAACTTGAGTTGTAAAATGGAAAGAAAGACGTGTCTGCTATAATTATTAATCTTTGCTGTAATCAATGGGCGACCCAGAGGAGACAACTTGCCCAAACGTCCATTAACTGCACCTTTACATGGTTTTTCCTCATTATCATCCGTTTTCCGTACCGATAGCTTGTCATGCCATAGAAATTACACCAGTATTCCCTTACTAACTGGGAAATATTTAACTGCGCGACCCTAGGCCAGTCCATCCACAGAATTTCCGGCGTATCACACTCATATACATACGCCAATTTTCCACTATGGCCACATAAACGGTACCTACCAAGTCCCAACTTATTGATTCCATTCTATAATTTACTGATTTCCAACCATAAATGCTGCCTTTTCAATCACACTACTTGTATACACCACTGAATTTTAATATGGACTATGTTACTACAGGGACAGTCATTCGGCTTGTACCCAAAATCACTACTAACGACCCAAGCATGGTTCAAATTCACTAACGCTTACTCCAAAGTTTATTACAGTATCTTATACACAAGTTTAGACAATGATCCTTTAGTATCTTATACACCAGAGTATAGATAATGATATGTTAGTATCTTATACAATGGAAGAGATGGGTCTATGTAGTGAATGAGATGCAGTTTATAAATACCAGAAGATTTGGATCAACCCTTGATTACAATCTGATGAACTTGTACATTGTTAATTCCAGTAGATTTGTCATAAAATTAAAATTCAGAACTGCTTTAGCATAAAATAATTTCATGTAAAAATCAAGGCTGGACAAACAACTACTTTAAATATTCCGCAACTGTTTCCTACACATTAAAGTACCATAGTATAAATTTTAGAACATTCACAAACATAAAAAAATATTTGCATGTTGAGCAAATCCACTAGATTTCTGTCATTTTTATTGATGTATATATTAACATCATACATGCAAATTAAGGCAATGAGACAGTTTCATGAATTTTTTGAATATTTTTTTCAAATTTCTTTACATTTAATTATGATAATACATGTAAAGAATATATGGATATGTTCATACAATTACATTAATTATTTATGCATGTCAAATTGCTGTATTCCAAACAAAAGATTTATATTAGTGATGGACAAAACTTACTCATAGGCTTTTAAATGTTCCTGATGAAGAATATATCTTGGTACCCAGTAGGCTCGCAGTCTCCGGAGGACGTCATACTGAGTCCGGATAAAAATAGTGTGACTCAGAGTAGAATTACTAGAGGCTCTTGCAATTTGTTCCTTAGCATCTTTGGTTAGATTTAGTTTGTACTTGTCCTTAATATCCCTGTATAAAAACAACAAATTTGACTATTAGCAATTACAGATAGTATATTTGTCTGTATATCAATATCAGCTAATACAGAAAGTGTATTGGTCTGTATACCAATGTCAGCAAATACAGAAAGTGTATTGGTCTCTATACCAATGTCAGCAAATACAGAAAGTGTATTGGTCTTATACCAATGTCAGCTAATACAGAAAGTGTATTGGTCTGTATACCAATGTCAGCAAATACAGAAAGTGTATTGGTCTGTATACCAATGTCAGCAAATACAGAAAGTGTATTGGTCTGTATACCAATGTCAGCAAATGCTGAAAGTGTATTGGTCTTATACCAATATCAGCAAATACAGAAAGTGTATTGGTCTCTATACCAATGTCAGCAAATACAGAAAGTGTATTGGTCTTATACCAATGTCAGCTAATACAGAAAGTGTATTGGTCTGTATACCAATGTCAGCAAATACAGAAAGTGTATTGGTCTGTATACCAATGTCAGCAAATACAGAAAGTGTATTGGTCTGTATACCAATGTCAGCAAATACAGAAAGTGTATTGGTCTGTATACCAATGTCAGCAAATGCTGAAAGTGTATTGGTCTTATACCAATATCAGCAAATACAGAAAGTGTATTGGTCTGTATACCAATGTCAGCAAATACAGAAAGTGTATTGGTCTGTATACCAATGTCAGCAAATGCTGAAAGTGTATTGGTCTTATACCAATATCAGCAAATACAGAAAGTGTATTGGTTTGTATATCAAAATCATCAATTAATGAAAGTGTATTGGTCTGTATATCAATATCAGCAAATACAGAAAGTAAATTGGTTTCTATATCAATAGGAGAAGATACACTGGCCAATATAAATACGATATCAGCCAACATACATTAAATATCAGCCAATATATATATATATATATATATATATATATAATATCAGCCAATATAAATACAGTATCAGCCAACATACATACAATATCAGCCAATATACATTAAATATCAACCAATATACATACAATATTAGCCAATATACTCAGCCAATACACATACTATATCAACCAGTTAACATTAAATATCAGCCAATATACATTAAATATCAGCCAATATACATTCAATATCAGCCAATACATATTCAATAGATTAATTATTATTAATGGTCTTTATCATGAATCTCTTGTAATGCCTCTAAGACAAGGTTGAAATGAATGTTGTACTATAGAAACAATACAAGTCAGTCAGATCTGTCCTAAATGTCACCTTAATATAGCAGTCACCTGGTCACAATGCCAATTCTAATTTCCACTTTTTCCAGGTGTAAATATTGCTTTAAAACATTTTTGTTCTGATTTGAATAAAAATGAACCATCCATCATATTAAGTGAAAAAAATGATCCAGCAATAAAAACATATCCTGGTTTTGTGCCAATGTGACAGCTATCTGTCAGTTTCTTCATCTATTCGATCTGTCATAGAAGACATATTATCTCTGATTAAAAAACACATCAATCTCTGAGAATAGATACAAGTTACATCCATTTTCATGAAGATCATGGGTCAGTCAAGATTTACAAAGATTGACAGTAACAGAAATTAAAGATTTGGTTCATGCAAACCAATAATAGTCACACTGAGCTTCTTTTCTGCCTTATGCATAAAAGACTTCTCAAATAAAGTGGAAGCCATTTATCTTGGCAAGTTAAGTAACTGGTTACTCCAGATATTGTTTGAAGTTTTAAGAGCTGTTCTTAATTTTATTTTTCTGTTTCTAAAGTTTGAGGTAAAGTATGCGAATGAGAAAGTCTTTGTGTTCTGATCAGAATGGCCTCAGTTTTATCCTCATTCATCTGTATGTTTCATGTCATCCATGATTTTACATCAGAAATGCACCTCTCTACTCCTTGGATTGAAGCATCAACTTCAGTTGGATGGCTAGATTTGTATATTTGGGTGTCATCAGCATACAATTAGTGAGGCATGGATGATGATCTGTGACACTTGAGAGAGGCGGAGTGTATAGAATGAAGAAAACAGTTCCATGAACAGACCCCTGTGGAACACCCCAACATAGCTCAACTGGGCTGGAGTGTATTCCATTTGCAGATACAATTTATGTTCTGTTGACTAAGTAGCCCTTGAACCACAGTAAGGTTGTATTGTGAATGCCAGATACATGCTGGAGACAGTGAAGTAATATATCATGGTCTATTGTGTCAAATGCTGCAGACAAATCAAGGAGGGTGAGGAATGTAATCATTCTGCTATTCAAAGCAGAATGTCATTAACTACTTTCAGAAGAGTAGTTTCAGTACTGTGGCAAGGGCAATATGCAGACTATACATTGCTTATAGACCACCTTCCTCCAAAGCAATTTTGGAATGATAATGTTTTGAAACAAATGAAACATGTTCTTGCAAAGGAGAAAGAAATATATATACTTGGTGATATAAATAAGGACCTTCTTAATACTCAAATAAGGAACAACTGGATGGACTTTATTGAATCATTAGGCCAGTCCAACTGGTAAATTAACCCTCAAGGGCAACAGAAAAATCAAGCACTCTTGTTGATCACATTTATGCCAACCTACCAGACAATGTGGCTTGTGTTAATGTACCAAATGTTGGTCTTAGTGACCACTATCCTACTTTTTTGACAAGAAAGTTTAAATGCAAGAGAAATAAATATACACACAAAACTATCACTTACAGATCATTCAAAACATTTAATGAAAAACAATTTCTCAATGACCTATATAACGTTTCATGGAATATGCTCCCAAATTTGAATGACATAAATGAAGCTCTGAGGGAGTGAACTGACTTATTTATAAATGTTGTCTCTAAGCATGCAACACTGAAAGTACATTGAGTAAAAAATGAAATCCAACCTAACTGGCTTACTACTGAAATCCTAGATGCTATGAAAACTTGAGATCAATTCAAAGCTTGGGAAACCATGCACAATATAAAGTATAGAGAAATAAAATCACAATGATGATTAAATAAAAGCTAAAAAATCTTTTTATCAATTATTGCTTGCAAACAAAAAGATCAACACAAACTCCATTTGGAAAGTCTTCAATGAACTCACTGGAGAAACACACAAAGATCAGAAAAATAAACTCTGGTAAATTACACCATAGTCACTGATGACACTGACATTGCAAATGTTTTCAATGATTTTTTCACCAATATTATCACAAAATTAAAAGAACCAGTGATAATAGAAAACAATTTTAAAGAACTTAAGTTCTGCAGCAACAAAATCTCTAAGGAGATATGATTCTCTAATCCACCAGTATACAAAAAATTTTTATTAAAAAATGTCTCAGTGAACTTGATACTAATAAAGCCATGAACTGGATCAGATTGGTCCATGGCTCATTAAGTCTTCTGCCTCTGCTACTTTACATATTTTAATATTCATAATCAATTTAAGTATTGTAACCTTATCTGTCCCCAAACTATGGAAAACTGCAACAGTAACACCTATTTACAAATCGGGTTCTAAGGATGATGCTGATAACTACCAGCCAATCTCAATACTATCAAACTTGCTGAAATGATTGAAAAACATGACTCGTTCATGTCATATTTTAGCAAGCAATTGTCAGTCAGTCTTTAGACAGAAGCATTCATGTGAGACTGCCTTGACCAAGGTAGAATAATAGGATCTGTATTTGTAGATTTCAGGAAAGCTTTTGACATAGTGGATCATGAAATCCATTGGCAGAAACTGAAAATGTACCAATGTGATGAAAGCAGTTAGATGGCTTACTTCATATTTAAGTGAGAAAACACATCTGTAGGAACCTGGAATATATATGGAGTACCACAAGGCTCAATTATAGGTCCATTACTATTTATTTTATTTATTAATGACCTACCACTTTTACTAAGGGACACAATATACTACACATCTATATGCATATGATACAACATTGTCAGACATCTGAAACACAAAGCATATACTTGAAATTTCTTGACAGAATGCCTTAAACAAACTGGACAACTGGTGCACATGCAATGGCATGGTGGTAAAAACTGATAAAGCTAAAATATTACTTATCTCAACATAGCAAAAAAGAAAAAATCTTGATAGTGAATAACTATGTCTGACATGGAAGGATACAAATTTGCAAATGGTCTGTCATGATAGACTATTTGGTGTTTTGGCAGATAATAACCTATCATGGACTGAACATTACAAAAATAAATATATATATATAAAAAATAAAAATAAATATATATATATATATATATATATATATATATATATATATATATATATATATAAAAGTCAATTCAAGTTTATGGCTTCTCAGTAGATAAGATATTTTCTCCTTGAAAGGCACAGAAATGTATTTTATAACATACAACCCTATTTAGACTACTGTAATACAGTATCAGGTAATTCAAATGATAAAAACATAGTGAAGCTGGTACATCTGCAAAAAATAGCATATGGGATAAAATCAATCCAGAAAGAAAGCAAGGAAAGTTTAACTAGTAAGTTAAAGACATTACCTATTAAAGACTGAATCTGTTTCAGAAAAGCCAAATTAATGTACAGGATATTCAATAATGTTTACAATCACTATTCCAGTATAGGCTATCTGGTAATACACCCCACCTGTGATCCATATCTACCAAACAGTATAAAATTCCCAAACCAAATAAGGAGTTATTTTTAAAATGTTTCCGATACTCTGGAACTTTCCTCTGGAATAGTATTCCAGTTGAGATTAGAAAAATGCCCACTCTATTTATTTCCTTCTTACAAACCCAATATATCCAGTGGCTTTAGAGATGCAGCTAAAATAAATTCCTTTGTATTTAGGCCTCAAGGTAGATTAGTTCTTCAGTTAAATGTGTTACTCTCTTTAAATAAAATCATTATTATTGTTAAAGCTTCGAAAAGGCCATTGAGTTATTTGCTTGATTTTGCAGAATATTATGGCATCACAATTGTAATTATTTGTAGTATGTACACTTAATTACTAGAATCATTTAGTATCTAGAATTACCTTTTTAGTGTTTTATTTACATGTATATTTGAGAAATGGTCTTGAGCTTTATGTACTAGATCTGAGGTGGAATTATGTAGATTGTTAGCTTGTGGTCAGAATTTTAAAAAATTATTTGCTATTAGGGTTTTTTTGTAGTAATCCAGTGCATTTATTAATGTGTTATATTAGAATTTACATATGCATGGATTGTGAATTTGGAAAATGGGTGACGTAAGATTAGTTGCTATGGACTTACGTTTGCAGCATGTATATTTGAAAAGTTGCATACTTTGTACAAGTTGTAAGGTAAAGAATTATTGATTATTGTGATATTGTTTAGTATAATAGGATTATGAATGTACTGATGTGATGGAATTTATTGATGCATGTATAAGAAGTAATTGATACCGTGCTGTATTATAACGTTTGTTATATGATACAAGAACATATGGGTATCTCGATGTGAACAAATGTGTGACTGAAGATGGTGATAGGCTGTGTGTTGCTGTTGTAGGGTTTAATGCCATTTTTTAGCACAAGATAGACTATACATGGCAGCCAGTAATAATGATGGAGGAAGAACCCAGGAAAACCCCTGGAAAGAACCACTGACCCACAAGAAGCTACTGGAAAGCTTTCTCACATACCCACATTGGGGTAATCTGAGACTCGAACCCATGCAGACAAGGTGAGATGGCAGTCTTCCATAACAGAGAGCGCTTTAGACCACTCTGCCACTAGTGTGAGATGAGAGAGCAAAGGAAAAAGACTGTACCATCCTTACATAATCACAGAAAGCTTTTTCGGGGACACAGAACTTTTGGTTCTGTGTGGGTCCCAAGTCTTCAATAGTTGAAGATGGAACTGAGACTGTAGCTGAGACAGTTGCAATCGACAGAAGTGTAGTTGTGGAGGAGGAGGAGAAAGAGTCTAGAAAAAGTCGAGGAGGAAGAGGAGGAGAAGAAATTTGAAGAAAGGTCAGGGACAAAGAGAAGGAATTTGAAGAAACAGGAGAGAAATGATACAATAGATGAGAAAAAAATACATGGACAGGTGAAAATCAATCTCACACTGCTAATCAAGTGTTGCAATAAGCTTATTAAAGGGTTGAGCAGAAGGAGTGTAATTGGAAATTTGAGTCACTTGATTATTGATTTGTTATTCATTGAATTTCAACCCTTTTGTGTATTTGACCATCTAACCATTGGCAATGCTGACTGGGAGCATGGAGCTTTACATCTATCTTTCACTAAATTTAACTTCCAACCCAACAAATCAAGCATAGGTGTGACTTCTATAATAGTTTAAATAAAATATTGGGAGCACCCCATCCCAAACATACACTTTGTCACACCACATCCCAAACATATGCTTTGTCACACCCCATCCCAAACATACACTTTGTCACACCACATCCCAAACATACACTTTGTCACACCCCATCCAAAACATACACTTTGTCACACCACATCCCAAACATACACTTTGTCACACCTCATCCAAAACATACACTTTGTCACACCCCTTCCAAAACATACACTTTGTTACACACTGTGCTCCTGAAGACTTGAATTTTGAACTTGAACAGATATGAACATTTTCATGCACCAGAATATTAAAAAAACATCCAATTTGGATGACTGTAGAATGAATTCACTTGTCTGTCCTTCCTAAATGAGGTGATCCAGCCAACATTTATGGACATATATGTATCCACATAGACTGGGATTTCTCAGTAATATATCTTTATTTTCAGGAAATTGCATGAGTGATTGCGGTTTTGCTAAAGATAGGGTTTGTTACAAGGAGGTTATTACCTGAATAGACTGTTCCGTTTTTCCATAATCTCTACTTCATCACAGTTTTCCATGGTGTCCTTGAAAAACTCACAGTCAAGCCAGAAGTTGACAAGCTCTCTTCCTGCTGTGTCTGCAAGGAACTGCTGGAAATTCTCCATCCCAACATACTATATAGCAATAAAATGAGTGATCCATTAAAACTATATTTTTTAAAAACTGCAAGTTTTACACATTTACCATTTACTTATCATTTAATTTATAACAACTTTGTCACTTAGGACAAACACTATGTGAAATATCCTTTCTTGAATACAACAATTAGGTTGTCAATTAGCACAAAAACTGATAGATACTTTATTGAAAACAACACATCAATTAGGTTGTCAATTAGTACCAAAACTGATAGATCCTTTCTTGAATATAACATAGCAATTAGGTTGTCAATTAGTAAAAAACTGATATATTCTTTCTTGAATACACCACAGCAATTAGGTTGTCAATTAGAACAAAACCTGATAGATCCTTTCTTGAAAACAACACAGCAATTGGGTTGTCATTTAGTACGAAACCTGATAGATCCTTTCTTGAAAACAACACAGCAATTGGGTTGTCATTTAGTACAAAAACTGATAGATCCTTTATTGAATACAACACAACAATTAGGTTGTCAATTAGGACAAAAACTGATATATCCTTTATTGATTACAACACAGCAATTAGGTTTTCAATTAGTACAACAACTGATAGATCTTTCATTGAATACAACACAGCAATTAGGTTGTCAGTTTTAGTGCCTCTGTCAAGAAGCATGAGTCTTCCATAATAATAATAATAATAATAATAATAATAATAATAATAATAATAATAATAATCATCATAATAATAATAATGAGGACTTTGGATAGTGTCTAATCTTTAGAAGCTTGATGTGTTTTACAACATCTATAATGATATGACTACAAAAAACAAAAAAAACATGAAATTAGAAAACATTTTAAAAAAATGATACAATGTTATCAATGCGACAGGAAAAGTAATGAAATCATGATGACAACAGCATGTCATGAATTTTCTACCATAAATTTGGAAGTTTGACCGATCTAAGGGCATGTTATATTTGCAATTGTGTTAAAATGCTATTTTGGTACTTAGAAGGCAAGTGTGTTAAAATATTATTTTGATATTTTTAAGATAGGTATGTTAAAATGTTATTTCGTGTACTTAGAAGACATTTGTGCTGAGATGATATTTTGTTATTTAGAAGACAGGTGTGTTGAAACATTATTTGGAGCATTCTGAAGACAGGTGTGTCAAGATGTTATTTTGATACTTAGAAGACAGGTGTGTCAAGATGTTATTTTGATACTTAGAAGACAGGTGTGTCAAGATGTTATTTTGATACTTAGAAGATGGGTGTGTCAAGATGTTATTTTGGGACCTAGAAGACAGGTGTGTAAAGATGTTATTTTGGTACTTAGAAGACAGGTGTGTCAAGATGTTATTTTGGTACTTAGAAGACAGGTGTGTAAATATTTTGGTACATAGAAGAACGGTGTTTTAAGATGTTAGACAGGTATGTTGAAATGTTCTTTTGGTACACAGAAGGCAGGTGTGTTTTTTGTACTTAGAACAAAAAGAAGCAATAAAGTGTAACATACACTGCCAAGTAACTGTTCTTTCAATTGCTGAAATGACATTTTCAATCGTCCTTCCAGATTTTTTACATCTGTTTCTGTCTGCTCCTCACTAACCCCCTCATCATCAAATGTCACATACACCTGGCCATTAGGTTCAGGTTCATCTTCCCCCAACATATAGTCAAAGTCTCCAAAGATTGGCTTGTTCATGAAGTCCTCATAATTAATTGGCGCTGACAATGCTCTGAAATTGTTAATACATGGGAAATTTTGAATACATGTACCATCAAACATCAAGGATCCAGAAATACTTTAGCAATTGTGAATGCAATTAAACATCAGAGATCCAGAACTACATTGGCAATTGTGAATACAGTCCAATATCAAGAATACAGAAATACATTGGCAATTGTGAATACAGTCAAACATAAAAAGTCCAGAAATATCAGTACATTGGGAATAGTGAATACACTCAAATATCAAAGATCCAGAAATACATTGGCAATTGTGAATAGAGTCAATCCAGAAATACAATGGCAATTGTGAATACAGTCAAACATCAAAGATCCAGATACATTGGGAACTGTGAATACAGTCAAACATCAAAGATTCATAAATACATTGGCAATTGTGAATACATGTACAATCAAACATCAATGATCCAGAAATACACAAGAAATTATGAATACAGTTAAACATCAAAGATCCAGAAATACACTGGCAATTATGAAAACAGTCAAAACATCAAAGATCCAGAAATACATTGTCAATTGTGTTTACAGTCAAACATCAAAGATCCAGACTACTAATTAACAAAATTACATTGTACAGATGATTGCTTGTCCAAACATTAAGCATATTGTCCATACCTACTGATTTTTCTGCGAGTCTTGAAATCGACTTTTGGTTTTTGAGGATTTTAAGCTAGATCTGGTAGTTGTACAGATTAGGTTTAGAAGATATGGATTTTTTTTAAAAATTGTACATGAAGATGTTTCATTCTGATCTGTAAATGCCTCAAATATATACCAAATCAGAAGTGAAAGAAATATTTGACCAAATGAGATAAATGTACACTGTTAATTTTCTTTTCAGAATGTTTCATTGTTTTATATAACAATGAGATTGTAGATGGAGCCTGGGTCTTATTTTCTTTCTTGTTCCTGTTTTACTGGATCATTAACTTTAAGGTTTTAGCAACAATGAATCCTTTGCCCAAAAAGGACACACACACATCTCAATGAATCCCCTGACCAAATGGGACACACGCATCTCAATGAATCCCCTGACCAAATGGGACCCATGAACCTACGTGAACTCATGCAGATGTAAAATTGAGATAAGAACATCTCAGACATTCTGTGGACAATAATAATAATAATAATAATAATAATAATAATAATAATAATAATAATAATAATTATAATTATAATAATAATAAAAATAATAATAATAATAATAATAATAATAATAATAATAATAATAATGAGGACTTTGTATGGTGCCTAATCTTTAGAAGCTCTAATCCCTTTACAACATCCATAATGATATGACATGTTTCATGATCAACAAAATTGGAATAAAACCTGGGTCAATCAATAGTTAGAAGTTTTACACTACAGAAACACAACAAAAAAACATGAAATTGGAAAACATGAAAACATGCTGAAAACATAGAAGATACAAAACATTATTAGGTCACTCTCTAAGTTTGTTCCTGCAGTCAAAAAAGGTCTGTTTTAAGAACACTCTTAAAATGAACCAATGTGTCTTTGTGTCTAATTTCAAAGAGCAATTTGTTTCACATCGCCGGACCCTGGTATGCAAAAGAATGTTGTCCATATGACTATGAGTATATACTTGTTAGAAGATGAGCACAAGTATCTTGCTGGTGTATACACATGGGTGATGCCAGATATGTATGTTGGACTGAAGTCTCTCAGTGAAACATAGCACAGAGAACAAATTTTGTGTTTGATTCTGTATCGAATTGATATCGATGTAGGGTACAGAGCAGTGGTGAGGTGTGCTCTGATCGAGGTACTGTAAAGATGATCTGAGCAGCTGTGGTTTGAACTTTTTGAAGTTTCTGGAGTAGATATTGTGACGAACCAGACAGAATTGAGTTACAATAGTCCAGTCTTGAAAGTACTAATGAACACACAAGTGTTTTAGTGGCATCGACTAAAAGATATTTGCGAATGGAACTGATGCGTCTCAGTTCAAGATATGCTACCATGCATATGTTCATGACATGTTGGTGCAATGTGAGAGTACCATCTAGAGTAACACCTAGGTTTCGAACTGACTGTGAATTTAATGTTGGTGTTGCTGATATTGATTGTTTGAGGAAAATGATGTGAATGAAAAAGTCTTTGTGTTGTGATCAGAATTGCTTCAGTTTTATCATCATTCATCTGCAGCTTGTTACTTGTAATCCATGATTTCACATCAGAAATGCACCTCTCTACTCCATGGATGGTAGCATCAACATCAGTTGGGTGGCTAGATTTGTATATTTGGGTGTCATCAGCTGATTACCTTGAGACAGCAAATTGTCAAGATTAACTGGTACTGAGAATGAGCTCTCTTCAATTAAGTACGGATTCTGACATTTTAAGATCTGAACAGTGTTTCAAAAATATAAGTGAGCAAATAAAAAAATGACAGTCTTCCACAAGTGTGTACAACATTGCACTCTTTGACAAGGTAGAACATCATACAAAATATTGGTCAGTTAAATATTTGTCATTATTCACTTTTTAGGCAAATGTATGATTTTAAATATTCCCATATTTAAATATTACAATTTTCCATTGACATTTCATTAAATCCCCACATTTTGACAGTCATTAACATGGTTCCAAAAACTGAAAATTAAACAAAACTGAAATTTCCGTATGCATGGTAGGCATGGAGCAGTAAAATAAAATCAGCTGTTAAATAATAGTTAGGTGTTCTCTTAAATAAATTCATCTTTTAAAAATTTATGAATTGATGTTTGTTCTTTATAAAAATGTACCTTGGTATAGGTGTGTCTATTGTATAAGAACATTAATAAGGATTTTTTAAAAAGATTTTACTATTTTATTATAAAGTTGTAAGATTTTAATACACCCTTTAGCATTAATCCCCACTATCTTCAACACTTACCAACAATTTAAGCTTTATAATGGCATACTGGGAGACATGTAAATCAATCATTTAAATAATTATATCACCAGTTGCTTAAATCATGACAAATATTTGTTTTACAATGAAAACTTCCATAGATCCAATGAGTACACTTGAAACAGACAGTTTACAAATGGAGCTTTTCAAACAAGAGCAAATCCTGAGTAAACATTATTCCCGTCTGTCAGTTTAATCCCATTGGTGTACTTTATACAATCCTGAATGTCTGATCTCATACATATCAAACCTGTCAATTAAATTCAACTATATACACATAAATTAAGAAATTTGTACTACATCAAGATATATGTTTCATTATAAATTTATTTACAGCACTTAAACATACCGATTTACTTATTCCTAATGTAATTTTAGCACCTGTAATGAAAAATAACAGAGCATCCTCCCCCCCCCCCACTAAATGCCACTGTTAAATCTCAGATACCATGGGCACAGGACACAGTGCCTTCCAAACTCCAAACTCTGGGAACCACACAACATTTGCGAAGATAGGGACAAAGGACAAGTATAGTGCATAATGAACAAGTAGTGTTAAAAATGTAAGATAATTTTTTTTTTGCTTCAACAGGTTTGCCACCTTAACTTTGTTGTCTGCCATTTTCCAAATTTTCTGTGATATTTTCCTTGGACACTGACATAATTGCAATATATGTTTCAGGAAAATATTAACTTGTTTGAATATCTGATTAACCTGAAATGAGCTGCCCCATGGAAATTTCCACTCTGGATCTTGTTCTGAATTAAGTGTCTGTTCACTCATTATATACGAGCATTTAAGATATTGAATAATTATCTTTCCTTTAACTACTTATAAAAATCACTCGCTAATTGATAAATTGTGGTTTTGTATCAATTTAGTTTCTTTTGTCATTAAGTCAACATCAAAGTAAATTAAATCATCACTGTCACATTTTCATTCAGTGATTTTAACCTGGCAATAATTAATCAAATAATTAGCAGTGCAACTCAACGGACTACCACAAACCTGTTAATATTTTTATTACCAGAAAAAGATTTTATTCAGTTTAGTGACTCTGGCCATTGCTAATAACAATAAAGAAGATGATTGATATCCACTGAAAACATTTTGTTGGTATATTATTTTGCTGATGAAAATGTTCACAAAGTCAAGATTTGGATACTGATTCAAAGTAAAAATACAAATTTCCTCATTTTCCACACAAAGAAAACTTTATCAAGATGAATACAATTAAAAGATTAAATAAATTTGTTATGGATTTTGATTTAGCAGCAAATATATGGAGACTTTCATCATGAATAACATTGGTAACTCAATTTAAATCAAATGTCAATTTCAAGAATATTTCAGAATAAAATAACTAAATCATGAAGAAGAAAGTACTGTGTATAGAATATATATTGTTTAGTATTTCACTTCCTGTATTGATATGTGCATCAATATGGTAGAATTATCAATAAAAACATTGATATGGTAGAATTATCAATATTTATATTGATATGGTAGAATTATCAATAAAAACATTGATATGGTAGAATTATCAATATTTATATGGTAGAATTATCAATAAAAACATTGATATGGTAGAATTATCAATAAAAACATTGATATGGTAGAATTATCAATATTTATATTGATATGATAGAATTATCATTATTTACATTGATGCGGTAGAATTATCAATATTTATATTGATATGGTAGAATTATCATAATATACATTGATATGGTAGAATTATCATTATGTACATTGATACGGTAGAATTATCAATGTGTGCATTGATATGGTAGAATTATCAATATGTGCATTGATATGATAGAATTATCAATATGTGCATTGATATGGTAGATTTATCAATATGTACATTGATATTGTAGAATTATCAATCTGCGCATTGATATGGCAGAATTATCAATATATACATTGATATGGTAAAATTATCAATATGTACATTGATATTGTAGAATTATCAATCTGTGCATTGATATGGCAGAATTATCAATATATACATTGATATGGTAAAACTATCATAATATACATTGATATGGTAGAATTATCATTATGTACATTGATACGGTAGAATTATCAATATGTGCATTGATATGATAGAATTATCAATATGTGCATTGATATTGTAGAATTATCATTATGTACATTCATATGGTAGAATTATCAATATCTACATTGATATGGTAGACTAATGAATATTTATATTAAATATGGTAGAATTATAATTCTGTACATTGATATGGTAGAATTATCATTATGTACATTGATATAGTAGAATTATCATTATGTACATTGATATAGTAGAATTATCAACATGTACATTGATATGGTAGAATAATATGTACGTTGATATGGTAGAATTATCATTATGTACATTGATATAGTAGAATTATCAATATGTACATTGATATTGTAGAATTATCATTATGTACATTGATATGGTAGAATTATCAATAAGAACATTGATATGGTAAAATTATCAATATGAATATTGATATTGTAGAATCATCAAAATTTATATTGATATGGTAGAGTTATCAATATGTATATTGATATGGTAGAATTATCAATGCATCCAAATGTTGATGAATCATTTCACCAATATTATTAATGGTAATGACTAAAGTTCAATTGCACCATATCCATTTCTGGTTGCTGTTGTTGTTGTCATTTTGAGTTTAATGTCATTTCTCAGTGCATCATATGCTTTACATGGTGACCAGTTTAACTGGTGGAGGAAGAACCCAGGAAAACCCTAGTAAGAACCACTGATTCGCATCAACTTACAGTTGGGTACCCTTTATTCTGGAGAAAATAAGTCATGAACAAATACTAATAATTTACAGCTTTGTACCTTTTATACTGGAGAAAATAAGTCATGAAGAAATACTAATAACTTACAGTTGGGTACCCTTTATACTGGAGAAGATAAGTCATAAAGAAATACTAATAACTTACAGTTGGGTACCCTTTATACTTGAGAAAGTAAGTCAAAAGAAAGAATAATAACCTTGCTTTTCTCCGAAACTGTTCCTCTGCATCTGAGGTAGGTTGTTTCTTGTTCTCAGTATACTTAGATGAGTGTCTACTGACATGGGATTTGCTGCCTGCTGGATCTAAAGATGAAAAGCCACAAATCTGTGGTACAACAGGTCTTAACAAATTTCTCACAAATCTGTATTACAAAAGGTCTTGGTAATTTGTTAATTTGTTATGTATGTTATTAACATGGAAAATGTTTACTTATTACAAAAAGATAGCCATTAATCATCAACTCTGATTTAGCAAAAAAAGTACAATTCCAATGCTCACTAAATGAATAACCTATGTGTTTTTCCTGTCTCAAATAACATTCTGTAATAATGAACAAGTTAAAAGTGTATTATGTTTATTTAGTGTGTGTGTGTGTGTGTGTGTGTGTGTGTGTGTGCGTGCGCAATCACCATTAAAAGATTGATATTACTGGAACATATTGCCATTTCATTAGTTGTGTATTTTCAGGTGGGTATGGTTGGGTGTTTTATGGCACAGCAACACAAGTAGGTAATTTAGTGCCAAGGCAATGGAAGTAAAGTATCTTTACCCCAAAACACACTACCATACCTAACCTAGGATGTTCTTGTGGTAGATTCAAATCTGAACCCTTTATGGCACAATCCAGCAAACAAATCACTAAGCTACAATAGATCCTGCATTAACTTGGTATACTGCATTATGTTGTTACTTGTTTCAAGTCATAACAACACATTTTTCAAAGAGGGGAATAATTATTTCTGACTGATGGCATTGGAAAATGAAATGTCTCATTAGTTTCATGTTAAGAACTTTCTACAGGGAAATAATTTAAACTGGAGAAGTATAAAAGGTCTTTTTGACAGCCCACTGTCATCTAATATTTCTGGTAGCCCATAGATTGCCATCTGATTTTTGGTAGCCTGTGGATTACCATATTTTTGGTAGCTCATGGTCTGCTATCTCATTTTTGGTATCTCATGGATTGCCATTTCATTTTTGGTAGCCCATGGATTGCCATCTGATTGTTGGTAGCCCACAAATTGCCATCTGATTTTTGGCAGTCCATTAAAATTTCATCTGATTCATAAATTTGTTTTATCCATGAAAACATATCACAGTTTTAATAAGATGACATACCTATCTGAGGATCAAACTGGACTTTTGCCAGATCATTTGAGAAGCTTACATCACGTCTGCCATCAGAATAAATTCCACCTTTTGGATTAAACTTCAGGGGAGGGACATCAAACCTAAAAAAAATCAAAATATATATTCTGTTATTTCAAATTAATACCTAAATCCGTGTTTTATCTAACATGAATATGAGACTGAAATGTTAATACAAAGTCTTAAATTATTTGGAATTAAATTAGTTACAATAACTCTGTCTCAAGATATTTTGATAAAACTATTTTAATCAGACACTAACATACCATGGGTTATACTGAACTGATTATTGGTGAATATTTTGAAAAGGAATAGAACAAGTAGAAGGAACAGATACCCTTAATATGTTCATATTAGTTAAACACCAATCATAACATGCAATATGAAACATTATTAAATGTAGTATAAACTTTGCATTAACAAGTTATATTTACCATAAACAAGAATTTAAGAATATTCTTTACAAGTATCAGAAATCAAATACTCTGATTGATGCTATTTTAATTCACACAATGCTATATGGGTCATTATTGAAATACTGTGATTGTTATATTATTCAGACATTATATGCTAGATGGGTCATTAATGAAATACTGTGCTTGCTATACTATTCAGTCATTATATGCTAGATGTGGGGTAGACCAATTATTTCTCTATATTCAGTACATAAAACAGAAATACATACTTTTGTTTAGATTTCTGGGAAGCGCTCTTAGATGGTGAAGTTAGTTGTGTGCCTGTAGTTGTGCTGCCTTGTTGCTTGCTAAAATAAGAATCTGAAATGAAGAAAATAAATTTTTTGAACAAAAATCTATATTTAACAAGTTGTGAATTATAACAATTAGCATCATATAATTTGGGGGAAAACAGCATGATCAATATATTTGTTTCTAACAATTTTCCCCAATCATCTCATTGTGAAATATGTTTGATGATACAGTAAATGTACACAAGGAAATTCTGTTTGTTTTAATAGCACATTCAATACTGTCTATGTCATGCAGAGAAAAAGTGAGCTAAGTACACATTGCACACTAAGGCAGCTGACCTAGGCTGGCCCCATACAATGCCAATGCTCTACCAATCAAATTAGAATGACTCCCAGGTACATAGAGGAAGACAATAAATTGATAAGTAAATGGAAGTTTTTCACAAACAGAGAAGTATAGGGCTGTGTAACAAAAACATAGGGGAGTAATTTGTTGTCAGAATAGCAATCTGATTTTTCTTTCAAATTTTACAAATATATAAGGAGAGGTCACCATTGCTCTGATCATTCAAATGATACAATTGAACAACCGCATTAACTCACCATTGACAATCTAAATGCATTTGAATTGCATATTCCAATCCAGCTTCTCATCTCATACTCACCCACTACAGTAACCTGGAGGATATAAAGTAAAGGCATCATTCACAGATGCATCTTCTTACATTGACTGCATTTATAAAGTTTGATTGAAAAATATTATAAATGTCATTAAGAGCCAAGAATTAGATGAAATGGCATGTAATTGGTAGAGTGTCAGACCTATAATACAGTGGGTATGGGTCTAATACCTGCTCAGGGCAACCAAGTATGACTGCCTCAATGTGTCTTGGTATGGTACTTTACTCCCATTTCATTTGCATGAATAGTGGAAATGTCCATAAGGGAAACATATGGTTAAAAACCAAGCAGCCACAAACAGATGGTTACTGCCAAGGTAAACATACAGTTAAAAACTAATTAGCCACTTCCAGATTATTACCCATAATGAAAACATATTGTTAAAATAAAATCAGCCACTGACAGATGATTGACAGATGAAAACATACTGGTAACAACAAAGATTTGTTTATTTCCAGCCAATGATTTAGGAGGAGAAGCTGTGATAACAGACAGATGGACAAGTAAGAATGTATCATAATATCCCCTGCTAAAGGAACAAATATATGGAACTGCAACTGAAAAAAAAGGTCAAGGCAAGCTTTCTTCATACAAGATATTAGCATGCAGTTTGCTCATCTTCTCATGTATAATCAGACTGGTACCCAGTCCAAAAAAATTAACTTTTATTCAATTCATTCATTAGAAACAATAATATTCTCTAACATATATATGCCACCAGTATGAATGAGATAACCTGAATTACAAATTTAATTATCGAAATGATCACACAGAACATCCTGCATACATACCTGCCAAATTGCCCGTAAAATGTACTTGCCAAATCCCTTATGAAACAAGCTCTCAAAATCCATATGAAATATATTCACTTAATCCCTTATGAAATTTACTCACCAAATCTCCCATGATATACAATCATGAAATCCTCCATGAAACATACTCACCAATCCCCTATAGAATATACCTAACAAATATCTTATGAAATACTCGCCAAATCTGCAAATAGACTCACCAAATTCCTATGAAATATACTCACCAAATTCCCCATGAAATATACTCACTAAATCCTCTCATGAAATATACTCACTAAATCCTCCATGAAACATACTCACCAATCCCCTATAGAATATACCTACCAAATGTCTTATGAAATACTCACCAAATCCCCAAATAGACTTACCAAATTCCTATGAAATATACTCACCAAATTCCCCATGAAATATACTCACTAAATCCTCTCATGAAATATACTCACTAAATCCCCTCATGAAATATACTCATCAAATTCCTAATATACTCACCAAATTCCCATAGAATGTACTCACTAAATCCCCATAAAATTAAATAAAAAATCAGAAGAAATATACTCACCAAAGCACCAAAAAAATATTCTCACCAAATCCCCATAGAACAGTCTCACCAAATCACTCAAGAAATTTACTAACAAAAATCCCAAGAAATATACTCACCAAATTCCCTATGAAACATACCCACCTAATGAAATATATTCAACAAACATAAACCCCTATGATAGATACTCACCAAATTCCACATGATATATACTCACCAAATCCTCCATGAAATGGTGGTGGCATACTAAATGCCCTACTTCCTGGACGCTGGTAACGATATAATACATTAGGGTTAAATTGATTCTCTGCAAATGCCAAATCATCATCTTCTAGCCCATCATTGGCACTATTATCAGCACTGTTACTTAGACTGGAAATATAACTCTCTGACTGACGACTGTAGCCTCGAATCTGTTGACTGGAATGTCGAGTTGCAGAATAGCGGTCATCTAGTGGCCGTAGTAAAAGCTTGCAAAGCTTGAATTCTCGAAAGAGCTGGGTGCTGTAAGGTAAATATATGCATACTTAAGTAATAAATATACAAAGTTATTGGTGAAATATATGGTTTTTTTCTAATTCCTTTTCTTTCACATGTAAAAAGTATCTTTAAAGTTTCACATAAAAATACAAGTTTTTACGTCATGCCATTTGATGATTGATTGTATATGTCTACAGAAGTAATAACTGAAGGAAGAAAAACAAACATTTTGTAAGCTAGAGGAATGTATGACAACCGCATTACCTCTGAGGCATGGAAATTATTTTTTCATGAAGATATATGTCTTTCCACTATTCATTTCTTGATGAAGTTATATGTCCTGTGAACTCTGTGTGTGTGTGTGTGTGTGTGTGTGTGTGTGTGTGTGTGTGTGTGTGTGTTTGCTTTGGATTTTAAAATGTATCTTTAATATATTTTCAGTCATAATGATATGATGTTTGCAGTGTAGCCTTTGATAATGATGGCCTACACTGGCGCATCATGCCACAGAATGAAACATGATGTTCTACTCACTTGCATTATCCTGATACCAAGTTGACCAGTCCTAACACTAACCTCTTAATGCTGAGTGCTTAGGTGCCTAGCAAAGCAGCTGAAAGTACCATTTTTAAAAGTCTTTAGAATGACTTGGCCAGGATTCAAACCAATAACCTCCTGCATCTGAGGCAGACACTACAAAGCTATAAAAGAAAACGTTATCCCAAACCTATTGCTTTTTTAAACCACCGATATTTGAGTTTGATCACAAAATGAATACAATGAAAGCTTATGCAAATTTGGGGTAAGAGTCAGTTTAGTCCTGGAAACTTCAATTTAATTCTGTTCCTAAAAAAGAAAATTGTCTTGTGTAAATACTTGGTTCATTTCATTATGTAGCACAAGAAACTGTATTTGCCACTCAGTAATTTACAATGGCCCCATGATTAAATATATCTGGTTAAAAACATAAGAAATGAAAATGTCCTCTTTGTGGAAAACTGAAAATTATAAACTTTATTACCACTGAATAAGAATGTTGTAAAGGTTAATTAGATCTAAATTAAGTGTCATTAATTTTATTCATCGTATGAGCAAATGAATCTTTGTAGAAACATTGATTGATTGATCAATTGATTTGCAGTATCAATGTCTTACTTATTGCTTTGTTTCAGAAGTATGGATCAATTCATAAAACATTAACAAGCCCTCAATGACTAAAATAGCCATTACTCTATCTGGCATTCTTCTGAAATTAGTCTTGTTTAATTTCTGAGTAAATACTGGGGATTTTGTAGCCCCAACCATCTGAGTATCAATAGTCATGAGTTAAATAATTACATTTTCATTCAATGACCATGCAGGCCTGGATGGACCTTAACCCATTTTCTAGAATTCTCATCTATTCTCAAAAGTTATCATAAGCATGATAATTACAAATTTTAATTAGGGTCTTGTCTTAGGAAATTAAGTGAAGTTTGAGTCTGGACCTTCGGTTTCAAAATCATAAAAATATAAATAAAAATTAAATTCTGAATGAAAGCAATGTAGTGTGGGATTTAGAACCCAAACTGAAAACAAAGTAGTGTGTGATTTAGAACCCACTAGTGTGTGATTTAGAACACCTCCCCCCCCAAAAAAAAAATTATAGTGTGGGATATAAAACCTTGCCTGTGAAAACAGTGTTCTACGAGATATACAACCCTGACTCTGAAAACAATGCAGTATGGCATTTACAACCCTGACTAAAAACAATGTAGTGCGAGATTTACAACCCTGACTGAAAACAATGTAGTGTGAGATTTACAACCCTGACTGAAAACAATGTAGTGTGAGATTTATAACCCTGACTGAAAACAATGTAGTGTGGTATTTATAACCCTGACTGAAAACAATGCATGATGGGATTAACAACCCAGACTGAAAACAATGTAGTGTAAAATTTATAACCCTGACTAAAAGAAATGTACTGTGAGATTTCAAAACCTGACTGAAAACAAAGTAGTGTGAGATTTATAGCCCTGATTGAAAACAATGTAGTGTGGTATTTATAACCCTGACTGAAAACAATGTAGTGTGGTATTTATAACCCTGACTGAAAACAATGTAGTGTGGTATTTATAACCCTGACTAAAATCAATGTAGGATGAGATTACAAATAATAATAATAATAATAATAATAATAATAATAATAATGAGGACTTTGTATAGCGCCTAACATCTATAATGATATGGCTACACTACAGAAAAACAAATAACAAAAACCATGAAATTGGAAAACATAAAAACATGCTGAAAAAAAACATATAAGATATAAAACATTATTAGATCTCTAAGTTTGTTCCTGCAGTCGAAAAAATTGTTTTTTTAAGAGCACTCTTAAAAGGAACCACTGTCTTTGTGTCTAATTTCAATGGACAATTTGTTGCACATCACCGGGCCCGGGTATGGAAAAGAACGTTGTCCATATGACTTCATTTTCATAGTGGGAACAATTAGTATATGATTGTCAGAAGAGGAGCATAAGTATCTTGGAGTCTCTCAAAATTTGAGTTTGATTCTGTATCGAATTGATAGCCAGTGTAGGATACAGAGCAGTGGGGAGGTGTGCTCTGATAGAGGTTCTCTAAAGATGATCCGAGCAGCTGTGGTTTGAACTTTTTGAAGTTTCTGGAGTAGATATTGTGACGAACCAGACAGAATTGAGTTACAATAGCAGTCTTGAAAGTACTAATAAACACACAAGTGTTTTAGTGGCATCAACTGAACAATATTTGCGAATGGAACTGATGCGTCTCAGTTCAAGATATGCAGCCTTGCATATGTTCATGACATGTTGGTGCAATGTGAGAGTACTGTCTAGAGTACCACCTATGTTTCGTACTGACTGTGAGAATTTAACAACCTGGACTAAAAACAAAGTACATGTAGTGTGGTATTTATAAACATGACTAAAAACAAAGTACATGTAGTGTGGTATTTATAACCATGACTGAAAACAAAGTACATGTAGTGTGGTATTTATAACCATGACTGAAAACAAAGTACATGTAGTGTGGTATTTATAACCATGACTAAAAACAAAGTACATGTAGTGTGATATTTATAACCCTGACTAAAAACAAAGTACATGTAGTGTGGTATTTATAGCCATAACTAAAAACAAAGTACATGTAGTGTGGTATTTATAACCCTGACTAAAAACAAAGTACATGTAGTGTGGTATTTATAGCCATGACTAAAAACAAAGTACATGTAGTGTAGTATTTATAACCATAACTAAAATCAAAGTACATGTAGTGTGGTATTTATAACCATGACTGAAAACAAAGTACATGTAGTGTGGTATTTATAGCCATAACTAAAAACAAAGTACATGTAGTGTGGTATTTATAACCATGACTAAAAACAAAGTACATGTAGTGTGGTATTTATAGCCATGACTAAAAACAAAGTACATGTAGTGTGGTATTTATAACCCTGACTAAAAACAAAGTACATGTAGTGTGGTATTTATAACCATGACTAAATACAAAGTACATGTAGTGTGGTATTTATAACCATGACTGAAAACAAAGTACATGTAGTGTGGTATTTATAAACATGACTGAAAACAAAGTACATGTAGTGTGGTATTTATAACCATGACTAAAAACAAAGTACATGTAGTGTGGTATTTATAACCATGACTAAAAATAAAGTATATGTAGTGTGGTATTTATAACCATGACTGAAAACAAAGTACATGTAGTGTGGTATTTATAACCCTGACTAAAAACAAAGTACATGTACATGTAGTGTGGTATTTATAACCCTGACTAAAAACAAAGTACATGTAGTGTGGTATTTATAACCATGACTGAAAACAAAGTACATGTAGTGTGGTATTTATAACCATGACTGAAAACAAAGTACATGTAGTGTGGTATTTATAACCATGACTGAAAAGAATCAGTAGGATGGGATTAACAACATGAACTGAAAACAACATGGTGTGGGATGATTTACAACTTGGATTGAAAACAATGATGTAGTGTGGGATTTATAACCTTGACTGAAAACAATGTTGTGTGGAATTATAACCCTGACGTAAACCAATGTAGTGTGGAATTTTATAAACCTGACTGAAAACAATGTTGTATGGGATTTATAACCCTGACTGAAAACAATGTAGTGTGGGATTTATAACCCTGACTGAAAACAATTTGGTGTGGGATTTATAAACCTGACTGAAAACAATGTAGTATGGGATTTATAACCCTGACTGAAAACAATGTAGAATGGGATTTAAAAATTTGCCTGTGAAAACAATGTTTTAAGGGGTTTACAACCCTGACTCTGACAACAGTGCAGTATGGGATTTACAACCCTGACTGAAAACTTGGCAGTATGGGATTTACAAACCTTATCTTAAAACAGTGCAGTATGGAATTTACAACCTATATGTTAAAACATCACAGTATGGTATTTACAACCCTGGCTGAAAACCATACAGTATGGGATTTACAACCCTGGCTGAAAACCATACAGAATGGGATTTACAACCCTGACTGAAAACAGTATAGTATTTACAACCCTGACTGAAAACCATACAGTATGATATTTACAACCCTAGCTGAAAACCATACAGTATGGGATTTACAACCCTGACTGAAAACCATACAGAATGATATTTACAACCCTGGCTGAAAACCATACAGTATGGGATTTACAACCCTGGCTGAAAACCATACAGAATGGGATTTACAACCCTGACTGAAAACCATACAGAATGATATTTACAACCCTAACTGAAAACCATACAGAATGGGATTTACAACCCTGACTGAAAACCATACAGTATGATATTTACAACCCTAGCTGAAAACCATACAGTATGGGATTTACAACCCTGACTGAAAACCATACAGTATGGTATTTACAACCCTGACTGAAAACCATACAGTATGGGATTTACAACATTGGCTGAAAACAGTATGGGATTTACAACATTCGCTGAAAACAGTATGGGATTTACAACAATGACTGAAAACCATACAGTATGGGATTTACAACCCTAGCTGAAAACCATACAGTATGGGATTTACAACCCTGACTGAAAACCATACAGAATGATATTTACAACCCTGGCTGAAAACCATACAGTATGGGATTTACAACCCTAGCTGAAAACCATACAGTATGGGATTTACAACCCTGACTGAAAACCATACAGAATGATATTTACAACCCTAGCTGAAAACCATACAGAATGGGATTTACAACCCTGACTGAAAACCATACAGTATGATATTTACAATCCTAGCTGAAAACCATACAGTATGGGATTTACAACCCTGACTGAAAACCATACAGTATGGTATTTACAACCCTGACTGAAAACCATACAGTATGGGATTTACAACATTGGCTGAAAACAGTATGGGATTTACAACATTCGCTGAAAACAGTATGGGATTTACAACAATGACTGAAAACCATACAGTATGGGATTTACAACCCTAGCTGAAAACCATACAGTATGGGATTTACAACCCTGACTGAAAACCATACAGAATGATATTTACAACCCTAGCTGAAAACCATACAGTATGGGATTTACAACCCTGACTGAAAACCATACAGTATGGTATTTACAACCCTGACTGAAAACCATACAGTATGGGATTTACAACATTGGCTGAAAACAGTATGGGATTTACAACATTCGCTGAAAACATTATGGGATTTACAACAATGACTGAAAACCATACAGTATGGGATTTACAACAATGGCTGAAAACCACACAGTATGGAATTTACAACCCTGACTGAAAACCTTACAGTATGGGATTTACAAATCATTTTATACCTAAGGAATAATGGTAGTCTATTATTCTTGGCCCATAAAAGCATTTGCTCTCGTTCCTCATCTGTGCATCCATAGCGGCCACCTAGTTTACCCACTGAGTGGGAGCCTTCAGAAGTTGTGTCAGTGTCATCCAACTCATCAAAGGAGGCTGTAAGTCTGTTGTACAGAAGTCGCTGTGGGAACACCTGAGAAAATCATCAAGGTAAATTTAATTTACTATCCATTATCTCTGTCATTTATCACATGATATCACAACACTGAAAATTAGTCTAAAATATCTGACTTCAAAAACAGACTACTAATACTTTATCCAAATATGCACCAGTCAAACTCTGGATAAACTGTATGAAGTTTTTCTTCCAGTGACAGCTCTAGTGACTGTAATGATTCAATAGTACTAAACTAAGTAGTAGAAAACAGCAAAAACCAACATGTTTAATAAAATTAAACAAATAATTTTATTTTACAAGAATACTAAGTGAAAATTTAAAAATGACTTACAGTATTGTAAATTAAATCTCAAATAGCACCAAAAATACTATTACAATTCTTAAGTATAGAGTAGTCCAAATGAATTCCTGTCGAGTTCTGAACAAATTTAAATCTTGAATGTGTTGATTTATTAATAATCTTAAATGTCTTCCAATAGTCTTGATCTTGATGAATCACAATGATATAATCAAAAATGTCTTTGAATGAATTCACAAAAATTCCCAAATTGTGACTTGGTCTGAAAGTATCGATGAGCATTTTGTAATTCAATGAATAATTTAAATAAATAACCTCTATAATTTAATACATGAACACGACTATCCACTACAAAGATTATGATTCCATTACAGATGTTAGGATAGGAATGGATAATTCTGATGTAAACAACCTTAGTATAAAACTTAAGATACAATAAGAGGACCAAGAAAATGGTCTTTTTTAAAATTTTAGTAAATGCCATGACAAATATCAGGAATACTAGCAATCTCCAAAAGAGAGCCAATTTCTGAACTCAGATCAAAGCGAACATCTTCTTACAAATGAAATTAGTCTGATATGAACTCCCACCCTCTATTATGGACAAAGGTCAATCACACAATACAAATTTAATATACATAACATGAAGTATTGTGACAAAAGTGTTATTTTCAACAATTTATTAATAAACCTTTCCTAAATTTATCAGCATGTGGAAAGTAATAAGATACCAGAGGATTTTAGAATATTAATGTTTGTTGTAACTGTCTATTTATAAGGCACAGTATAATGATACAGTAAGACCAACACCATATTTTCTCTCAACTACCAATGTATAGTCCCCTAATTAATACAATATATTGTCAAGTTAATTGCCAATGTTTAGGATTACCATAGTTCTAGACAATCATAGAGTGGTGATCCTACAAAGAAAATTCTTATTGCAACAGATTTGATAAATATTCATGCGGTTACAGGTATCTTTATCATATGACTATAATTATTAAAATATTATTTTATAATATAGAGTTTATTTTAAGTCATTTGGATAATATAGAGTTTATTTAAGTATATATATATATATATTCATATATATATATATATATATATATATATATATATATATATATATATATATATATATATATATATATATATATATATATATATATAGATATATATATATATATACACTTAGCTGAGAATGTGCATTTCAATCGGCACGAATGCATGACTAAAAACGGTAATGGCCTATCTGATGATATTAATGTTAGTGTGAGTTACATAGCAAAAGGAATATGCTTTGCTAATGTCCGTGTATGTATTCTTGAGAAGCTTTTAGGGACCAGAGGGAATTACTCATCGCAGTGGTCCGAGTCTCTGTGAGACAAAAGAGAAGAAGTTTGAGAGACCAGAGGGAATTACCCCAGCAGTTGGTCCGAGTCTCTGGGAGACAAAAAAGAGAACGAAGAACAGAGGGAGAAGTTGAAGGGAGAGAAAGCAAAGGAGAAGAAGAAACATACAGATGAGTAGGACTCAGGACAGAAGGGAAAATTTCACACACTAATTCAAATTCACTTGGTAGAGTGATATGATTTTAGCCGATTTGTATTTGAGAGATTACTGTTTGAATTATATTAAATTGTTGTTATTCAAATTTCACAATTTGTGTATTCATTAATTTAACTGTCGGCACCACTTAGTGGGGGCTCAGAGCTTTGCATCTCTATCACTACTTCAATTTCTGACAAAAATTAGCAGGGGTGGGTCTTCGGTATTAATTTAAATAATTGTGAGCACCCCACCCCAAATTAAAAGGCAATATAACCTATACATATATACTGCATGATTTCTCAGATTTTCTTTGTTTGCTTAATATTGATACATTATCGGCTTTTCCTCTTTGTTTTTCTTAATTTTTAGTTGTCTTTTATGGACGAAATGTGAAACACCAGCGCCTCTAATGAGAATAAGCGACAGGGATCCAACTAAGAACCAAGAATTTCATGAAAAACGAACAAACTGATGTACCGAAAGATTTTTTTTAAAAAAATAATTTTAAAAAATATTTTTAATTAAAAAAAAAACACAGCAACATTCAATAGGGCGACGCATTTCCGGTACATAGAAGGGTTCTCCGCATGGGGTGGTGAGAAATTATATAAAATAAATTACCATGGTAACTTACACGGATTTAAAAGTGACTGTAACCCACATATAACTTACAGGCAGCGTTAGGAATGCGTTGAAGTAGTCCAAAAAGAGGTCATCGTATGCCAGTAGGTCTTCCAGATTCTCCCCCGTAATCTCCAACGCTGAAAGAAAGAAAAAAAGTGCTTTACTGAAGAATTTGCCAAACTCTCTCTCTCTCTCTCTCTCTCTCTCTCTCTCTCTCTCTCTCTCTCTCTCTCTCTCTCTCGTACAACTTTCCTTGTTAATAATCCATAAATAGAATAGATATATTCGTTATAAGAATATTTACTATAAAGAAGTACGTCAGTGTTTTGATAATTACAATCATGTTTCTGTCACAAGTGATAGCATGAAATCACATAAAGTCCAGACTACACATTTTAAATGCGGCGTTCTTTCATGCCCAGAAAACACATTTTAAATGCAGCGTTCTTTCATGCCCAGACCACACATTTTAAATGCGGTGTTCTTTTGATGTTAAGCTATACACAAACCACATTGGACTGCTCTTACGCTCTGATGTGTTGCATGGTTTCGTATTTGAAAGGTTCGCCAACACAAGTAGTTTTGTTTTGTGCTTAGACATGTGCAGTACGGTGTCTTGCCTCAGGACACGACGAAAGCCAACCCTGGCCAGAGGCGTAGCTAGAGTGTTTGGCGCCCGGGTACAATATTCACCCCCCCCCCTCAACTCTGAAACCCATTATTTTCATCAATAAAATCACCATTACCCGTTACAATTTATTTTAAAGCCCATTTTGGCGCCCCCACTAGTATGGCGCCCGGGGACATATGTACCCCCTCCCCTTCCCTCGCTACGCCTCTAACCCAGGCTGATCCGATGGTAGGATTCAAACTCTTTCGGTCACCAATCTGGCACGCTTCCAATAAGCCATCTCGGCCCATGTCTCTGTTAGTCTTCACTTACTAAATCCGGGAGGTGTGCTGGGTCTATTCTACATCCACGTACCCCGTCCCGTGGGAGCAATCACTTCGTGAAATTAGTTAATCTGCTTATGAGTCGTGAAAAAGATGTGTTAATAACAACAACAAATTTTATTTTTTAAAATTCAAAATAATCTTTACTCGAACACATCATCTTAAAACCTCTAAGTCCGTGTCAGAATCAGGAACAAAAGAATTAGATCACTGTGAACTAATTCAGATCGATCATATTTCACTCTATCTTTGATTTTAAAATGAAACCAAGTTTTGTTTTAATATAAAATTCTCCTACTTCCAAAGTCGCTTCATTTATATGCAGTTGTTGATGTGTTCAAAAAATTACAGCTCAACCATCTGCACACGAAAACTGTACCTTGTTATGGCATGGTTATGAAAACTGTATAGGTAGTTCTAAACAACATAAAATATATTCTCTTGAATAAAACAGGGCACCAAAAATGCGACGCAAATTGACCAAGACACGAATACAAAAAAAGTTAATCTAGAGTCTATCATTTCGGACGGCGACTTTCGTGACAGTTATTCCTCTCTCGGTAAATTGTGATATAGATTCATTCCTTATTATGTACGCATCTAATTAAGGAGTTTGTCATATACCGTGTCAAGAGACAATTACGAAAGGTTAGGTCATATATTGGGTCAAATACAATTACCGAAAATTGAGAAACAAGTATGCGTCCAATAAGCAGTCACGTGACTACTATTATAATCTAGAGTTGTACTGCGGCTAACAGTCCTACGGCATCAAGCCAGTGTACTAATTGTGCACAAGGCATATAAATAAAATGTACGAATTTAAAATTCTTGATGGCATTTTCTCATATAAACAGCATGAGTAAACACTGAAATAGGACAAACTTATAAGGATGTTAAGCATATTGGTTTCATATATTAATTATTTAGATGTTTCAAGGTTTTCTTACATCTTATCGTAACTAACAAAACATTCTGATGTGATATGTTGTATTGTTTAAAACTTTACTGACATGCGAACGGTAACACTGAAAATTCGCATTGATCAAAGGATTATCCACTTCGGATGGGTAGAAGAAAGAATTATAAGTGATGGATGAATACAGGTAACTCCAAACCTTCAGTAGATATTTTCTTCTCTAAATTTAAATTGAGAATAATCTACTACCCCCACAACCATTTCTTTCATATCTCCACTGAATTGGAAGAGCGATTTATTTGTTGAAGAAAATATATAGAAGTTACTAATAATTTCTGTGAAGTACACTGAGTTTTTTGGATTAAAACATAGTTATAAAATGTGTTCCTTTGCAAGCAAAGGGGAATCCTTTTTATTTATTTCCTATTTAAAACCTAAATCCTGGAAAATTAAAATTAAAAAAGGACATGCATTTATTTATATTTGAAATAATCCAAATCTCCCGTATTATCAAAAACATATTTGTATATAAAATAGGTCAAAATCATTACAAACATTGTTTGCAAAGAGTTCATGGCTGCTATTAAAGCGTTCTAAAAAGGAAGGACATGGAATGGAACACGATATGTTGATAGAGACTTATTAGCAATACAAAGTCGAACCCAATCTAACAGTAACGAAAAGATTCTTTTGTAAATAATATCCAAATTACAGCCTGGTAGTTCACATGTGCGCATGGAATATACCAACATTAAAAAACAAAGACGAACAAAACATAACGAAAATATCAAAGTCTTGACCTTTGTGTCAGGTTGGCATTTATTTTTTCAGAGGATATAACTTGTCATCTTATGCATTAAAATTGTTAAAACACTGTTACATATTAACTTCCTACATTTGCCAACAAGATCAGAAAGATGCCAGAACTAGGAACAGATAAGTAAAATAAACTAAAAATATGATACAAATAAAGTTAAGTACTAGAAAAGTCCCCTACCTGCATCGGATAGTATATCTATCTCCATCATACAAATCAAACTCAACAGAATAAATTTCACTGAAGGCTTTTAACGGGTACTCGCTAATACATAACTTCGTCCTCCCCGCTAAATACTGATAAATAACTTTGTCCTCCTTGGCAAGTATGACTAAATACTAATAAATAACTTTGTACTCCCTGGCAAGTATGAGTAAATACTGATAAATAACTTTGTCCTCATGGCAAGTATGACTAATTACTGATAAATAACTAAGCAATTCTGGATGTAATATTGCATCGGGAATAGGAATAGGAATTCGTGGACGTAATATTGCATTGGGAGTAGAAATATCAATCACGGACGTAATACTGCATTGTGGATAGGAATAGCAATTCTGGACATAATATTGCTTTGTTAATAGGAATAGCAATTCTGGACGTAATATTGCATTTGGGAATAGGAATAGCAATTCTGGACGTAATATTGCATTGAGAATAGGAATAGCAATTCTGGACGTAATATTGCATTGAGAATATGAATAGCAATTTTGGACGTAATTCCATTGAGAATATGAATAGCAATTCTGGACGTAATATTCCATTGAGAATAGGAATAGCAATTCTGGACGTTATATTGCATTGAGAATAGGAATAGTAATTCTAGACGTAATACTGCATTGTGAATATGAATAGCAATTCTGGACGCAATACTGCATGGTGAATATGAATAGCTATTCTAGACGTGATACTACATTATGAATATGAATAGCAATTCTGGACGTAATACTGCATTGGAAATAGGAATAGGAATTCGTGGACGAATTTAAGCTCATTCTTGAGACTCTTGTCTGAAACTTTTATTTAGTAATCACAGTCTCGTTATATAAACGAATTTACGCTAATTCTGCTTCCACAAGAATATAATGGCTCATGAGTCACTCCTAATCTCAACAAGAATAGAATGGCTCATCTGAGTCATTACTAATCTTAAGAAGACTAGAATGGCTCACGAGTCACTCCTAATCTCAACAAGAATAGAATGGCTCATCTGAGTCATTACTAATCTTAAGAAGACTAGAATGGCTCACGAGTCACTCCTAATCTCAACAAGAATAGAATGGCTCATCTGAGTCACTCCTAATCTCAACAAGAATATAATGGCTCATCTGAGTCATTACTAATCTTAAGAAGACTAGAATGGCTCACGAGTCACTCCTAATCTCAACAAGAATAGAATGGCTCATCTGAGTCACTACTAATCTCAACAAGAATAGAATGGCTCATCTGAGTCATTACTAATCTTAAGAAGACTAGAATGGCTCACGAGTCACTCTTAATCTCAACAAGAATAGAATGGCTCATCTGAGTAACTCCTAATCTCAACAAGAATAGAATGGCTCATCTGAGTCATTACTAATCTTAAGAAGACTAGAATGGCTCACGAGTCACTCCTAATCTCAACAAGAATAGAATGGCTCATCTGAGTCACTACTAATCTCAACAAGACTAGATTGGCTCCTAATTTCAACAAGAATAGAAAAAAGCGACGCTTAAACCAATATGGATTGAAGCTTTGACTAGTACAAAAGCGATAATGTTAAACTAAATAAATTGAAAATTGTAAAAGAAAAATTATATTTTGCAAATATACGAACTGACCATTAAAAAGAATAAAATTGATGTTTTGAATCTACAGTATATGAATTGAACATTTAAAAAGAACAAAAGTGAGGTTTTAATACTATATGAATTGAACATGAATAAAATGTAGGTGTTAAAACTACAAGAACTGAAAATTTAAAAAGAACAAAAGTTATGTTTGAACACGGGGAAACAGATGATAATAATTAAGGGAATGAGTCATCACTTGAAACTCTCTCTAAAGGTCAGAGGTGTCGTTTGAGAGAGAGAGAGAGAGAGAGAGAGAGAGAGAGAGAGAGAGTATTATACAAGAAAACGATGTTCAACAATATCTTGTACTGATGAAATTACTGGCTTTAAGTCGAAATTCGAGCTTCTTAATAAACAGCGTGGATAAACACAATATACGCTGTCTGCATGAAAATGTTTGGTAAGACCATTCATTCACCGGATTTCTCCAAACCCAATGTACTGTAGTTCCCAGTTCTTACACCACCAGGTTCTTTACTCTAAAATATATAAACCTTTTAAGCTCTTAATTGTTTTTTTATAGCCTTACATGTGTCTTAAATCCACAACAAATAGCAAATAAATAATTTATTCTAACATAAACATGGTAAATTACTAGACAAATAATGAAATTGTTGACACGTTTTATAAATTTCTTGCTGTCTCGGAATGTATCGAGCTTATCAACTGTAGTTGGCTGACAGAAGTATCATTTCATCGATTGTTTGAACAAATCGATTAGAAATAAATCTTATCACAATTAATGGACAATCGATGGACTCGATCCGAACCTGAGATAAACATGTATTTACCGTGTTTTTTATCATGTAAAAGAATACGATAAAGATTTGATTAATTGAAGTACACGTACACTTTCTACGCTTCAAGAACGGAATCTTTCACAAAATTTTAATCTGATACAATTTTAATTCACGTTAGCAATGTTACAAACAAAATTCCTTATCTTTAAATTTAAACGGATTTTACATCCTCTCAGATTCATTAAACACTGTCAATTTCATAATGACATTCATATTTCATTGGTACAAATTATGTTTTCCCCAAAAGGCATTTAACAGACATCAGAGATTAAAAATACAGCCATAAATCCTGAATTTTGATTAGGGTAGTCTTGCCTATGTAAATAAGGAAATGTTGAGAATTTTCTCAAATTGAAGTAATCGTGGACTCTTTCTAAACACTTAAAAGGTTCTTACGTGTCAACCTGGAAAACTAAAAAGTAATCTCGAATTCTTTTTACTTTTTACTATGTCGACCTCTGAAACAATATTGATATTGTTAGAAGTATCGAAAGCGAGATAATGTAAAATCTCAAATATTTAAACATTTTATTGGCATATATTGGCATCTGTTATGTATTGCCGACCTTTAAAATTGAAATCATATGAAACAGCCAATCAATCAAATCGGTATGACAATTAAAATTACTATGAAACGTGTGGATACAAGACGTCCAATGAACATCCATTGTTTTTTCTTCTTCTTCTCTATTTTGAAAAGTGTCCTTTGCATAAAGTTTAAATGTACATCAAACCCTTTTTTAAAGCTGTCAACACGTTCACTGGTAATATACGGATTCTAACCCCAAACTGTTCTCAAAGAATGGGTATTTAAAACGATTAGATTGCCAGTTAGCTGCACAACAATGTTATGTATTAGTAATCAATGCATAAGTGCATCCCCTCAAAGTACTCCTTATGAGTCAGTAGATCCCCTCAAAGTTCTCCGTATGAGTCAGTACATTCACTCAAATTACTCATTATGAGTCAGTATATCCCTTCAAAGTACTCCTTACGAGTCAGGACATCCCTTCAAATTACTCCTTATGAGTCAGTAGATTCCCTCAAAGTACTCCATATGAGTCAGTATATCCCTTCAAAGTACTCATTACTAGTCAGTATATCCCTTCAAAGAACTCCTTAATAGTCAGTACATCCCTTCAAAGTACTCATTATGAGTAAGTACATCACTTCAAAGTACTCCTTATGAGTCAGTAGATCACCTCAAAATTCTCCTTATGAGTCAGTAGATCCTCTCAAAGTACTCCTTTTGAGTTAGTACATCACCTCATAGTACTCTTTACGAGTCAATACATCCCTTCAAAGTACTCATTATGAGTCAGTACATCCCTTCAAAGTACTCCTTTCTATTCAGTACATCCTTTCAAAGTACTCCTTACTCCTTATGAGTCAGTAGATCCTCTCAAAGTACTCCTTTTGAGTTAGTACATAACCTCATAGTATTCTTTACGAGTCAATACATCCCTTCAAAGTACTCATTATGAGTAAGTACATCCCTTCAAAGTAAACCTTTCTAGTCAGTACATCCCTTCAAAGTACTCATTATGAGTCAGGACAGCCCTTCAAAATACTCCTTACTAGACAGGGCAGCTCTTCAAAGTACTCCTTACTAGTCAGTACATTCTTTTCAAAGTACTCCTTTCTAGTCAGTGGATCCCTCAAAGTACTCCTTACGAGTCAGTACATCCCCTCAAAGTACTCCTTATGAGTCAGTAATCCGTTCAAAGCACTGCTTACGAGGCAATACATCCCTCAAAGAATTCCTTACGAGTCAGTACATCCCGCAAAGTACTCCTTACGAGTTAGTACATCCCCATAATGTACTCCTTACGAGCATATTGCTTGTTCGTAGACGAATTGTTCTCCAACATTTAGGTAACTGTCGTTTACCTGCGTTACGTCAACGTATGATCTTCCCACATGTATACTCACATCACTACTGTCTCTGGAATATGGCGACTAGAGTATAAAATAAGTTGGTAAGTATGTTAAGTTGATAAGAGGACATTTATGTAGAGACTGTCTAATTAGTTGATTGATTGCTTTATTCACAGATGAACCATAAATGACAGAACGATGAGAAGAAATGGATGAGCACATCAGGCCGTCCAAATCAACGCATACAAACTGGATTATCCGGGCTCGCTCAGTTTCAGAACCTTTGGATTTGGACTTTTTAAATCTCCTGATTCGAGGTTCTGAAATTGTTAATATTTTTTGGGGCACAGGTAACACATTAGATGGTTATCGCTTAGCTTAGCCGAAAGCAAGAACTTAGAACATAGCGTGGGTTTGTGATAAACGTATTTTCATCAACCAAGCAGCCCCCCCTTCCCCCTCATGTACACTTGGAGGCGATTGCCGATTTCATGTACACACAATTGGTCTTTTTTTAGATATAAAAAAGATAACAATCAAAACAACAAATAGTTAATTGATTTATCGGCACTTCCTTCCTACATTTTTTGTTCAGGCCCACTAAATCTCCTGACAAAAACCGGATACTAAATAACAATCGCAGGATTTCTAAAGAAATCGTTTTGGTGGATACTTAGACATGATGTAATTAGTTTTAAAAAAATTAACTTATCTTGGATACTTACAAGTTGATTGAAAATGAAATGAGGACACACGAATGCATGAATATTTTAAAGAAAAAGACAAAAATACTTTAAACTTACACATACGACGAGGACAGACCCGTATGTTCTCCAGTTTGTCCGTTTATACGAAAGTCACATTTCATTGATGTAGTCCAGATCGATTAAAGGTGACAAATGGTCAGAAAAACACAGTTTAAGATCAAGTTAAATATCAGAAAATCAACTTACAATAATTACAATAATTAAATGACAGACATGGTTGCTAGGCTCGGGTGGGTCTGTGGGAAGCAGAGTTCCATGATATGACTTCATTATTTCTTTTGACATAGGGGTTATCAAGCTGACTTTATTTCAGCCATTCAGATTTAAATATGCGTGCTGATACCCAGACCCGCTGAGTGTTACGGCTCTTTTGGAAACAACAGTGAACGGGAGTGGATGTATACGGAATAGTGGCATTCATGTAGTATGTATATCTTTATTTTTATCTAATATGTGCCCGAATTAAACAAAAAGAACGACTGTTGTCTACCGGTTATACTGTTACTCTACACCGATAAGCCACGTATCGTTTGCGGTTGATTTAAACCTTTGTAGTGCCCAACTGCACCATCTTAACTCGACGCGTATCTGGATGACTTCGAAATTTTGGCTCTAGCTTTAAATTTGCCAGTGAAAACATTTACCTAAAGTATTTCAAACAATCAAAGTCGCACACAATAAAACCAGCTATGATAAATAGCTGCTACACGAGGGGTGGGGTGGGGTACGCAACATGTGTTTTCAAAAAACATCGCTTACAAAACAAAAGTACCCTAAACGTCAGTTTAACCCCACCCCATGTTTAATAGTACATGAATGAAGATTGTTGATCAACAGATCTCAGTGACATAAACATTTGATCAAGGTGTATGGTCTTGAGCCAAACTTAAAGAGAAACGAGTGTTTTCTTATTATACCCACCATGACCTTGACCTGAAACCTCTTGATCCCATAATTTTGAACGTTGATTTATTACAGTCAACGCGATCAAAGAACTTTAGTCAAAAAATGTATTCTAAAATTAAAGTTTGTTTGCAAACCGCACTTTTTCTTTGTGCCACAATGACCTTCAACGTGGTCTTTAAAAGAGACCATGTCGATGAGTTTCTTCCTTACCCCATGTGCGAATCATCCACAACAGCATGACAATACGCTATGCCTTAAAACTGACGTATACAAATTAGCAGCAAAAACTTACCCTGAATCAATGATGGAGTACAATTCACAGTAAGTTTTGGCCTGTAATTTTTTAAAACTAAACATAAGCATTGTTGCACCGTAACAATTGCATCGCACAAAGGACATTAAAGAGGTCAAAACGTTTTTGTTTGCCTTTGTTAATTTATATCGGCTGGTTTCCATGTCTAACAAGCATTGAATTTGTAACTTAAACCAATTTTGCAATTGGCTATTGCACGAAGCCTCTACCAAAAAGTCTGCATATTCCGTGTGCGAGCGACTGGAACGGTGAGATTGAGTTTGATCATAAATATCAAAACAGTTCAAGGAGCGCTAGTTCATTAATTGATCCTGACCATACGGCAAAGTACCAATGTGTAAGTGAAGTAATATTAATGGCATCGTGTTTCCACGCAAATCTTAAGATCAATATGTGTCACCAAAAAAAATCTGCTTCTTTTAGGTATAGCTCCAAAACACTAAAGATCATATTTTACTTAGATTTGTATAATATAATGATTTTAACTGTACATCTTAGGAAACTGTGTTTCCGCCATTGGAAGATTGGCTGATAAAAGCATGGAAACCGTGAAGCTTGAAAGAAAGAAGATTTGAGTACATATATAAAGTCATACATATATAAAGTCATTGAGTTAATGTTTAACTAAGATAGTGAATTTTAGATGTGATAGAAAACTACCAGCAAAATACAAACATGCACGGTTTTCTACCACGAATGATGTAGGTGAGAGTTTAAACTCAGATGTAGAAAAACTCCTGAATTAGCAATATAAGTGTAAGTATTTTGTGAACAAATATATATAAATGACAAACCCGGTCTCCTGTAAAATTTGATCCCCACCCCGCCCACCATTTCACTTAATATGCAAGGTGTTGTCTAGGTATACACGCATTTATCTTTCTAAATGCTGTATTTGTACTGAAGCAAACGCAAGAAACAAAACACGAATATAAAAAAATATTGCGAAGAGAATTAATCCTCTATTCTTGTACTGATGACATTGTTATTTTGAGGCCTTTAGCGAAACGTCAAAACAAGCTGACGATAGTTTCAAAGAAGATAATTCAAGTTTTTTAAAAATTAATTTTCAACCACAGCTTTTAATTCAGTTGATACTTCAGTATGAAGTAAAATTAAAAATTACAAGTTTATTACAAGTTTATTCCTGATAAGTTTAATACGCTGAATAATTGGAGACCTTAATTAAAGGAGAAACATTGTATTAAAAACATTATCGGGATTGGAGTGAGAACAAAATTTTAACATTAAACTTAAAAGCTGGAATTCAGATTACTGGTGCCTGCTTGTCCAAATTCAGTTCACACGGATTGCAAAACTAAAGAAAGTTTTGACCCCTCATGTGGACTAATGGCTAGAGCGTCCGCCTCGGATGCGGAAGGTCACTTGTTTGAACCCCGGCCGAGTCACACCGGAGATTATTTTTTTTAGAAAAATGATACCAACAGCTGTCGCGCTAGACGCTCATCATTACGAAGTTAATGTTTGGACTGGTCAGGATAATGTAACTGGGTGGGACATAACGCTAGGAGGATGGAGGGGAAGGGTTGTTAACCCAAATGCATACGCTTGGGTATGGGGACATGGGTGTCTACTGATAATGTACGTAGACATAGGAAACTGGGGTGCGGGTGAAACCTTGATAATAATTTGTCTAATACGTAACCTGTTCGACTGGGTTCATTTGGTATTTGAATGTTAGCGGACACTAGACAAACTTTGTAAAGTTACACAGCTTTTATCTTTGATGCAGCCAGACATTCGACGTCGGTGGACTATCTGTTTTATTAAACATGTCGATATTATTAATCCTTTATCGTTTCTGTGTGGATTAAATATAGGCCGTTCTGTAGAATTGGCCGGGGGGGTCAAGCGAACGTATTAAATGTTGGCCCCCTGCATGTCTGCGGCATAATGCCCATGTGCTAATAAACTGCCACAAAGCAGACATCGTAGATTGAAATATTGTTACAGCTAAGTTAAAAGTCCATATCACACACAACACACACAAGAAATATTTCACATCCTGGTAATTTTATGGGAGCTTTATTTAAGCGGTTCCACAGTTGCTTGAAAACTATGTCCTTGTAAAAAAAATCATCAAGCTTTAAACCGTAATTTTGGAATATGCATCGAAAGAGGCTTATATTGTGCGTTGTATATAATAGGTAAAGAATGATTGATAGTAACGGTTTCCGTTGGTTTAAAGTAATTATGACACACAATTTATGTTTGACTCCCGTTTGCAAGGATTTTATTAGCTTTGGGTACCAACTTAAGAAGTGCTCAAACAAATATATGCCTTCCTTTGCAAATACTAGACTAAAATTCAAATCAAGGTATCCTGCGGAATGCCAACTTATGACTATGGCAGATAATAGATCGAAATCGTTCTAGAAGTTCTTTATTGACGGGTTAAATACATGTACATCCAAGATCGTTTGAGCTGTTATATGCGTAAAGTTCACACTCATAAAATATTGTATCGTGTCAAGTTACTGGTCAATCGTTACGTCTATGTTATTTTGACTAGCTTTCAATTAACACCCCTAAAAGTTACATGAAAATGGTTTGCTTCCTTCCTTTAAGCAGACTGACAAATTACACAGACAGTCACTGCCAGAGAAAAGCAATTTTTAAGTGTTAATTGTAACTGATGTAATCATCTGTTTTGGAAAAGAAGACAAAATACGACCAACGAGACAGCTGTACTATAATTAATTGTAAGCAAGAATAACTCAACACGTAAATCTAAATTAATTTTGGTTTACTACATTACAACGAATGTGTGTGTGTGTGTGTGTGTATATATATATATATATATATATATATATATATATATATATATTTGTATGTACGTACGTACGTACATACGTATGTATGATTATAAATATATATTCTTTTTCCCCCATTCCCTTACCCCCCCCCCCCCCCCTCGGCCACCTCCCCGACTCGAAAATTATTGTCTGACCCTTAGGGGAGCGACTAGACAAACATATTACTCTATGAAAGTCACACATCACGCTAAAAGTTGTTTGTAGGCTCTTACCACTGGTCTGTCCAACTCCCTGCTTGCCTGTTTGTCGCATATCAACAGACGACGGATACATATTAGCATCTCGTGCTCCTCGGGAGATAGAAAATTAGTTCTTTTGATATCACCAACTAAATCTCCCGATTACAGAATGAGTACATAACCATACATTTATAGAAACTTCCCTGAAATCAGTATCCAACACAGCATAACCACTTGTTTCCGAACAGACCATATATCAAAACTGGATGACTTCCAGAATATCAAAAAAAAAGCTGATTTCGATTCTTGTCAGTTACTGGGAATATCACTGCGACAATCAATATATTTCACCTCTTCTACATGTGTCAGTAGCATCGCTATCTCAGTTATAGCTCTTGTGGTTCACATTAAGAATGAATTAAGATCCATACCTGAGATTGAAAACCTGTGCGAAACAGGCCCTTATAAACCATTAATACCTGATAAGTCGGCAATAGATCAATAATCTAGGTGACAAGATTGATCCTTAACGCTTTCTTTTTCAGACTAGACATGGCAAAATTAAACATTACAGAAAGTGGAAGATGGCTCGCGGAGATCAAGGCTTTGAACCGATTTGTTCATTGGAATTGATTGTAAGTGATCCTTATTATTCGGATTAAGATTGGAAATCGTTTCCACTTATGGTAAGTAATTCTCAGTTTAAAGACATCCTTAAAGTCATGTTGGAGCGAGTACATCTTATTTAGGAAGATAGCGGGTTAATAAATGACAATATGATCATTGATTTCTGGAGGTAGCGATTTAATAAAACTCGTCACCCTAAATGTAATTGTGAAAACTTCTTGGTTTCAATATGGGAAATCAAAATATCGGAGACTAAGAAAATTCTGAAACAAAAGGAATTTAAATTTATAACATAAATTGAATTTCTTCCAGGTTTTTTCCCCTCCAGAAATTTATATCCACGAGGAGCCCCCGATTTTGTTATGACAGTATGGTCTAAAAATAAATAACAGAAAGAACCAAACCTAAAAGTTTTGTAAAACTTAACAAATAATTTAATTTTCTAAAATATAAAATGAAAATTTAAGAGGAACTTACAGTATTATCAAATAAATAGAAAATAACCGTAACAACTTATATACATGTTCGAAAGAATCGAATGTTCTAAATAAATTCCATATAACAAATGAGCTTGATGTGCCAAAACATCTTCATGCATCATAATGGCATTTTTCAATGCTTTCAATAAAATCATAATAATCCCAGAATAATTTTTTAGTGCAGAAGTAGTGAGCACATTATCATTCTAATTAATAATCCAAACAAATCCTTCCTCTCAAATTATTTTTAAACACAACATTAAACACATTTGCATATTGATATCAAAACTAAAACATAGGAAATATGAATTAATTAATTGTCTACCTAAATGTCCCTGTATACACCTTTACGTCTTTACATCGCAATATCGTCCAACTCTACGACAAAATATTCCACCTCGCAACAGAACCCGCCTGGTTAAACCATACAATTGACATTAAAACTTGTAAAAAATTCATTATTACGATTGATTTTATGACTTTTCAGCACCTATTTATACCTACTATGTGATCTAATGGCAAGCACAAAACGCAAAGGACACAACACAGTTATACATAACAAAAATGAATCTTCCATTAAATTGACAAAAGCAAGTTAAAAGCAGTTTAATATGCAAGTGAATTTATATATGCATTGCACGGATTTTTAATGGCCTAATGTGTGTGGGGGGGGGGGGGGGGAGAGGGGCAACTGACGGTTGCGGTGATATTTGCGATATACAAAAACAGTCATAATGAGAATGCAAACATGTTTAAAATTACTGAAAAGGTATACACAATATTAAAGATAATGACTTAAGAAAAGTACAGTTCTAGGTGCATGGAGTTAAAATATACAATATCAACCGCATTTTTTTTTACTGAAAGTGAAACGTGAAAGATTAACTTGGGCACCACATCATCGAAAACTTTCGTTAAGTTCACATTTAAACAAAATTTCTCATTAAGTCAAAATTGGTCCACTCCAAAAGATTGTGTTTCACTGTCATTATACAGGGTAAGGAATGCATACTAGTCAAAGTCCACCATTCATGAATTGTGCAAGAATAATCACATGAGGGCATATAGATCAACGGAATGGTTATATAGCGAGGCTTATAGACTCGAGATACGCGGTAAAGGCAGTATAGACTATGTATAGACTTGGACTTTTGGAAATTCTTTGTTACATAGAAATAAAATTATGCGTTATTATTGGAAGGATTCGAGACGCTTTGATATCAATGAAAAGATTACGTTCAAATGATTCATTTGCCATCCGATATAGTCATATCTATTGAAGGCATTAAAAAGAAAATGCGCCAACGTAAGTGGAATATCAAGACACATACTAGATGACATCGCGTTTTAAATATCAGATGATACGTTTTGAATAATACACCAATGGCTCAGTGCGAACGAGAGATAGCTAGATGTAGAAAACGTTTGCAGAGCGTACAGCTAAGGCAGTACATTATAGTTGTGGTGCTGGTTTTTTTCATGGGATAACCGAAATAATTTTGACGTGCAGACGCTACCTTTAGTTAGGCCTATAAATCTGCCCCACACCTGTAATGATATTGAATGAGACATTATGGGCTGACCAACCTTTTATTGTTTATTTTAGTCATAGGTAAACAATAACGACCTATACGAAATGGGTGTTGTAGATAGTTTCCAATTATACTGGCAGAAACAAGCACGTATCCCCCAGTGCAAATGTAAATTAAATATCCAATACATATTTTGGAGCAGGACAAGGCTTAATTCATTTTTGTGTTTCTAATCCACTGGGGGGTGGGGTGGGGAAAATGATAAATTTTCCTGAAAAAAGTCACCAATGTTAAGTTTGCCTATGAAAAGTGCTTCTTCTAAATGTTTCACTTCTTTATCGCCATCAACCATATGTGTTCATTTTGCGAAAAACATCAAAAATTCATATGATCCAGTAAAGATTTTCGAATGACCTTTTCGTGTGTACCCTGATATGTGAAAAAAACTGCGAAAAGGCAAGTATATGAGACAAAAGAGAAAACGCATTAATTTGAATATACCTTGAGCTAATTACATAAACTTCAGTGCGACAGTTTATGTATGTTTCAAATAAAATCATCGACTGTCAACCGTTCCCTTATCGGATCTTGACAAAGTGTCTTCATGTATGCGTTATTTTTCATTTTGCAACGCGTTAATACTTATTCCATGCATTATTGTGCATACACTGTAATTTTGTAGATTACTCAAACCTATTCGGCACTTAGTAAGCCAAAATTCGAGATGTGTGTGCATACAGCCGTTATTGCTGTTAGCCACTATCGAATTTTTCGATTTCATTTCTTCATTGAACAAAACACTAGTAAATAGACAAAAAGAGGAATAAAAAAGAGCGAATACGGAGCTAAATTACCTTTCTGGAGTGACCACCCCGACCATCTGTAATAAGGAATATTCGGAAAGGAAGTCTGAGATGTTGCTAATTCATCCTTGTTGAGACGTGATTCCTTGGCGGGAGTGAATGCACGAGGCTGACGTTGCACGGTTTTGGTGTCCTTAATGTTACTATGTATTTTGGAGGTCAAGACTAGATCATCCGCAAGATGTACCTGCTTAGTAGTCTTTTTCTTTTTCAACGCACTCCTCTGCAACTCTATTATTTTCAGTAGTTCAATGTCATCGAAGGAAAAACAGTTTCGCTGATTTTCTAAACTTGTTAGAAATGGTAGCATATCTGAACGGTATGGTACCGACTCTGGCCGCTGCACAAATTCGACCGTAGAAACTTCATTGGTCATGCGCAGATCTGCTGTTGTATTGGATTCTGTTAGTGATGGGGTCCACATTTTTGTCATGCTAGTTCTGAGATTTCACTTGGATCCTATAGGTTATTAGACTTTATATTAAAGCTCGTGCTGGTCATGCTATTTCACTGGGATCTAATGCGTTATGTTTAAATATAGCTGCTAGCATATTATGCGTTAGATCGTATATTTAGCTAAGTTATTATGTCAAGATTTCTGACTGACGTTTGATGCCTCATGTTTATGTTGTTTTTTTTATATTGTTGTTGTTGTTGTTCTGGTGCGCTGCTTTTCAATTTCTGTACACAACAATTTATTTCACTCTGTCACGTGACTTACTAAATATGTTGTTCAGAGAAACACATTTCCTACAAATCCTCTTATGCTGGCATAAAGTCTAAAGTTTGCGCTTGTGCCTAACTATCAATTCCTATGAATATTTTTAAACATACTACTCTTTTTTTCATTATCTTGCTTATATTTTGTCTTCGTTGACGGTCTCTAGTAGTTTATTCCGCACAATCGTCACATTTTATAAGACGATAGTTTGAACATTCCAGTTGAGATGGTTCTTGTGGTCTCTGTGTATAACACGTCCTGTAATTTTTCTCCAATAAAACTATAAAATGTCACCTTGATCCTTGAACCAAACTAGAAAATCTCTAATTACAGATAGAATGCATACTTGTTCCTTTTATCCACAGATCCCTTACAGATTCGTAAATGTCCATAACTGAACGTTCAGCCATACTGCATACATTCGTCAACACAATCGTCGGACGAAAAATTCCAATAAGTTTTCACTACCTATTCTACTAGACCGATAAAATATAGATCACTGTGGCTCCTATCCTGATTATCTTCCCGTACAAAGATTCGTCCTTTTAAATTATCTTGATCTTAATTAAAGCACGATAAAATGAATTCACGAAGAAGATAATACAATATTTTACTATGTGAAACCTGTGCAACCAAATGTAAGTTTTAACAGTGAAAGATCAGTGCATTACAATTGTGGTTCACACTCGTTTCCAAGCAAATGTGTTGGAAAGGGTAACGTGTCTCTGCATAACAATGCCCTTACTGGTGAAACAATGGCTCTAAGTGAGTGGAAGAATTGACTGTAGAAATTATATTGATAATGTGTACAACTCGCATACAACAATGGACAGAGGAAAAAAACAACTAATCCATACTCTTTACATAATGAACTAGCAGATCTCTTTGCTGTTCTAGCTAAATGTTAAGCCATAATGTAGACACAGATATGCAAGCACATAATTTGATGCCAGTTCTGGGTATATGCTCATATCAGTTAGCCGAGCTTTGTACACGTAGTACTATGGCGCAATACCTGCGACACAATACAGCCGTTCATTGTTTTTTAATGAGGGACGTTTAAACACCAATTAGTGCGCACCTTTTCTACGTTTCACAATATATCGTGGCATGGGTGACACTTATTCCTTTAATTACAATTTTAAGTTCAGTTATTTCAGACTATTTTTCTTTGTAATAAAAGATGGATCAATTTTTTTGAAAAGACAGATTGGACTTTATAGTTTACAAAAAAAGAAAAACAACAAAGACAGTTCAGGTTGTGATATATAGAAAATATAAAATGGACGGGAATGTTAGTTGAGAGGGAAAGGTATGGTACACACCGAATATGAACTAAGTCTTGAATTGAAAAAATTAAAAATAAATTTGAAGTGACAAACGTAGATATTAATTCAAAACTTAATCGACTGAAATCATTGTTTGACCCGAGACAAAGTTTTAAACTTGGAGGCGTAAAGTAGATACAGATTTAATTCAAGTTTCATACAGCTATCAGTAATAATGTAAATGAAATTCAGTGTTGCGGGTAAAATCTGCCCTGGTCATGGGTAGTGAACTCCAGGTCAATAATGGGTTTACTGACACAGTTATGGGTAATTCAAGGTCAATACTGGGTTTACTGACACATTTATGGGTAATTCAAGGTCAATAAGGGGTTTACTGACACAGTTATGGGAAATTCAAGGTCAATACGAGGTTTACTGACACAGTAATGGCTAGTTCCAGGTCACTAAAGGGTTTACTGACATAGTTCTAGATAAATCAAGGTCAATAAGGGGTTTACTGACATAGTTATATAATATATACATCAGCACTAAAATAAAGTGAACATAAGAACAAGTTTTATTCCTTACATTTATTTCAATTCGGCCACCTTAGGCCAGTCAATTTATGGTTTCCATGGACATTTCGCCAATACAGCTGCACAACATTTGCCATCATGGCGACATACACGGTATCTGCTTTGTCACTTTTTATTTATTCATTTGTTTAATTTACCGGTTTCCTACATACATACTGTCACTGCTGTCACACCACCAATGTACACCACTAGATTTTAATATGGACTATGTTACTCAGGGACATTCATTTGGTTTTGGCCTGAATTCACTACTATTGAACCATGGTATCACGGAAACTCACTAACACTTAACTCCGTGACGTTTCCTTCTAGTAATTGGCTAGTTAATTCCATTGCATCGAAGTCCAATAATCACACAAATGATCACACAAATCTAAGAATTCCTTAAATAATGTCAGTAGAAATTAATCTTAACGAACAGTATTATACTTTTCATATTTCATCAGCTGACTGAAACAAATTCATACACAATTTAATTACAGTAATAACCAGGATGAAAACGTGGTTTGAATTACTCATCTCTTTTTTCCCCAAAATTTAACACAAGATATATGAAGCCAACGTTAAATGTACAAGCTTGACGACCAATGCGTCCGAATGTATTTCAAAGTTTCATAGCGCAACTCCTTTTCAAGGAGTTATTTTGATATAGGCATCAAGTTACGACCAGTAATAAAGATAGATCTTCCATTTGTGCAGATTTTATGTGGAATTTTTACATACTGTTGAATAATTTTGTTTAAACTAAATGATAAAAACTATTCAAGTCGTGTGTTGAACTGACTGTGTAATGAATAATTTGCATTCAGCTTACCTGACCTTGCGTACATAGTCGAGACGTCCGAGTCTTCCTGAGACTTATGCAGAGACAGATTAGTTAGCGGATGGCGGTATTGAGAACCAACATACTCCAAAAAGGAATGATAACTAAACATTGTAAATAACGTGATTCAACATCAAAACTGAATGTCTGTCTTAATTTTAATCCAGTTTAAATTCTGTTAAAATGTTCACCCGAAAGATTTCTGCATCATTTGGTTGGATTTGCAGTTAACTTGCTCGATAATGTACTGTTATGAAAATGCCCCAGTAATTAGCCCGAGTTTTAGCTTGTAATGCTCATACACTGAATAATCTGTACCTTAATAATCACATCATTCCTCAGTAAGAAAAATTAATCTTGCACTTTCATTTGATAAAGGTGTAAAATCGAGGCTCGAAATCAATAGCTGTCTAGCAATATGTCAGACTGGTTATGCAGAATTCCTGCCCAAAAGCAATCTATCAACATGCATCGTCTTTAAACAAAGGCAGACAAAATGGAAACACGCACATTCTAATGTATTATATTTCGGAAAATGAATGTATAGACAACAATCTCCCTTTCTATTCGGTATTAATTATCTATTATTTTCACGCTATTAACTGAAACATAGATGAATGCACATCATGGCAATACTGCATTCTGCACCAATAACGCATAAACAATGCGAAAAATCAAGATGATCACTTTGCAAAATTTGTACGCCTTCACAACTGTACGTAATCAGAATGGCACAAGTATCTCACTGTACACCTTCACAACTACGTAATCAGGATGGCACAAGTCTCTCACTGTACACCTTCACAACTGTACGTACTCAGAATGGCACACGTCTTTCACTGTACACCTTCACAACTACACGTAATCAGAATGGCATAATTATCTCATTGTACACCTCAGCTCTACATATTCAGAATGGCACAAGTCTCATTGTACACCTTCACAACTCTGTGTAATCAGAACGGCACTATTATCTCACTGTACACCTTCACAGCTCTACGTAATCAAAATGGCATAAGTCTCTCATTGTAAACCTTCACAACTGTACGTAATCAGAATGGCACAAGTCTCTCATTGTACACCTTCACAACTTTAGGTAATGAGAATGGCAAGCTCTCATATGTATATCTGGATAACTCTACGTTAACAACACAATATATTCCACTCCTGGTTATAGACAGCCGAGAAAACAGAAATATTTCTAAAGGCATGGATATACATCCCATAAAAGGTTCTTTTTATTAACATATTTAATAATCGAACAGACCTAAAATACCTTCTCTTTTAACACGAATGCAGACACCTTATGATGAATACAGACAATAACGATCAGTTTACACGGAAGCCGCTCAAGGCAAAATAATATCTGAGCGACGTGGTGAAATATTGTATATCGATAAGAGTTAAGCTGTTCAATACCCTATATGATTCATATTCGAGCCACACATTAATAACACATTCAAATTTTAATTATATGAAAGAACGTGGAGTACAAGGCATTATCAATGACTTTCTGCCGTTCGCAGTACGGGATAAACGTCTACTACATACATAATACAGCCCTTTTTATGGATCAGCATAAGAAAAGATATATATATATATATATATATATATATATATATATATATATATATATATATATATATATATATATATATATATACATATATATATATATATATATATATATATATATATATATATATATATATATATATACATACATATATATACATGCATATATATATCCCAGTGCAAAACACACATACATATATATACATACATATATATATCCCAGTGCAAAACACCCAAATTTGCGCCCCCGGCTACCCTTGTTGCGCACTAATGTTGATACTTTGGGCCGATTTGGCGCCCCCTAGCCACCGGCGCCCGGGGCGAATGCCCTCCCCCCCGTGCCCCCCTCGTCGCTACGCCACTGTGTATATATATATATATATATATATATATATATATATATATATACTTAAAAAATGACACCATTTTATTATTTACGATTGGCATTTCCGACTTTTAAAAATGCATTTACGTTTCTGAATTGAAATTTTGAATTTCATTATAATTGTAAACTAAAGTCAGCTACGCGTAAAAGCATCAAGCCACAACTATGAATAAAAATACGCCATCAACGAGTCAATTCAAGCGGCATTGATACAGCAAAAGAGGTGGCCTCTTATTAGTTGATATGTGACTGATTGGAAGCAAAAATCTAATTGGCATACTCTGTCAGATAATTAACATACTCAGTGAGATAAATTGCATACTCAGTCAGATAAATTGCATACCCAATCAGGTGTGTGTGTGTGTGTGTGTGTGTGTGTGTGTGTGTGTGTGTGATTTGGATTTTTAACGTAGCTTTAACAATTTTTCAGTCATATCGCTACGATGTCTGCAGTGTGGCAGTTTATAGTGATGTCTAACACTGTGGCATCATGCCACAGACATATAGCATGATGTCCCACCCAGTCACGTTATACTGACACCAAGCCGACCAATCATAATATTAACCTCCTAATGCTGAGCGTCAAGCGGGGCAGCTATTAGTACCATTTCTGTCAATCTTTTGTATGACTCGGCCAGGGATCGAAACCACGACCTCCCGCATCCGAGGCGGACGCTCTAACTACTAGGCCACCGGAGCGGTCTCACTTCGATAAGTAGCATATAGTCAGCAGTAAAGGTTATGAGAAACGATACTCAGGGCTCGCAATAGTTGGTAAAGCATGTTTATACTTACTCATGAACAAAAAAGGAAATTTCATTGCAGACAGCTGCGGGTGAAAAGAGGATGAAGCGGGTTTGTTCTCCTGACGTTTAAGACTATGAAGTAAAGTGTTCCAGAAACTGAGCTACCGATTTTCAACTAGAGTGGTGCCCGATTATCGTAATTCGTAATTCCATCTATAGCGATGTGTTTTTGGAATCTATTAAGATGTAACTACTAGAGAAGGAAACGATTACCGGTATGTGTAAGTTAACTTCTTTAAATATATTTTCTATAACAGTATTGTATAGAGCGTGTCAGATATTTATGGCTGTGTGCCAACGTTTATACAGATATGAATCATGACAGAAGTACAGAAAAGATATGGTAAGCACTTTTATGAATATTTGATTCAGGTCTGGTTTACAAATTATAAGCTGCATCAATTGAAACATTGATCCGCAAAAATTTTAATGTGTATTAATTGTATAATTGATGGTGAAGTTACAAATTTAAAATCAAATAGTTCATTCTTGCCCGATTTCTGCTTCGTCAATATCCGACGTGGTTATGCATACGTTCGATGGAAGACCGTATCATTGATCTCGAAGCTGAGAAAGGTGAGGTCTTTTGAAGCAGTGGAAGAAGAATAACCAATTAAAGGCTGACAGTGAAAGCCATGTAGACGATATGGCACGGGCAAGAAGTAGAGGCAAAACCATTTTAACAAATTGTTGTACTTACCATTCATATGTTCAAAAGATGAAAACTGTCTCCCCGCGGATGGATAACGTGTTTGTTTGAAATCAACATGTTTGGATGATATCATCTTTCTAGTTGTTTATTGCTCTTCTCTTCATAACACTTGTTCAGAAATCTGGTTTTCAACACATCTAACCTAAAGCTGATTTCAACTAACTTTTAGACTTCAGTCCAGTTGTTTTTTTTTTCGTGTTAGTTTTAGGTTATTGATTGTAAATGTAGATAATTTAATAGTGTTTGTACTGTCGTTTCATAGAAAAAGAGATATGTTGACTTATTTTTCTGAAACGAGGAGCGTTATGTCCTATTCATTTTAGTGATTTAAATTCTTTTATTATCTTTGATTTTGTTACAGAACAAATAGAAATGACGATAATAGAAACGTCTAACTTCATATGTGTTGGCAACTTACTCACTTCATGATTGTGTAAAATAAACCTTCACATGAAGAGGTGTTTCAATCAAACTCATCGATACAATTTGTTGAAGAAAAATAAATAATCATTCAGTCATTAACTTCCAACTCCTTGATACTTCCCAAAGAAAGAAATTAGTCTGCGTACAATTTTATGGAATTTTAAAGCTTTCAGCTGGTTCGATTTAGTCGAGGTTAAATAAAGCAATGAAATACTCTTTAAACTGGTGTTTACTCTCTTCTATTCTGAATTATGAATGAAGCAATTCACCATGATTTAAAAGTTTATATATGCTGTTCGTCTTTAAGATTAGGACATTATATCTACATGGATACATAATTCTGTTTTGAAATTACCAGTAATTAAACTTGATCAACCTGGTAATATAGACTCGAAGTAGATGAATTTGCAATGAAAATATTGGTTTATTTGAAACAATACTATATCTTAATTTTAATTTCCAGTCAAAGAGACAAACACAAGTCTCACAGAATGTATACGACGCAAAGAAAGAATTAAAAATATAATAAACACCAATCTGACACGCAAGTACTGCTAATCAAATTATAATTTGCACTGGTCAATGTGAAAGTTTAGTTAAAAGGACCAAATCTGCTTCTACCAAGAGATAATATTGTTTTTCTTCAGCAGCAATTTTGCTAAACAATTCGCGTTGAATATACGGACAAAATCAGTCTGCTCCCTCAACTTTTATAACTAAAGGTGCTGCACCAGTTTAAACAGAACTAAGATTTATTTTCCAAATGATATTGTTACAAGTCAGGAGTCTTTACTTGCCTGAGCGGTTGTCAAACCCTTTCGTGATTCCCCGCTAGAAGTAATAAGTTTACCCCAAATTTCCAGAGATTTCCACACACCTTCAGTTGTAAATTCGAAAGCCCGACATAAATTTCACTCTGATCAATGCAAGACTACAGAGCTCCAACATGCCAAGTATCTATAAACCACACGTCTGCAAGGTTTTCTCTTCATCAGGTTTCCGTACCGCCAGCAGTTCACGTCGTAGAAACTATACTACGCTGCCCTAACACAGGGAACTATTTCAACTCGGCCACCTTAGGCCAGTCAATTTATGGTTTCCATGGACATTTCGCCAATACAACTGCACGACATCTGCCACCATGTCGACATACACGGTATCTGCTTTATCCTTTCTTATTTATTCATTTGTGTAATTTACCGGTTTCCTACATACATACTGTCACTGCTGTCACACCACCATTGTTCACCACTAGATTTTAATATGGACTATGTTACCCAGGGACATTCATTCGGTTTTGGCCTGAATTCACTACTAGTGGAACCATGGTATCACGGAAACTCACCAACACTTAACTCCGTGACGTTTCCTTCTAGTAATTCGCTAATTATTTCCATTGCATCGAAGTCCAATAATCACACAAATGATCACACAAATCTAAGAATTCCTTAAAATGGGCCGCTATAACCAGAATGCGCATACTCCAAATTTATTACAGTATTCTAAGAAAGGTTTCAGGCTATTTTATTTGTTACTACACCATTAAATTGATTTTTATATTAATACAAATTTATTGTTTTACGTTCTTTACAGTTATTTTGTGGGAAACTACATATAGAGCAATTAGCCAATTTTTATGAGCAGACATACATTATATGGCTATCTTGTCGAAAAATGGATTCATTAGAACGATTTTTGTTTTTATGGTTGATTGATTTTGTGGGTTTATGGCCATTTTCAGCACCTAGTAGGCGATACATGGCTACAATTATATTTGGTGGAGGAAGAAAATTGGAAAATTTAGAGAAAAACCACCGACGCATGGGAACCTGCTGGCAAACGTTTTCACATCGCATAACTACGTTAGTCAAGCTGATACTCGAGCCCGGAAGACCTCTGTGTGTGAGATGTCAGTGATCTGTAAAGATGAGAGTCTTAGACAACAGTGACCCGGGTCACTTTACTGTTTTTATAGATAGTGTAATAATATACCTACGGCATATATTATTTGTATTTACGTTTCCATTTATATCTTTGTTAGATTTTAATGATTATTTGTTGATTACGGGGAGTCGGTGTTGAGTAGATATTTATTAACCAGAGCAATTAGCCAATTTCTATTAGCAGACGTACATTAGCCACGAGACTTTGACAATATGGACTAGTGTTATAAAATGGACACGCTTCAGTTTCTTAAGATAAGGATTTCTCTGGATATTTTAGATAGACATATTTATTAGTTGGAAATAAAAATAATTCTTAGTATTATGTGGTTGCATTGTGTATTACAGGACGCGAAAATCTAATATTCGGCGCTGATAAGTTTATCGAGGAATCAAATAAATATAAAACAAGAGGGAAAAAACATGCAAGTATGAAAACTGTTTCGCAATGTGTGGTTATTAGATAATTAACAGAAGAAAAATTCTGAAGTTCTTTACGCGTTTAGGAACCATACACTCAACTACTACTACTGTTGTCTTGAGGTGGTTGGAAATCGAGGCAACAATCACCCACAAGCCAAACTCTTACAATACGTTTGATTCTTCAAGCAAGATTCACGCCTGTGCTTGATTCGCTTGATATTGTTTTTTCTTGTTATGATACAGAATCATGAGAGGAAAATATATAGCCTGCATGTCAAAATTAATCACCAACTAATTCAAATTCATAAAATGTATTGGTCTCAAAGGTAAATCATGAGAATATACCATCAGTGTATTTTGAAACTAATCTCATTATCTCGGCAAATTTCTGCATTGAAAGAGATCAGCTACGAATATTTGTGGCGAAGTAATAAACAAATTTTGACATTTTCTCCGCCAGATAGTGAATGTATGCATATATGGTGTTAATTCTGAAGAAACTTTGCTCAGGTATTCCAAACGAAGAAAAAACTATGCTGGGATTTAATCAGTTTCCTAAACTATCCGGAACAACCGTGCCAAAAGGATCACCGGAGATGAGTCACACATATGGCTGTACGTATTGCGCTCAATGCAGGAGTAACGTTTTTGGTGATATTGACTGATATGTTATAATTATAAATAAATATATATAATTCTGTATTCGATTCAAATCAGCGTGGGTCCGTGAGGGAGGATGGGCAATTTGATTGGCGAATGCATATTAAAAACTAGACATTATAATATCCCTGTTTTAACATATTCACAGAAGTTTTACCAAAAAAAAAATTGAAAAAAGAAAGAAAACGTTTCCTTGTATAACTGACATTTCCATTGCCTTAGAGTTATTACATACCACATCATTTAACATAGTTTTACAAACTCCGCACCCGTAATTAATCAGCTTCATTATATACTAATAGAAATTTCAGACTGTTTTTTAGTAGAAAATATTTAAATGGCCGCCCAAAACACACAAATATATCTGATTCCAATATTTTCAAGGTATTAGGTATAATTAGGAAAACATCTTTCTATCCATTAGTGATGGCACAATAATGGCGACAATTACATAGAACATGCTAAATATATAAATATGTAAGTAACATAGAACCAATAGTAAACGAAACTCCAAGCAATCTTGAACTGTTGCTTGCAAACCACCGGCTTCTCTAAAAGAACTCATAGTTACAGCATTTTTGTTTCGTTTCTAAAAAAACTCAGTAATTTACATTGTTGTCGAATTTGATTATAATTATAAAGAATAGAAACGCGATTTACATAAGAATAAAGAGGAAATTTACCTAAAGTACTTGAGGAAAAACAGGAACTCAAAACAAACAGGTGAAATCTAAACTTGAGATTTAATTAATGTTTTTATACGCATTCCTCTACTGAACTCTTGAAACTGGACTCCACTTGAAGAAAAACAAAATACGCCCCACCTCATATTCAAAATAATACATTGCTATTCAAAATTTTAAAAAAAATGTCTCAAAGCAATCATTGCCAAATAATTAAGCACATATTCCAAAAGCCAAAACCCATGAAAGTATGTAAAGACTGAGGCTTTTCGCTGTAAGACAGAATTACAACTTTTTCAGGGATGTGTAAGATTTGAGAAGTCGTAACCAAAACCGAAAATTTTAAAGAGTAAAAGGTGGACCCATCTTCGTAATTATACGGTATTTACAATTTGCATTGCAAGGGTGCTATCTTCAATGCTGAAACCAACCCAGGAACCCACATATACAGATAAGGGTACTTACAAAGCGTTGAAACATCACTATCATTATCAAAATCTTCCATGAAGAATATCACAGTTCTATTTAGTTTCCTTTCGTTCTACTAACGCTCCTGTGGTATTTGCTTCAATAAAACTTTCTTCTTCTAAATGGGGCTCTATCAAAAATAAAATAATTACTCATTTCAGCTCTTCCAATCCGGCTACCCATAGATGTCTGGAGGTATGCAGTACCACTTAAATTAAAAGAAATTGCTTGGTGACAGTTAAGTGTCCTATACATTCACTTGGGAACGTTTGACAACTGAAAAGGTCGCTCGGCGCTTCTTGTTTACTCGTCGTACATAGCACGGTGACACTTTATTAGGTACAAGATTTAGATTGTTGTTCAACCCTACAAGAGGGATTAAACTGGATTAAGTTTTTAAAATGTTGTTTTATTAATATGATACTGCTATAAGGTCTAAAATCCAATGTTACGAGCTGCAAAGGATTTTTCCTGTATGATTGTGTTTTATCATCCTTGAATATTGTAAGATTAACGTTATTATAGGTCTACTCGAAGTTGTATCTTTTCTTGTTAAAAGTGACGGTCGATTTTTTTTAGAATCATTTATATTTACTTACAAAAGTATACTATATGCCTTCAACATATCACCAAGAATATAAGCCAAATAAGTCCATTTTTCTCCGAGTTGACCTTTCAGATTAATTATTATGACGGTATTATTATGAAGGTATATCCGTGTTTATCTCTATTGCTATGCTGTAAAATTTAAAATAGTTAATGTTTTTATGAAGATTTTGGGCATTATACATTGTGGCGTTGCCCGACCCAAAATTAAATTAGAACCAAGTGTTATCAAGTAAGTCGGACAAGCCACTGTTTATTGTTGCACATGACCGCAGGCTAACACCATCCCTTACGTAAGATTGCCCTAGTTAAGAGAGGAAGCTGACCAAAGCCCGTCAGAAGTGTAATTAGCACCTTGGGCTGGAAGGATGTTTTGTACATCAAAGAAGCTGCCAGAAAGAGTGGGCATGCCTTATCTTCTGGATACGCTGACGGACCGCCAGATTGAATAAGTCGAGTGGATAAGGCCCCAGCGCTACCCAATCAGAATCGAGGAAGTGGTGGGACCCTGATTTATTCTAAAATATATATCTTTAACCCGGCCATCGAGCGTTAGTTGCCATAGTCGTTACAGAGAACGTACCGTGAATTGGAACTCCGTGCGGCCATACGTTAATTGGCGGAAAAACCTTAGGAACAGAATTCTAAGTGTAGCTTCTAAAAAGGAAGCTTCGAGGGACAGACTAGTGAGTGGCCCCAGTGTCTCCGTTATAGACGGAAGAAAGAGAAGGAAAGAGGGAAATCTGGAGAGGAAGTTTCGGGGAACAGACCAGGGAAAGTGGTCCCAATAGTCGTGATAAAGAACGGAAGGAAAGTGAAGGGAGGAGAGAAGTCGGGAGAGGTGGAATCCAGGAGGAGCGAGAGGATCGGATAAATAGATGAGTATAACCAAAGGCCAGGTGGAAAATCGAACTCACACTGAAAATCATAAGATGAAATAGGCTATCACTTAAAGGACGAGTGATTGTGTGACATTTAAATTTATAGGCTTCATTAAATGGTTATTGTTGAATTTCATTTTCGTTTTATATATATATATATATATATATATGTATACAATTTAACCGTCGGCAGTGCTGATTGGGGGCTCAGAGCCGTATACCTATTTGGTCATTAATTTAAATTTAAATTCACGAGCCAGGTGGAACTTCCATAATATTTTAAGCAATATTTTGGAAGTACCCCACCCCAACCTTTGCAGAACGCTACATACGTGTATGTCATAGTAAATGCAGATAAGGCTGAAAACTTAATTGGTATGATTGGTTGCTATCGCATATATTAAAGTCAGTAAATATTTTGGAAGTACCCCACCCCAACCTTTGCAGAACGCTACAGGGGCGCTTTCGTCCTGAATTTGATTTAGACATAAATATTAGTTTAAAGACCTAAAGTTTATTTGTTAGGAGTATTAATGAACAGTGTGAAACAGTTGTGAGTTATTTTCCATCCTGTGTATTTTGAATTTTTATGATTTTCTCATCTTATGTTTGTTATATTTGATATTTGCATGCTTTGCAGATCTTTAATTACCTGCAGTAATTGTGAAGCAAATATCGAGCAAATATCTTACCTGAACGGAATTAGTTGTCGACAGGTAAGTATTTGGCTAGGAAGTTGTAAAATCTGTCCATTGTTAGCAGGGTTGAGACAAGGTATCACTTCGTATTAGTATATCAACATGGCTACAGAAAGGCAAATGATCAAAGAGTACCGTGCCTTGGGGTCGGAAGATCTTGGATACGAGGGAGATCGCCTGGCTGCATTTATCTAAGAAAGAACCAAGGAATGGAAGGCAGAGAAAGCGCTGGCCAAGGAAGCAGAGAGAGAGAGAGAGAGAGAGAGAGAGAGAGAGAGAGAGAGAGAGAGAGAGAGAGAGAGAGAGAGAGAGAGAGAGAGAGAGAGAGAGAGAGAGAAATGGAGAAGGTAAAGCTAGCAGCTAGGGACAGCGATAGAGACGACGCTAGTACGAGTTCCGGAGGGACCAGACGACCCTTCATCGACCACCGAATGGCCCAGCTAAACATGCCGCGGTTCAACGATAAGGAGGAGTCTATCGACGATTTTCTCGTGCAGTTTGAGAAACTTTCTCACGCTCATCAAGTTCCTGAACAACATTGGGCGATTAATGTTTCAGCCTTTTTGCAAGGTGCAGCTCGTGAAGTCTACCACGGCTTAGCTGCAGACGATGCTGACGATTATAATGCGCTCAAGAAGGCCCTTCTTTGCCATTATCGGCTGACCGCCGAAACGTACAGTAAACTTTTTCGGGACTCGACGAAAAAGGCAACGGAAACCCACTCTCAATTCCACAACCGTGTTCGAGGGTTATTTGAGAAGTGGATGAAGATGGTCGAAGTCGAACGTTCGTACGAGGGGCTACGCGAGGTTATACTCAAAGAACATGCCGCGAGTTGACAGTCTTCCTAGCTGAGAGGGAGCACCGTACGCTGGAAGAGATCGCTAGCATGGCAGAGCGATACGAACAGGCGCATTCGAATAGTGGAAGTTCCGGGGGCGCGGACCAACCCCGACCCACTGAGTCACGCCGGGTGCTTGAGGTGGAGCCGGCTTTCCGTAACCGTCAGGGCGACGGGAGGGCCGGAGGGGGATCTACAGGTAGGGATGCCACCCATAGACCTGGACAGGTCTCACCCCCGAAAGCGTAATTTGCAGATCAGCGAGGGCCGCCGAAGTGTTACAACTGCAAGCGCCCGGGGCATATAGCCAGGGACTGTCCCAAGGGGAGACGGACCCAGGTGAATGCCGTCGCTAGGAATGATTACGAGCCGGGAGTAAGTTGCAAACCTTCAAATATCGCGTCTGCAACTGTCAACGGAGAAGGTGCCACCATCTTGTATGACACCGGGTGTAGTGTCCCAGCCCTAGTCGACAGGAAGTACGTTAAGCCCGAGGACTACACAGGGGAGGTAATCGAAGTCAGTACACGAACAGCTCGCGTGACTCATTGCCAGTGGCTGTCATTGACCTCGATTCACCGTACGTCAAGGGGAAAATTGAAGCTGCGTGCTTGGATGGTCTATCGCATGACGTCATACTGGGATGTCGTTATGTGTTGCCACAACCGAACCTTGAAACCTGCACACCGATACCAGTGAGTGCTGTGGAGCGGACAGACGAAAGCGAAGCCGATGGAAGTTACAACGTCTCCGGTGAGTAACGTTCTTCCGGCCGAGTTGAGGAAGCTACAACAGGAAGACGCAACTCTGGTGCAGTTGCACAACCACGCTGTAGCAGGAACAGAGAAAGAAACTCCGAATGGCGCGGTGAAATTCGTGTACAAGAAGGGAATCTTGTATCGCCACGCCAGGAAAGTCAGCGAACACTTTAAGCAAGTTGTCGTGCCGAAAGAGAAACGAGGCGAAGTATTAAAACTCACGCACGAGAGTCTCATGGGAGGGCACATGGGAATTGCCAAGACGCGTGACCGTCTTGTGAAAGAATTTTACTGGCCAGGGGTCGAGGGCGATGTCAAGCGATTCTGTCTCTTCTGTGACAAGTGTCAAAGAATGGCACCGAAAACGGACCATCGACCCGTCCCCTTGGGGAGTACACCCCTGATCGATGAACCCTTTCGACGCGTCGCAATGGATTTAATCGAACCGATAAAACCCGCGTCGGCGCATGGAAATCGGTATATTCTAACGGTCGTGGATTATGCTACACGCTATCCCGAGGCTGTAGAGTTGCGTAATATTGATTCGGAAACCGTCGCAGAAGCGCTGTTTGGGATTTGGTCAAGAGTCAGAGTACCCGACGAGATCTTGACCGATCAAGGGACGCAATTCATGAGTCGTGTGATGGCGGAAGTGAACCGACTAATGTCAATAAAGCAACTCACGACTACACCGTATCACCCCCAATGTAACGGATTGGTCGAACGGTTCAACGGGACCCTAAAGAATAACCCTCAAAAAAGCAGTGCGAAGGCAGCCCCAAGGATTGTGATCGGTATATTCCTGCCATGCTTTTCGCATACCGGGAAGAACCACAAGCGAGTTTAGGGTTCTCTCCCTTTGAACTCTTGTACGGGAGGACCGTACGTGGACCAATCACCATACTAAGACAGCTGTGGACGGACGACCACGCTGTAGAGGAGGTGCGCACTACCTACCAGTACGTTGCGGACTTACGCAACCAACTGGAGAAAGTTTGTTCCCTCGCACAGGACAACCTCAAGCGAGCGAAGGCGCGTCAGGCAAAGAATTACAACAAGCGCGCAAAACCACGCCAGTATGAAGTAGGAGACAAGGTGTTGTTGTTGTTGCCTCAAGAACACAACAAACTGCAAGTTTCCTGGAGAGGTCCATATGTCGTCACCGAGAAGGTCGGAGGTCAAACATATCGGATACGGCTACCAACGAAGGAAAAATTGTACCACGCCAATCTGCTCAAGAGATACAGGCAAAGAGAGACCGTCAGCGATTTTCTCATCGCTACGATTGTCACCGAGGACGCCGAAATCGACACGGAGGGCGCAAACACTGTCCCGAACTGTCCGTTAGCGAGGGCTGAGACACCTTCGGACGTGAAGTGTGACCCCATGCTGACGGCGGCACAGCGGGAAGAGATTGAGACGTTGCTGCCTGGGTATTCGGATGTGCTTACGGAAATACCCGGGAGAACTTTGCTTGTCGAGTTCGGGTTAAAGCTGGTAGATGACCGGCCAGTCCAGAGGAAACCCTACCCCTTACCACACGCAAAACGACAGGTCGTAAGTGAGAAGATCGCGCAGATGATTGCTCTGGGAGTCATCGAACCCGCCGACTCTCCGTACAGCTCTCCTGTAGTCCTAGTGCAGAAGAAGGACGGCACCCATCGGTTCTGTGTCGACTACCGGAAGCTGAATCAGGTGACCGAATTTCAGGTCGAAATTCTACCTGACCCAGAACATATTTTCGCTTCTGTCTCGAAAGCGAAATATTTCTCCAAGCTGGATTTGTCCAAGGGCTATTGGCAAATTCCGGCAAGGAAGGAGGATAGGGCAAAGATCGCTTTTGCTACTCCCGACGGGACCTACCAATGGTTGGTCATGCCGTTCGGGATACAGAACGCGCCCAGCGTCTTTACTAGGATGATGCGGAAGTTGTTGGAGCCCTTACGCGATAGGGGTGTCTACAACTTCATGGACGACCTCTTGTTGGCCACAGAGACGTGGAGTGAACACCTCACTCTATTAGCCGACGTTTTGGAACGGCTACGTCAGACGGGATTGACAGCTCGCCCTTCCAAATGTCACTTTGGGTTCCGGGCCTTGGATTACTTAGGACATACCCTCAGCCAAGGTACACTGTCCCCAGAGAATTCAAAAGTAGATCAGCTGATAAACGCCGCACGGCCCACCACAAAAACTGAGGTTAGGTCATTTCTGGGATTAGCCGGGTATTACCGGAGGTATGTGCCCAATTTCAGCGCGATTGCGGGGCCGTTGTCTGACCTAACCAAGAAACAGGTTCCAAGTACAGTTATTTGGACCGATGCGTGTGACCATGCTTTCCAAACGCTGAAGGATAGACTTACGTCCGACGCAGTTGTTCGTCTAAGGGATTTGGCAAAAGACTTCGTTCTTCGCACCGACACTGGACTGGGAGCAGTACTACTGCAGGAGTACGATGGGACGCTTTTTCCTGTCGCGTACGGCAGTCGGAAGTTGTCTTGGAATCGTGTTCGGCATATCACGGTTCGAGCGGTACTTGTACGGGCGGAAAGACCGACCATCAACCACTCGCCTACCTCGCGCAGGCGAAATTATCGAATGGACGTTTGATGCGATGGTCGCTGTTCTTACAGCAGTACCAAATGCATATCAGATACGTGAAAGGTACAGAGAACGTAGGCGCTGATTTCATGAGCAGAAGCGCTGGAATGAAATAATCACTCTGTGTATATATATATATATATATATATATATATATATATATATTCATTTTTTATTCGTGTAGTGCCACGATGATTTTGTTTATTCGTGTAGTGTCACGATGACTTTGTTATTTATTCGGGTGGTGTCACGATGACTTTGTTATTTATTCGTGTAGTGTCACGATGATTTTAGTTTTAATCGTATAGTAAAGCCTTTGCATTTGGAGTAATTTTGGGGGAATAAAATCCCGATTTTATTCTCAAGCGTGGGGGGATGTGGCGTTTCCCGACCCAAAATCAAATTAGAACCATGTGTTATCAAGTAAGTCGGACAAGCCACTGTTTATTGTTACACATGACCGCAGGCTAACACCATCCCTTACGTAAGTTTGCCCTAGTTAAGAGAGGAAGCTGACCAAAGCCCGTCAGAAGTGTAATTAGCACCTTGGTTTGGAAAGATGTTTTGTACATCAAAGAAGCTGCCAGAAGGAGTGGGCGTGCCTTATCTTCTGGATACGCTGACGGACCGCCAGATTGAATAAGTCGAGTGGATAAGGCCCCAGCGCTACCCAATCAGAATCGAGGAAGTGGTGGGACCCTGATTTATTCTAAAATATATATCTTTAACCCGGCCATCGAGCGTTAGTTGCCATAGTCGTTACAGAGAACGTACCGTGAATTGGAACTCCGTGCGGCCATACGTTAATTGGCGGAAAAACCTTAGGAACAGAATTCTAAGTGTAGCTTCTAAAAAGGAAACTTCGAGGGACAGGCTAGTGAGTGGCCCCAGTGTCTCCGTTATAGACGGAAGAAAGAGAAGGAAAGAGGGAAATCTGGAGAGGAAGTTTCGGGGAACAGACCAGGGAAAGTGGTCCCAATAGTCGTGATAAAGAACGGAAGGAAAGTGAAGGGAGGAGAGAAGTCGGGAGAGGTGGAATCCAGGAGGAGTGAGAGGATCGGATAAATAGATGAGTATAACCAAAGGCCAGGTGGAAAATCGAACTCACACTGAAAATCATAAGATGAAATAGGCTATCACTTAAAGGACGAGTGATTGTGTAACATTTAAATTTATAGGCTTCATTAAATGGTTATTGTTGAATTTCATCTTCGTGATATATATATATATATAATTTAACCGTCGGCAGTGCTGACTGGGGGCTCAGAGCCGTATACCTATTTGGTCATTAATTTAAATTTAAATTCACGAGCCAGGTGGAACTTCCATAATATTTTAAGCAATATTTTGGAAGTACCCCACCCCAACCTTTGCAGAACGCTACATACGTGTATGTCATAGTAAATGCAGATCAGGCTGAAGACTTAATTGGTATGATTGGTTGCTATCGCGTATATTAAAGTCAGTAAATACGTAAAGACAGTAACATCTGAATGCACTGAAAGGTAACATTCGCTTTGAAAAAAATTTCAAAGCAAATTTAGTATACGTTAAACAGATTTTGACTGAAAATGAATGATAAGATTTTAGGAATAATGAGTTACTTTGCATATTCGTTTGCCATTTTAAACATTGGTTGTTACGATGTAATGATAATAAAAAGATTATTATTCAAAACATATTCTACGGAACATTAATAAAATATTTAAAAATAGATATCAATTTGACATGACTTAAAAGTGGCAGTCTTGAAAACATAAATCATTATATTGTCAAGTTATATGCCGAAGACTTAGAGTCTTGCTCATCACTTCGGCGGCGTTAAAGACATGCGTGTCTAATTACATCTAAATGGTCTCCCAAAGAGAGGACAAAAGAATCTCAAACCAATGTATAATGTCCTATTGTTTTCTGATAGACATAAAAGAAATGGCTTGTTAACATTTATCGTGTAGATATTTGAAGTTTACAGTATAATACACAATTTGATAAACTAAGTGCTTTGTTAATATTATACATTATTATGGCTGATCTTCGAGCCAACTATCTATACATATTTATTCCATATTAGTACAGGTTATAAAGACGAGTAGAATAATTTAGCTTCTCAGAAGTTGCTGCAAATGTAAAATGCTATTGACGATGACCTTCATCCTGACTTTGACCTTCAGTCGATCGAGTACATTGATCTGCTTGGACATTAATTAACAACATACTTTAACATATTATAAGACGGTCAAGCCCACATAAAAGATCACTAAAGTAAGCAATTACCTTTACTTGATTCATTACACTCATATTGTTGCGAAGGAACAAAGCATATATTTAACCGCACCCTGGCTGTTTGACCATCGTTACCCCCAGGAGATGGTGCGGGGTGTCAAGGTGCGTTAACCGCCGTGGTTGCTGCTTTAAACGAGGATACAACCTGGGCGATGCCGCAAAACTGACAGACGCTGTACATGCGGTTGTCGTAGAAACGGTACAGCACGGGAGGAGGCCCGACATGTGGGTTAATGTGTCCTACTTTCACACGCCATGTGTTATGTATATTTAATTTAAATTGTTTGCTAGTGATTGAGAGTATTGTTTTGGTCTACCTGAATATTGTTAAGTTTTCTTTTACTGGTTTTTGCCATGATTATAAATAGTAAGCTGTTTATTAAATTTAAGTTTAAGGCAGAGGCGTAGCTAGAGTGTTTGGAGCCCGGGAAAAAGATTCATTTTACGCCCCCCCCCCCCCCTTAACTCGCCCCCACTAGTCTGGCGCCCAAGAACATGTCCCCCTCTGCCCCCCCCCCGCTACGCCTCTGGTTCAAGGCCTAGACCTATTTACAAATGTGATGAAATTTTTCATTAGAAATTACATCAGTTTTAGACACTGTAATGTGTCTTAGTCAAAGAAAAATAGCATATATAGGTTCTGTAAAAAGAAGTCTTGATTCCTGTTTCATATCAGTCTTTCGAAATCTATGATCGGATGTTTAGTTCAGACATCTATTACAATGTGCCACTGACGTTTTGGACAAAACACTACTTTGGAATTATTGTGAATTCATTCAAAGACATTCTGGATTATATACTTATGACTTATCAATACATTGGGACATCAGACATTCAAGGCTATTTGTACATCAACAAGTTCAGGATTCTCGGTCCATCAACTCATTCAAGATTATTTCAATTTATTCAGAGCACTTCTATACTTTGAGACTTTTCATGGAGGTTGTAGATGAACTATAGCTAGGACAGGAAGAAGGTCGTACACTTTTTCGTCATGTTGGTGGTGGCGTTAATGTTGGCCTTCGAGGCAGTTCCAATCGTGCCCATCATCATGTAGCCGTCATTAACGCAGGTTATGGAAGATCACTGGGAAGGTTAGCAGCTGTAGGTTACATTGACCCAACAGTATTTGCCGACACAGCGTTAGTCGCGGTCGTTGTCCTCTAGCAGTTCTTTTTAGCAGAAGGCGTGGAAGCAGTAGGAGCATGTATGGCATTCCTAAATGGTGTCACCTTTTCACTACAGGCAATGGTGTTGCGTTAATGGGGATACGAAATAAGGTAGGAGCTGTTGCGATCTTTCGAGCAGGCGCTTCGGCTGCTTGCTGCTTGGTACACTTAAATTCACTGGCTTCGACAGCACTGTTGCTAGGGCGGGCTCTGCCACCTGAGGAGCTTTTCGCTTGGCTTAGCAATTTTTAAGTCTTTTATTGTGGATGCTACGTGTTGGGGTTACTAGGGTTTTTGACACATGGGGTTCGGTGTCGATACTTGGTGAGTCGTTTCGGACAGCTGAGACGTTTGACGCCATGGGGATGGCGCTGAAGGCGGGGGCGCCAGTTTAGGTGGTTTGAGCCTTTGACACATGGGGGATGGCGTTCGCGTTGGGGCGCTGGTTGATGTGGTAACAATGAGGCCAGCCATGCTCAAATACAATTTGTTATAACTTCGGTCTAGTCTATGTGGATTTCATCACTGACTAGGAAATATGTGTGGGTAGCTGCTAACTCTTTCACCGCATTTATTTTTAGGGCGTTAAGCATTTATAGGGATCATCCAGTTATGGAAGGACTTTTTCCAATCGTTAGAGGTGGTTTTGTTTCTTCTGATTCACATAGTAAGAATGCTGACCCTTTCTTTAGTAGCTTCAGATGTGGTTTTCGTCGTTGTACAGTTCCATATTTTTAACAGGTAATGATCCGAATTTCGTATTCTGGCCTATATTTGTGTATTAAACAATACACATTTATACATATTCCTCCTCCCCATCGCATCGAGGTCTTCCGAGGCACAACCTGATACAGCAGCGTGCTAAAATCACGCCGGTCTCTAATTAACTGCTGCCTCATGACCGACAAACCGACACTGAGTGCCGAGCCGAGAGACTCGACTTTGACAAAGAAGGCTTCTCTTTGTTTCTTCACATTCGTTAAAAATAATGTTTATATCTGGTGGTGAAGATCGCGAATTAGCATTGAATATTGACTGACATCTTTATTTCCTCTGTAGACAGAAGATGAAAAAAAAATATAACGTTGTAAAGTTGAATTTTATTTATGTTACATTTGCTAAGCGCCAGTTATAGAGTCATGTTTAATCTATAATATACCTGTCTTGGGAATATTACCACGGCATTGTGTTTAATCTAAAAAACTGCGGTGGTGTTAGGGTTGAACTCTTACGCAAGGTTACCGTGACCAGCCAGAGAGCGAAAACGTGAGTTGGTAAAGGCGACTGATCTTATCACTTAAAAACGGCTTGCTGTTATTACACCTATGTTAAAAGTTTGTTCAAGGATAAAAAAAAAATGTCCACGGGGCGTATTCGTATCCGTCACCACGTTGACTGACAGCGAGTGGGAGATTGTCCGCTAAGTTTGTTTTGATCGGTTTACAGTGATATCCAATCAAATATTGATACAGAAGGCGTGATTACAATTCAGAGCCGAATGATACCTTCCAAACTCGTAAGATTAATTTAGTATTCGTCTGAGAAAGAAGCTACTCGTAAATTGGTGACAGAATTTAGAAGAAGATTCTAAGGAAATACAAAATTACGAACGGGTCATTAAGTTATTTTGCTCAATATTACGGCATCATAATTGTAATTATTTGTAGTATTAAACTAAATTACTAGGATCGTTTAATCGTTTAATATGAATAATTACCATTGTAGTTTTTCATTTACATTCGTATATACACCTCTTTTACCATAAAGGAACGTATGGTAGGTATATCGATGTGAACGAAATTGAAACCGAAGAGATTTAATAGCCATTATCTGTTGATAGGCTGTGTGAGATGAGAGGACTAAGGAAAAATACTGTACCGTCCTTGTGTTTTAGGAGGAAGCTTGTTAACGGACAGAGAACTGCCGGCTCCATTGGGTTCGAAGTCTTCAGGAGATGGAAACGGAATTGAGACTGAAGCAGAGGCAGTCGAAGTAGACACAAGTGAAATCGAGGAGGAGGAGGAGGCAGAGGAGTCTAGGGAAAGTCCAGGATGAAGAGGAGACGGAATTTGGAAAAAGATCGGAGATGAAGAGGGGAAGAAATTGGGAGAAATAGGAGAGGAGACAGGATACAACAGATGAGTAGAAATACAAGGACAGGTGGAAATCAGTCGCACACTGCTAATCAAGTGATGAAATATGTTTATTAATGGGCCGAACGGAAGGAGCGTAATTTGGAAATTAAAGTAATTTGATTATTTAATTTTATTCTTTGAATTTCAACCTTGTTTGTATATTTAACCATCTAACCGTCGGCACTGTTGACTCGCTCAGAACTTTACATCTATCTTTCACTAACGTTAACTGCCAAAAAAATTGAGCCTGGGTGGGACGTATAAAAAAGTTTAGATAAAATATTGGGAGCACCCAACACCCCAACCCAGTGTGTGTGTGTGTGTGTGTGTGTGTGTGTGTGTGTGTGATTTTAAATACATGCATGAATTAAGTGTGGAACAGTATCATCAAATGTGTAATAAAAAATACATTTTTTCACTTATTTGAACCGTTAATAAATCAAATGGTGTACTTACTTCTATATTTTAATAAAATTACAAAGTAGACAATTTCGGTGTAAAAAAACTGACATGGTAAGTGAGTTGAGATCGACAGAGTTTGCATTAGACAGCTTGGAATTATAGTCTTTCAGATTAGGCGTAATGGACTTGTATCAGTTCTTTCAGTTTTTACATAGATTGTGTCTGTACACTTACACCATGGTTCCGCCAGGTCACGATTAGCGTGTACCTCTCACTACACGACGCGATATAGTTAGCTATTAAGTACTGGCGTGTGTATATATGCGTTGCGTGATTGTATTTTCTACAAAATGATTTAATTTACCTTTTCTTCTTCAAATATCCCCAGAAGACTCATCGGATTTAAAATAAGTAAATATGAGTATGAGTGAACGATTAACTATTATTAGTGAGAAAAAGAAAGAAAAAAAAAACGTAAAATGTACACGGGTCATAAACGAAACAATTCCAGATACTTTAATGTATGTTAAACAAAATATTATCTAATTACATGTACCCAGCTGGTTTAAATAGTATTCATTCCAACAAGAGCATAATATATACTATACAACGAACGAATCAAATTATCAATGGGGATCTAGTAAGATAAACAACATGTAACTGCCACATCTAGACAATATATACACGTTACTAATAAGAACTTCAGTGTTAAGCATAAATAATGCATAATTAAACTGAACCCAAATGAATAGTCACTCTACCGTGTAGGAGATTATAATATATTAGCAATCAATATGTGAAATAATTTTGGAAGAGGACTGCTTCTTTAAACCCATAAGATATTTGTCAGCAAGGACTATACCGTCAGAATAACATTTGACGAATCAGATGTAATAAGAAAGTAAACCTTTTTTCTAGTGTCGTTATACTCATCGGACATTGAGACTGGAGAGAAGAATACAAATATGTGAAAATTATCTACACGTCGGACAGAAGAACGGAAGAGAAAAGATGTAAATAGTATTCATTCCAATAGCAGAAGAACTGCAGAGAAAAAAAATGCAATATGTGAAAATTACCTACACATCGGACAAAAGAACTGCCGAGAAAAATGCAATATGCGGTAATTATCTACACATCGGACAAAAGAACTGCCGAGAAAAATGCAATATGCGGTATTTATCTACACATCGGACAAAAGAACTGCCGAGAAAAATGCAATATGCGGTATTTATCTACACATCGGACAAAAGAACTGCCGAGAAAAATGCAATATGCGGTAATTATCTACACATCGGACAAAAGAACTGCCGAGAAAAATGCAATATGCGGTATTTATCTACACATCGGACAAAAGAACTGCCGAGAAAAATGCAATATGCGGTATTTATCTACACATCGGACAAAAGAACTGCCGAGAAAAATGCAATATGCGGTAATTATCTACACATCGGACAAAAGAACTGCCGAGAATAATGTCATCATACGGAAATTATCTACACATCGGACAGCGGAACTACATTATGCGGAAATTAATGTTAGAGATATTAGGCAAAGACTATTTACATATTCAATTCATGGGTGACTTAATCTGCCATGTGACAGACTGAGAATCATCAACAAGAAAGGGTGAGAGGATATACTTCATTGAATATGATTGTATTTAGTATCAACACGATAGATACATGTTCACCAAACGTTTTTTTAAATATATATACCTTATATATATTTACCTTTTTGTTTTGTTACTATTGCTAATATTTCTAAAATACCCACTGGTTACTACCACCACCACTATACGAACTTTATATACTGTATGTGCCAGACAGATTTCTGCTTGCAAGATCATGGAGACGAGTATCCCAACTTTTCCAACTAACATACAAGACCGTTCCGGTGCCTTAGTGGTTAGAGCGTCGGCCTCGGAAGCGTAAGTCGTGCTTTCGAACCCCCGGCCAAGTCATATTAAAATAATTTTTTTTTAAAAATGGTACTAATTACTGCCTCGCATGGCGCTCAGCATTAAGATGTTAGTGTTATGACTGGTCGGCCTGGCCTGGAAAATATGACTCTATCGGAACGAGTCCGAGTTTCCTCTGACCCTTGCCACCCCATTTTTGATATTTGGACATTTATGTTGGGGTGTAGGGTCAGAGCGCATTCCCTATCCAAAAGTTGGAATTCGCCGACACCATTTGGATGGGGTAGTCGCTAGGGCATAACCGATTAGCATTTTTCTACCGATTTCCGATTCCGGATTTTGGGCATGAAATTTTTCCGATTCCAGATACGATTCGATTAATCGGAAATGCTAAATCCGTATTTTTTTCTAAAAAATTTCATCTTCCGTTTATAGGTTTCGGGTATCTGGTTTTGCCGTGTCTAGCATGTTACTTAGTACTTTACCATATCCGGCTTCATTTCCGGTTTTCACCCGTCGATTCAAATAGATTGTCTCACAGCGTGGTTGTGTTGACCATATTGGACTTGTCTGACTTCTTATTTAACTTTATTAACGCACTATCGAATGACACGCAGTGTTAGACACGGTGCTATAGAAATTCAACTTTATTATTTTTATTATCCGAATCGGTCGTTCCTGCCTTGTCCGACTCCGATTAATCGGAAGTTCATACTATCCGGTGGAATCCGATTTCCGGATCAAAAGTCGGTTATGCCCTAGTAGTCGCTAACTTGCCGGTCCAGCAAGCTTGAACGATCTTTCATCGTGAATACATGTACGAGCATGAAATCGATAGGAATATGATTTATTTCTTCATTTATCTAAAATAAAATTATCTGACGTTCATTTTTATATTGGATTTGTTTTCCTACAGAACACTAGAAATGGCGTGACTGTCTGACCACTTGTCATTAACATGTAGGTTGCGAGATTTGTGTAGTCACGTGACTAAAAATGCAAATGGATAGATCAGGTCAAATTTCAGCAACGATGTACTTTCGTCTATCTATCAGCGGATTAAAGACGTAAGGAATGCTATTCTCAGTATTATTGAGAAAATAAATCATATTCCTATCGATTTCATGCAGGTATATATCGATGAAAGATCGTTCAAGTTTGCTGAGCCGGCAAGTAAGTGGCTACCCCGACAATGGTGTCGGCGAATTCCAACTTTTAGATAGGGAATGCGCTCTGACCCTATACCCCAACATAAATGTCCAAATATCAAAAATGGGGTAGCAAGAGTTAGAGGAAACTCGGACTAGGTGGGAACAGCATGCTATATGTTTACGGTATGATGCCCCAGTGCTGGACATCACTATAAACTGTTACACTGTAGACATCCTAGCGATATGACTGAAAAATTGTTAAAGCTACGTTGAATCCTAATCACACACACTAATATATGAAAAAATGAACATGTTCGTGCCCAATATCTCTACAGATATTCTGTTATTTCAGTAGGAAATTAGTAATATGAAAGGCCAACAAAGAAAGGTTTTGTTTGAACAAGAACTGGGAGAGAACCACGTGTTTCTAACCCCAGTTGACTGCCTGTGATCGCTACGGCCCTGGTAATATGTCCATCATAAGGTTACTTTCACGCTTTCAAGTCATCGTCATGGATGCTCATTACGTTGGCATGACCTATCCGATGAGCATCCATGGTGATAATTATAATTTCTGCTAGACCGAATCCGCTCTGATTAAAATATTTCTTGAAACCGAATTATTTGTCTGGTTCTCGAAGCTTACTTCCTGTTAAATGCAAAGCAGTTAGTTAACTCCTATACTCTTAATACTGAAAAATGGAACCAAATTTTATTTTTAATCAGGACAAGCATACTATCGAGTATCATTTTTTTAAAACTCAGATGAACGCCTTATAAATGAAACTTACGGGCCATCCATAAATGATGTCACGCGATTTTGGCCGATTTTTGACCCCCACCCACCCGCTCGTCACACGTTGTCACAAAAAGTCAGACCCAACAAATATGACGTCACAAAGCTCTGTTCCCTCTCCCCAGAAAAAAACCATACTTACTATTTTAAAATTAACATGTTTCAAATCACTTGATTGTCATTGTAGTATGTATTTAGTGTAACGCTGCACTCTGACATTGTAAGAGAAAACATGTATTAAAAATGAGGCAATGGAAAGCTGAAATTGACATAAAATTCTTTTGAAAATATTCGTTGTCTAGCTAAAACTGCAGTTGTTCAGAATATTGTATTCATATTCTCCTATAACTATCAAATAAAGTTATTATAATTTAAACAAAAAGGACTTTGAAACTTTGTAGTAGAACGAAGAAAAATAGAGAGAGTAGAATTATAAAAATTATTATGCATTCTACAAAATGAAAAGCTCTGGTAGAATCATTGTAAACAATCAAAAAATTCAGTGGTACTTTTATTTAAAGTTGCGCATTTTGATATGACGTCACATTTTTTTAAACACCTTCCAGCCACTCGTCACACATCGTCACAAATGTGTGACCCCCGTCCCCCCCCCCCCCCAGTGCGTGACGTCATTTATGGATGGTCCCGTACTCAAAGATGACCAGGGAGTTTCCCGATCTCAGTTATGAGGTCGACCAGCGGTCAGGAATAAGCCTAGAGCCACGCATTAAAACAAATAATTAATAAAAAAAATTTTAAAAGCCCGACACGCGCACTGTCACAGATAGCAGCCAGTGTGAAGAAGGCTATCTGTAGTTTAAAAACCTGGCTGAAGAGACATCTTTCAGGGTTAATTGTTTAGAATATCATGCCATTACTTTCTCAAGCGAAAGGAGATGAAATACACATTAATAATCCTCAAAAAGCTGAACTTTGAACTTGTTCTCTCATATTTACTAGCCAGCAACAATTTATTAAACCATATATAAAAGACAGTAATGTTGAAGTAAATACGCGTAAATACCAAACTAGCAATATCATTAATATTAATAAAACATAAGGTTGGTGCTATTCAATAGTATAACTCAATATTGTTGTAATTTTCCGCGCCTGTCTGGTGCATGTATACTTTTTTTAATTACCTCCTTAACATTCTTTTTAAAAAAACAACGACATACTTTTGGTAGTATTGAAATTATGCTGCGTTGTTCGTAAGCTGCATTGATGATTGCTATTTTGAGGTCGTAAGCCCAATGGTTGGATATGTTATGGATGATTGCTATTTTGAGGTCGTAAGCCCAATGGTTGGATATGTTATGGATGATTGCTATTTTGAGGTCGTAAGCCCAATGGTTGGATATGTTATGGATGATTGCTATTTTGAGGTCGTAAGCCCAATGGTTGGATATGTTATGGATGATGGCTATTTTGAGGTCGTAAGCCCAATGGTTGGATATGTTATGGATGATTGCTATTTTGAGGTAGTAAGCCCAATGGTTGGATATGTTATGGATGATTGCTATTTTGAGGTCGTAAGCCCAATGGTTGGATATGTTATGGATGATTGCTATTTTGAGGTCGTAAGCCCAATGGTTGGATATGTTATGGATGATTGCTATTTTGAGGTCGTAAGCCCAATGGTTGGATATGTTATGGATGATGGCTATTTTGAGGTCGTAAGCCCAATGGTTGGATATGTTATGGATGATTGCTATTTTGAGGTAGTAAGCCCAATGGTTGGATATGTTATGGATGATTGCTATTTTGAGGTCGTAAGCCCAATGGTTGGATATGTTATGGATGATTGCTGTTTTGAGGTCGTAAGCCCAATGGTTGGATATGTTATGGATGATTGCTATTTTGAGGTCGTAAGCCCAATGGTTGGATATGTTATGGATGATTGCTATTTTGAGGTCGTAAGCCCAATGGTCGGATATGTTTCATGGGGTTATTAAGCAAGAACGAAACCTAACACGAAATATTTAAATTTTGTGTTTTGAATTCTGTTTTCTAATGAAGGTAAAACATTTATATGTTAATCTATGGGGTTATAAAACACTTTGTTGACCTGGAATAACACCATTTGAGAAAATTAAAACATTTTTGGCAATGTCAATGCAACGTTACTTTAAGGCGTTACATTGATAAAACTGAACTTCGCTCATAATATGTGTGTCGCGGAATGGCTATACACAAAATCGTTTGTAGTAATGTGGGGCTTTATGGGTTCAGACGGGAATTAACAATAGCCCATATGTATACCCCGTGCGCCTATCCTTTATATCTTAAAAGTGTCCTTAGGTTTACATTATGGGCCATTCTGCGGACAAACGCGATTTAACTTGGATTGGTCTCTCTAGAGACAAAGGGAAATTCTATATAAAAATCGTCCATATGTTTCATTGTAGTCCTCTCTGGGGACAAAATGAAATGACCACTAGAGTTTATCTTGTCCACAAACTGTCCTTGAAATTTAGGAACAGATTGGCCTGTCGGGGACAAACAGGGAATACAATGTTAAATTTGCATATAGGTTTAATATTGGCATGGTATATTGAGGAAAAAGTAAATGGTAATGTTAAAATGTTAAGATACTATTTATACCAGCAGCTCGCGTTTTGATTCCTCTCCAAGCACTCCCACCTTCAAATATAAAGGGTATAAGTGCTTTTAACACACAGACACACAAACACACACACACACACACACACAATAATACTGTTACACAAGAAGGGAAGGAGATAGGATGTGAAAGAAGAGGAATTTAATAGACACCCAGTCTCATACAAACATACTATATCTTCATAGACATACAAATATATTATATTATCAGACACAAGGGGGGTATATATGCATGACTATACCCTCACACAAACATGGGAGGGGTATGAGGTTTTACGTTAAAGTTGTAAGCATGGACATGCACAAAACATATACAATTACAAATATGAAAGATTAACTAGCAACTGATTAGTAGTGTCTCTCGTTTCTAACGATGGCCCTGAAAATTAAAAACTTTTTTATCTATTAAGAATTTGACCTTACTCTGGAAATCAACAGTTTGAGAGAACTAATCCTAGACTATTTGAAACGAAAAGATCGAACACGATGATCATATGAAAATCAAGATGGTTTTTTTGTGTGTGTGTGTGTTTAATCCAGAAGAACCTCAGCACTGTGTGTGAGGATGAATTGTGTGTCTATAAACACCCCTACCTTTTTGCGTTATGTAATTGTATGTTTGGGTGTGTCTGAGTAAATGGTGTCTATAAACACCCCACCCTAGTGTGATGATATATTATGTTTGTGTGAGAGTGTGTGTCTATTAAAACCCCACTTCCTTAACATCCTACCTCCATGTTGTGACACTGTCGTTGTGTGTTTGTTAAGTATAATGTGTGTGTAAACAATCCTATCATTTCGTTAAAGTTCTGAGCTGTATTTTTGTAATCAAAAAAGCAGTTGGTGGATAGTTTGTGTAGTGTGTTGAATAGAACCTTCATTGTAAATTACGATTCCGTTTGTCCTCATAATACTAACCTAATTTTAAACCCATGTGCAATTATAACATTGGATGTCCTGTTTGTCTCCATACATGCCCATCTGTCCCTAAATTTCAAGGACAGTTTATGGACAAGATAAATTATAATGTTAATTTCACTTCCAGTGAATTCCATCAAAGTTAAAACACGTTAGTCTCTCTATACAGGCCTACAATGCAAACCTATGAACAATTTTAGTATAGGATTTTCCTTTGTCTCCAGAGCGGCTTACACTATAAATCTGCGGGCTAATGTTAATTATCGTATGACCCCAGAAGACCCCACAAGTATAATACCTATTTCTCATGTTAAAGTAGAAAACGTATATGAAGATGATAAAATTACCAAGTGATAGACAATGCATGGCGAAATATAGCGGTAAATTGTCGACAAATTTAGAAACAGTTATTACTTGTCAAAAGGTGTCTATCACTGATTGTAAATATTATAATACCCGTGTTTTACCAGTAGTTAAATTTCTGTAACAAGAATGACACCTGAATCAAATAAGCTTTAAGATTAAGAACAGAAAAGAGGAAAAAATAAAGCAAACGTGGTGCTGTTTTTTTTTTCCAGTTTAACACGGACTACCCTGCAATTTTAAGCTACCTATCATGACAATAAAGAGTTTATGTAAAACCTTCATTTCGCAGGTTTTATGTACAATATATTAAACTGGAAAATAATAAAAGTGAAATTCTGTCCAATTCATTTCAAAACAGGAGCCATAGCTTTCGATATACCAAAACAACACTCTCTGGGATAAGCTCTTGTTGAGTGTACTATAGGCCGACATAAAAACCCATCTTAAGAAAAAAAATTCGGAAACCAACATTAATTTTCATCTTTATGCCATTACAAGGTATTTTTGTGTTGATTTTTTTTGTAGTGGATTTGTATTTATTCAGAATTCGACATCAATAAATTAAAAAAATAAATGTTCTTGTCATTACCACACTGGTCTTAAAATCTTAAAACATGTAGCTTCTTTGATTCAACGTCACTTGGAATCGACAAGATTTCAAATTCATTTTAGGTCAAAATATATTACGCTACGTTACTGCCGTGTGCGACGTTTCATAAAGATTCTCGCAAAATGTTTGCAAAAGATTATTGCCAACAGTCTTCACTTAGAGGTTTACTTATTGTCTTTGAAATTTGACTTCAGTATTTCGAATTCAGAATGGGCTGTTTATATTGTTATCAGAAAAGAATATTTAAACCACTGTTAATTTATCAGTCAATGCTGTTTAATTGATAAGGTAACAATAATGCGTATATTTAGGAGGAAAAAAAAAACACAAAGTGAATCTCACGGTTTATCGTTTTTGTCTCCTATATTTAAAATTGTGTATCAACATATAACGCGACGTCGCTGTTTTTTGTTATATATGTTTCCTTATACCGTGTGTGTGTGTGTGTGTGTGTGTGTGTGTGTGCTCTAAGCAGCAAACTAGAAAATACGTTTGAAATTTTAACCACTCTATCAAGAAACAAGTGTCACCCTAAAAACGGCTTTGGATCAGCTGTGACGGCAGACGGGGAACTGACAATTTCATAACTAGCTTGTATCATAATTTTGCACAGGGATTTATTAGCATATCTCTCTCAAAACTAGTGTTGACAGATAATGCAAGATGCAGACAGACTATGTGGCCAGACCTCATGCGGAGAAGTTATACTGACAAATTATGAGGCCAGACCTCATGCAGAGAATGTATGCATGTAAACCATTTAGCCAGACCTCACGTGGAGAATGTACGGTATGCAGGCAAACTATGTGGCCAGACCTCATGTGGAGAATGTATGCTGACAAATTATATGGCCAGACCTCATGCGGAGAATGTATGCAGGCAAACAAACTATATGGCCAGACCTCATGTGGAGAATGTATGCTAACAAATTATGTGGCCTGACCTCGTGCGGAGAAGTATGCAGGCAAACCATTTAGCCAGACCTCAGGCGGAGAATGTATGCAGATAATCTATGTAGCCAGACATCACGCGGAGAAAGTATGCAGATAAACTATGTACCCAGACCTCATGCGGAGAAAGTATGCAGATAAACTATGTACCCAGACCTCATGCGGAGAAAGTATGCAGATAATCTATGTAGCCATACCTCACGCGGAGAATGTATGCAGATAAACTATGTACCCAGACATCATGCGGAGAAAGTATGCAGATAAACTATGTACCCAGACCTCATGCGGTGAAAGTATGCATATAAACTATGTAGTCAGACATCATGCGGAGAATATATGCAGGCGAGCGGCAAGGTATGAAGCCAGACCTCATGCGGAGAATGTATGCACTATGTAGCCATACTTCATGTGAAGAATGTATGCAGGCAAGCTATGTAGCCAGACCTCATGCGGAGAATGTATGCAGGCAAGCTTTGTAGCCAGACCTCATGCGGAGAATGTATGCAGGCAAGCTATGTAGCCAGACCTCATGCGGAGAATGTATGCAGGCAAACTATGCTGCCAGACTTCATGTGGAGAATGTATGCGTATAATGTCAGTAAGAGGCCTTAGAAGCGACAGAAATGATATAGTGCATGAAAAATTGTAAAGAGATATGGAGTATGGTTTTCATAAGACTGTTCATCCATAATATAAAATTGAATATTAAACTCAGAATGATTACAGTACATGTATATCCATTATTAAAGTTTACAGTGAATTGCAAATTATAAAACCTCTGTATGGCAGAATACATGTACACACGGAATGATAAGGTATGCTGCACACCGGACATAGATCTCTGAATTTTATTTGCAAACACACCTGCCGGTAACCGTTTCAGCTGCAGGTCATCTTCTGCGTTAAGTAACGTTATATTTTGGCTTAACAGAAACATTATTAGTCAGGACATCCCATAAAGAGTTTCTTGTGCAATTTAAATATTACGTATTAAGTCTGTATAAATATTCGAACATGAATACACACTAGGTGTGCTTGAGGAACAGCAGCCAATAGTCTAGCTATGTTTGTTTGATTTGGATTTTCAACGTGCTTTAAAAAAAATTCAGTCATATCGCTACGATGTCTGCTGTGAGGCAGTTTATAGTGATGTCTAGCACTGGGGCATCATGCCGCAGATATATAGCATGATGTCCCACTCAGTCACATTATCCTGACGCCATGCCGACCAGTCTTAATGCTCTTAATGCTGAGCGTCAAGCGAGGCAGCTGTTAGCACCATTTTTATAAGTCTTTGGTAAGACTCGGCCGGGGAACTCACGACCTCCCGCTTGCTCGGCGGACGCTCTAACCACTAGGCCACCGGAGCGGTTCGGGGATCTAGCTATTTTATCAACCTTTCTTCTAATTGATAATTATCGCACCTATTGCAGCTAAGGTTTGTTTGTGCCGCTGCTATATAAACAAAGTTAAGTTCTCTCTCTCTCTCTCTCTCTCTCTCTCTCTCTCTCTCTCTCTCTCTCTCTCTCTCTCTCTCTCTCTCTCTCACACACACACACACACACACGCACAGTTATATATCATGACCATAATAAAATGTAAAAATATTTGCTTCAATCAAAGTAAACGCCACGATTTATAAGTTAAAATACTTTCTTTGTAAGGAAATAATCAGCAAATAAATGTTATCTCTATCTGTAACAACTGAATGAATGCACATAATCGTAATAATACCGCCTCGTTAAAGGAAGACAACGGGATCAGACCAGAGTAGGATTATGGTGACCATGTTTTTCACTGTATATTGGGTATGAATTACACCTCTTAAATAAATCTTCTGTGTTTACGAAAGTGTCCAGCAATTTGGAAATTATAATATAAATTTTATCTGCCAATATTCCAAGACGAGTGATCGTTTATATTTTAACGAGGAAAACCTTGGGGTAAAAAATGTTAGTAAGTGATAGGTGTGAACAAATGTTCCAAATCAACCATACCTCAATCCACATGAATCTAAAAGCATCTCATTTAAATTTAGTATTTATACAATGGCGTAGGTATGATATTTGGTCCCATATGTAAAGTTTGCTAATGGGCCCCTGCCTCTATTTTAATTAAAATCAAAATAATAACGCCATATTTTTGTATTCGTAATTATGTATTATTTCGGTAAAAAAAATAATTAATTTATATGAATAGGCTCGTGTGACACTATGCTTTGCATATATTGTACGCATTTGTATTGGTATTATATAAAAATGATGTATGATAGACACAAAACTTGTTGATTTTGTTACTTTGTTTATTTGTTTGTTTGATAGATTAAGTTCTCTTTGCCCCGTACTAGGTATGTGGTTTATCCAGCCCGCGTCCTAGAGGAAGTAGTAATATTTGATTTAGATGACAGAGCTGTATGGTTTTATATTTCCTTATTCCAGTTAATCTAAACCACTGTGATTTTTTTTTCTTCTCCAAACTTTTTTTTATCGCTATTTTCTTTTATCTTTTCAATTAGTTCTTGTTAACCCGTGGTACTAGTGGTATCGTCTGTATACCGATTCTGTACTTTTCTTTCTCTTCTATGCCCTTCCTTCCCGCCCCTACCCAAAACTATTCCGGCGAGCAAAAATGCCTCTCATTTCGTATTCCTATATTTTAATAATGCTGTAAACGCCTCTCTATCACGTGCATGGGCAACCCATTTCCTCATTTATCAAATTCAGGTGTGATGGAAGTGTTGGTGGTTGAGTGGGGGTGGGGTACGATGGGGTGTACTATCAGCCGCTGTGTTAGAACTCCCTAGTCCTTGATGATCTCCAAGAACTTAATCTCAAATGTACATTGATTTTATCGACATCATTTGATTCTAATTAATCAGTGATATACTTACCTTTCACATTAGGTCTGGTCCTGGGTCGGGCCGTGTTCCAGGGAGACTCGGGGTCTGTAGTTTTGCGGGCCATGGGGTCATCTTTCTTCATCCAGGCTGTTGAAAATATGACCCTTTTTTAGTTAAAGTATATTCCAAAGCAGAGTTCAACCATGAAAAGGGGCACGAAAATTTATCCGTCTAGCGGAAATCGATCTGGGTTGCTAGGTACGCGAACCGCCATGTTAGATCTATAATCATGGGCTAGTCAACTCAAGTTGCCTGTTTTTGCATGTATTATAAACCCGACTGTTGGCTTTTGTTCCCGCTACCGTTAAAATCTCAAATGAAAAATTATACAGCGTATACAGTCACGAAATTATATTTACAGGTGTATTTAGGTGTGCTTAATAGCTATTATTGAAGTTTTATAATCTTAAACATCTCAGTTTACTTCTGACGTCTTTTATTTGCCGATTGTGCCAGGTGACTGTCGTCTATTATTTATTATTTGCAAAAGGTAGAATCCATCTAGTTATTCATATATGTGATGGCACAAGACACGAAAATGCTTTCCGTGTTTATGCAAGATCAAGTCACTGTGGGCGAACGTGTTGTATCAATATATTCCTTGGATTTGTTTGTACTATGGATAACACAGCAAACTCTGCAATACTTCAAGTCGTCCTATAGCACCAGGCGCGGTCATTTAATCTAACTTGCTTAATTACGCCTTTAAAACAATCTTCCACCTCATCCACCTATAAAACATTACTTTAAACTTTCTTTCTTCGGCATCGAATGTTATCAGAAAATATAAGGCCAGGATTTAAAAAAGTAAATAATTCAATCAATGTCATCCCTCTTGGGTGTATAACATAAGTATCTTATTTTGGAGTCAAATGAATTCAGACAGTTTGTAATATTGAACTTATTTCACTACTTCAGTTGAAATCCAATCAGATGCCACTATCTATGATTCGTCTCATTGTATATTAGCAGAGTACACCCTGCAAGGTTCTAAAGTGTTCTTATCATGAAAATATATTGGGTTTTGCGAATTTAAACATCTGTTTAGGTATAATATTCTTTTTGGTATTAAATGCGTTTAATATTTCTTTGAGTATTTATGGTAAATCTAGCTAGTAAGTGTCAAAGTGAATAGCTTGACCTGATAGGGAGTTCTACTTGTATGCTTTGGAAATATGGCACCCATCAATTAATCTTTTCACCCAATTTTGACACATCGTCAAAAATATAACTCTTCCCATCAGGTATTTAAGTATTAAAAAACAAAAACAAATAAAAAAAACAATATATTTTCATGATAACGACCGCTCCGGTGGCCTAGTTGTTAGAGCGTCCGCCACAGAAGAGGGGGGTCGTGAAGCCCAGTGTTTGACATCACTATAAACTGTCACACTACAGACATGGTAGCGATATGACACCCAAATTAATAACGTAAACATGGCTTTCGTGTGTAAATCAGTACATTTTTTCACTTTCATATGTAATTCATTTCCGATTTTTGTCTGTAATAAATTTTTTCCCCCCGACTATTTTGATTTTATATACTCTTTTTACATCTCCGGCATTTGTTTTCCAAGGTTTTAGTTGATCTATCAGTTTGTCTCTGTCGCATTTGCAATATTTTACAACTGATTGTGTTTTGTGCACATGCATTCGACTTGGGTCTATTTAATTTTGGTTATTAAATGTACGACTCGGACGGGGTTCGAACTTGCGAACCACCCACCCTTGGACCAGAGAGAGCGCTCTAACCATTTAGGCCACCGGAGCGGTCCATTTTATCTTTGAAGTCCAATTAGTGAAAATGAAACTGAAACTATCGGGGTTTTGTTTTGTTTTGTTCTGTGTGTGTGTGTGTGTGTGTGTGTGTGTGTTAATAGATGCACATCTGAAGTTAAGCTAAGCTAGCTGTTCTGTAACCAAAAGTATAACCGTCAATAACCGTCAATCCCTAAAAGTTCAAACGTATGTCTTTTCAACAGCCAGAATATCCAGTGAGGAAAGCCTGGGAATTTTTTTTTTTTTAAATGTCTATGTATGAAAATTGTTCATATCAATTGTAGCGGAATGGCTTATTCTAAGTTGTGAAAAGTAGTAGCCAGAACCAATTTGTAAACATTTATGGAAATAAAATACATTTACATAATCTAACCCTGTGCAAAATACGAAATTATAGAGGTTTTCCAGCCTCTCCTATAAGCACGTGGCCTCCCTCAATTTTCCGACTTGTCAGTGTACGTTAATTTCTTGTATAGTCAGGTTAATTGGAGTAGTAATCCTTCAGAATACAGTGGAGAGAGAGAGAGAGAGAGAGAGAGAGAGAGAGAGAGAGAGAGAGAGAGAGAGAGAGAGAGAGATTAACATAGTCTTGGATTTATCAGCATCCATAAATGAAGAAAATGAAGATGGATGATTAAGGCATTCCCTTCTCATTTCCACTAATAATATTCTCAAACTAAAGGTTAGCATAATATAAAAATGTCAAACCTAGATGTATTTCAAAGTTAATATCGTTCATCTCGCTGCCTAAGAAAATTTCTTTCATTATTTCTGTACGAAATTACATTCAAAACAACCCAGTAGATGTTCTATTGAGAATCCAAGACGTTGTTGAAGAAGAAAATACACACAATATTACGTGCACACCATCGAATCAGATCCTTGTAATTTGCAACTTTTTGGTAAAGTAGACGGCAACCTCGTGGATTACTGTTGGATGAATTGAAGTAGACAGCTTCACAGTGGGTTTCTGTGGGATGACCGAAAGTAGATGGATACCCAATGACTTACTGTTGGATGACCGAAAATAGACGGCAACACAGCGCCAGTGCCTCTGATTACATTCGAAAGAACTGCTATCATTCATTAATATTAGCCGCAGACTGATATTTTATACGTATCAGCCTTAGTTTTTATATTTGATAAGATAGCGTCATATCCGAAAAACCATATCTTGTTCCCATACTGCAATTCAAATACCTGCCTAGTCCATATGGTGTTCGCACATAACGTTTTAAACAAGAATACATATTCATTACAAATTGTAAAATATATTGATCAATACTGATCTCAACAAAAAAGGATAGCTTACTATGTCGCAAATGGTCGAAATCTTCAAAATAAATCAACAAATAAATAGCAAATCTAGCGCCAGAATTACATTTATACAAGCTTCTGAATAAGTACATGCATACTGCAGTGCTTTATAAACTCAACCCGGGGACCCACCGGTAGTTTTCTTGCGTTTAATATGTTTTAGTCTTTTCCGTTCAATATTTGCCAAAATGTTCTAAGATAATTTCTAGATTATACAAGTTGACCTGTCATTGAATCTTCATATCATGACGTTTTTAACTAACCAGACCCTTCAAATGAACTTCTTCTGTCACGACATTCGTCTTTGATGAATAGTCCGGTTCGTAAATCTGTATTTTCCTAACTGCTGAAATTCCTCTTGCGAATCGTGATCATAGTGTATATGTAACTTCTGTAGTGAAACGCATTCCATTATATAAGGGCACATTTATTATACAATCGTTCATAGTTAAGTGGAGTAAACTGGTCAAGTCTTGAACATGTTAACAATACCAAAGTAAGATTTCACGGGAAACAACTCTATATAGACTAAAACATAATGCACAATAATGCTTCCAGTGTGTAATGCATATTCCACTTCGATCCTTAAAGATGAAAAGCCTACTATTAAGTCATGTATATTAAAACCATAGCCAAAACAAAACTCGTGTGTGATTTACAGTATTACGTGACAGAGCAAAGATTTCGCAATCATAGATAATACTTAGCTTTAAAATATTTTCTGAACTCCATTACCAGAATCAAAAGTTCTCTCCATTGTAGTTCTATTAAACCGTAAATCTACTTTTGACTTTAACTGATGAATGCAAAATTCAAGCATAATTAGGTGGATGAAAGATATTTTCCAAAGTATCATCAGGATTACAAGCAAGAACATCCTTTATGCAATCATTATCTTCTCTACCAAACCAAAACAAAAACACAAAAATTTCTTGAAAAAACTATCTTGTTTTATAATTTCTAAAAAAAAATATAAAAAAATTAATTCCATTTTCTCTAGGATCGTTATAAATTCTAGGGTGAGATGGAAAAAAATATTTTAAAAAGTGAGAGAAATGAGCGTTGCATTATGTCACGCTGTAAGGAGCATTAACCAGATTGTAACATGAAAATGCTAGATAGACTGTGAGGCTAATAAATCCGCGTCATGAATGTACGAAGGGTAGTCCTGCGAACAATGAGGTGTCGAAGCCAGTTGTATAACATGGTCATAGGAACTCGTGACTGGAGCCTTATTTTGGCAGATCGCGATTCACAGGTAAGTGACATGGACTTCCTGTGTTTGGATCAAATGAACATTAAACGGGTGTCGTTAGTCACCCTTGACAGACTGACGGGAAAGGGGCAGTGTCTGCTAACTATGTAGGCCATAGATAAATCGACATCCACTCGGAGTTGAGCAAGGGGTGCCCACGATTAGAATCGCAAGCTTAAATCTAGTATCTTGAGAACTAAACATCAATAGTCGCTAAACCATATTGCGGGAAGTTATAAGCTACTCCGACATCATTCGAAATTGGCGGGAAACTTTGTTATTCTGCTAATTACAAAGAAGTTTTAGACAGGCCAGTGACTTATTTGCTCGATTGTTGTAATTTTATTCCGGCAAAGTAATTGTGCTTTAATTATGTCCAGTATGTATACTTCATTACCAGAATCGTTAGTACCTTATATTACCATTTGTAGGGTTTGAATCCTTTGAGGTATTTTTTATTCATTTGTAGTGTTTTGATCTACATGCATATTTTCAGATATGAGCAATGTTTATATAAAGAATTGATATCGGTATTCGCTATTTGGCTCATTCGTAGTAACCTCGTGCATTGATTCGTGTGATATTCTAGATTTGCAAACATTGAATTGAATGATAGCTTTGTATAATGGTTACAGTGTGCAACATTAGTTAATAAGGATATTTGACTATTTGTGTACACTTTTTAGGAGTATCATGTGTAAGGATATATCAGCTGGATGTGGATATTTGTGTACACTTTGTAGACGTGTAATGTACAGAAATGAGTCTGATATGTGATATTGTTCTGTATAATAAGATTGAGAATCTATATATACCGATGCGATGAAATCTTTTGATATATGCATGATAAGCAGTTGATACAGTGTAGACCATATCAGAGAGTTTGGGTATTTCGATGCGCACGAATGCGTGACCATATAAGGTAGTGGCTTATCTGATGATATATTGTTGTTTAATGTGAGTATTGATAACTAGATAAATATGCTAATATCATTGTGTGTTCGAACAGGAAGCTTTTAGGAACCAGAGAAGCTGTAGGAGACAGACGGAAATAAGGCAGAAATTGATGGACTGGAGAAGAACTCTATCGCACTAAGTCAGATGATGAAATAGGCCGTCACTTGGTCGAGTGAAAGACGATTGATAGAGTCTTAAATATTGAATTTCATTTGTGAAATGACTATCTGTCATTGAATGATTTTCAATTGCTGTTTATTTGAATTTCACCTTTTGTGTATTCAGTAATTTAACTGTCGGCATCGCTGGATGTGGGGCTCGGAGCTTTGCATCTCTCTATCACTACTTCAATTTCTGACAAAAATTAGCCAGGGTGGGTCTTCTGTAAAAATTTAAAATAATACTGGGAACAACCAAGATAACAGGAACCTTTACACACTACAACCTTGCAAATCACTGCATACAATTATCACTATACCATCCTTTCCTAAATGTATCTTGAAAAATGTAGTTAGAACGTCTAAATTCCGACCAAGCTATACATTTCTATTCACAACGATAGTTTTAACTCATTCAAAAAAGTTGTGAAAATCTTCGTCCGACATACTTATTTTTGGCAAAACCAACATTGAGTTGAAAATGCATACAATATGTAACAAATTCAAAGCGAAATTTATAATTTTTCAGTTTCCGATATTCCAACACAAGACAGAAATGCATTTATTATATAAAACATTATCTTTATATCCATTATGGTCGCCTTATACCTAATAGTCTTAATCACAGGTTACATTGGCTTAACTGCAATATAATCCTGTTATTCTGGATAAATTGGTTAAACTGCTCGCTAATCTCTGGTTAAATTGGGGCCATCCCTGTTATATCGGGTGTGTTGAGCAATCAATGCCCAAAGTTTCGCTGAGTAGCCTTTTAAAATGGGGTTTCTTGGCCAAAGATATATTTGAATTATTACGACGACATCATGACTTTTACCCCCAGGTTAGTCTAAATATATTTGAAAACAATTTTGTTGAGGCAACACAATTGATTTCTTAGTCTATTACCTATCTCGAGAACCTATCAAAGAAATTATCTTTATCGTCAAACAAAATATGAGTTGGGCTCAGAAACTTCATTTTATAAGACTACTGCGGTGTTTATTATATTTTTTCGCAAATATTTTACACATCCACTTGTCGAGATATTTTCAAAGTTTCAGCTTTTGTTAGTATATAAATCTCATCATCATCCTAAAACAAGTAGAAGTTAATCTTGCCACTGGTAAGAGAGCCAGGTTAAAAAATCTGGATAAAATTTCCACGTGTGGTTTAATTTATCGACATATTTTTTAGCTCGTCATAAACAATGATCTTAGTATATTTTTTATGAGATATCGGATTGTCAAGATTTTTCAATAACATCAGAATGCAAGCTTACTAAAATAATCTGAATCCTTCTTGCAAACCAGAGACAACTTTTTCTTGTTTCCGCTTTTGAAATACGTACTATATTTCTCATATGTCTTGTATAATTGTCATATTCTTACCTCGGAAAATAATTCTTTCCATCCGTAACTTATCAAATCCTACTGCTAATTCTTCCATATTTCATATTTCACACATAATTTACTGAATATCGTTTTTCATATTTCACAACTCCGTTCGGTATCATATCAACTAGCAAACTGTCTTTGACTCGCAGTTCCTGTATCAGATCTAACATAACATTAAGTATTTTTGTTCTTGTAATTTGGCCAGATCGTTTGCTTATTGCTGATGATACAATACCTACTCCTGATACTATTACCAGTAATGGATTAGCTGTTCGTCATGCTGATTCTATTCCAGTTGTTGTAAGTAAAACTGGAATGTAGTTTAGCATGCCTATTATTTACTGTAATATGTTCTGGTGCGTCTGACACAGTGAAGTTTTTATAATGATAGTATTTGTAGCATTCGATCAGCTAATCCCTGTCGTTCTCAGCGATACCTGATGAAAAATGATTGAAATTAATTATTTTTTTTTTTTTATCATTATGATGCTATTTCAATAATTATTTCAGTTGACGTAGTAAAGGTGTTTTCAGCATCAGCTTCTTCACCCAGAGCACACAATTTACTATTAACAGGGTCAGCAAGAAAATCTCTGTACTTATCATTTACTTCAGATGTGATATCAATATATCTGATATAACTAACATAACTATCCAAGTTTAAAATTGAAAGATATTGCATAAGAATTCTTAATGGCACGAAACAAATTAACATTGACCGCCTGATAAAATTTAGTTTAGGGCAGTGTGAAGGTGTATTAAAAGATAAATCTGATGAACGTTATTACAAAGTAACTGGCAAAGGAAAGCAAAGATTTCTTTTGATAAAATAGCACGAGATCGAAAACACATGTTTAAATGTGGAACAAACACGTTTTGAGATTTTTAGATCAATCCAAAAAATTAATCTAACAGATACTTATAAAAGTGGACGCGAAACGAATAGATTCTAAAGAAATGTGTTGCTACAAGACCTGCATTTAAGAACAAAGTTGAGCAAGAACGTCCAGGGCAACAAAAAACAGCAACTGCACGACTATTCAAACCAGTAACTGAAGCTGTATTTGGCAAACAGAACGGATATTTCTGAGATATCAGCAGAAGATGTCAAAATATTATTTGAGAAGGTTTGCAGGGTAGGCTTGAAGAGAGACAAAAGAAAATTAAAGAACAAATTACTGAAATAATCGAAGAACAAGCTCAAGCTAAGGAAAACATGTTAGAAAAAATAGCAAACAAGAACAGAGACTGAATAAAAAGAGGAAAGAACAAAATTGTTTTTTTTTTCTCCAGCAAATCAAGGACAAACAACAAATTATTAATAAGCTAAAAATCAATTTTGTTAAAATAAGATTACTGATGATGAGTAAACAACGGTTGATAAAGAAAATTATGAAAATCGTTGTTAGTAAAAGAAATAAAACATTTGAAAGACGACGAAGGGGATACAATCAACGAACAATTGGAAAGTATTAGAGCGAATAATGAGCGAACTTTTGACGAAATAGAATCAGCTGATGAGCCATTGGAAACAAGAAATTCATATGACAAATACAGAAAATGTATTATTGCAGATCATTATATTAAGATCATTCAGCATATAATAAAAAGAAAAATGATTTATTGATGAAAGAAAAAAATTAAGAACACTTGCAGGAGATCTTGATAAGATACGAGTAGATGAAAAGAAAGGTTACGGCGTTAAAATCTATAACTCTCAAGCTGAATTAGTTTTGATCGGCTAATGCTACTAATCTCATCATAGGAAGCAGGAAACGTAAACACGTAAATCAACAGCGAAATTGTGTTGATAATTTGTTTAGGTAATCTCAGATCAAACAGTTATGTAACATCCGACGAATATTATTCTACAATGTGATATTATCAAGAAGAATACATTCGTGGCGTTTTGATTTATTAACCGCTAATCACTCCAAGTTTTGTCTATTAGATAAAATAAGAATATAATCAACAAAGTTACTACTTGATTCTTCTCAAACAACGGTGGACAAAGTAAACTTCTCTATTATTTATAATCCACCAATCGAACTTAACAGCGATAATCAAAACGAAATATGACTAGTATCAGCTACTGTCTGGAACGCAATGGCAAATATCAAAACCAGCATCAATGATGATCTCACATTCGGAGTTAAGATCTAGCAGGAGGTATTAAGATAACCACAATGCGAGTACAACGTTACATATCTAAACAAAACAATAAAATATCTTATAACCACTGGAAGCAGCGATATCTCATCAGATAATAATTAGCTTATTCCAAACTATAACAAGCTACGATCAAGAATAACACTAAAAAACTTGTTCATCGATCTCAGTAAACAAGATACAATCGCATCGTTACTCGGATTCCATAAGCAACAGTATGGAACAGTTGCAATAATACCAGTTTGTTGATGTTGTATGGAGCAGTTGCAATACCAGTTTGTTGATGTTGTATGGAGCAGTTGCAATACCAGTTTGTTTTATGGAGCAGTTGCAATACCAGTTTGTTGATGTTTTATTGAGCAGTTGCAATACCAGTTTGTTTTATGGAGCAGTTGCAATACCAGTTTGTTGATGTTTTATTGAGCAGTTGCAATACCAGTTTTGTTGATGTTGTATGGAGCAGTTACAATAATACCAGTTTTTTTATGTTGCCACATTTTAGAAGATTGCTTTGCAACCTACCACTATTTTATCTTAGAATTACAAACAAAAAATTTCAGAAAATATTACTTTTACCTGGCTGAGGCAATAACAACATCTATCTAGCTAAACAACATAATTTGAATCAGGAAGTTTAATACACGTAACGAAGATGTGTTTCTACTACATTATAAAGCTATACTTGAAGTATGAGATTTAATCCAAACATCAGCAGGTGCTGATGTTGCTGCTGATATCAAGTGTTACTCGTGAATAATGGTTGGAGCTTGTTTAAAAGCGCTGCATATCAGCCACCTAATCAAACCGTCGAAGGTATTTTTATGCATATATCAATTGCATGCACAATTCTTAATGTAGATTCGTTCAGCGAAGACTACTCACGATCTGTTACAAAAAAAATATGTGTTACGAAATGCCCGATATGGCTCATTTAGACTTCCATACTTTTCATATAATCAGGGTGTCTTGTTTCGCGCGCCGTAATATTTCTGTAAATGTAATTTTTCGTCGTATCGCGCAGGTCGGCCCTAAGTTTTTCAGGGGCGGGAGGGCCCAAACTTATTATTTTTCACCAGGTGCAGTTTCAAATGCAGACGCTACAAGGACTTTAATGTAAGCTGCTGTAAATTTCTTGAAATTACTCCTCCTGGAGCTGCGAATGATGGAACTTCAATGTTAGCAATAGCAAATCGAAAATAATTAATAATGATGTTATCAGAAATCGATTATATCATGAGGGTTACGCTAAACGGAGATTGTTTATGTTACCGCTGAGCACAGTATTCAGATTACGCCGCGACTACAATAAGGATTTTCGTAGAATAAAACATACACCTATTCTTGACTGACCTGATCAAAGTGATTGTCTTATGAGATCTTCTGATACTGGTGTTGGTGATTCTGCTAATGCTGCTAATCCTGGTAATGCTGTTAATAATATTTAGTTTGTAATTTCATGACAAGCGTTGTCGATATCACGAGTTTTTTGTCCATCTATCGTTAAAACAATCGAACTTTAGGCGACGTTGACCACGTTTACCCAAAAATATAATTTGAACAAAACAAGAGTTATCAAACAACCGTACCAAATTTGACTGATAACACATGGAGAATAACAACAACGACAAGCGAACATTTGCGAAGACACATGTTTATTTTTTTTTAGGCGACAAGACTGACGTAATAATCAACTACAAAACAATTCTGGATTTGACAGTCCATATGTCAAATATTTGTTAGAATAAATTCTTAACAATGAATCGAATCTAATATCACGAATGTTGCTGCAGTACTTGCTTATAGAAACGTATCTCGTCCGCACATGTATCTGATGGAAGCTAGACAAAAGTATCAGGATGCTGATAGTGGATCGAACATTTGAATCGAAGAGTTTAGAAAACTTTATCCGATATTTCACTTTGACCTATCAAAACATTTAGAACGAGCTACTGAATCAGCTCCTGATATTAAGGTTACATGGGCATTAAAAGAAATTCCAGGAACTGTTGCGTGTTATGCATAAATATTAATTGTATCTGACAGATTATTAACGATAGAGTCTGCAAAAGGTAGAATGACTATCCAGGTGTGAAGTGTTCTGCACTTGAAATGCTCCGCACTTTAGAGTAAGCGGTACGGTTTTATTAAACAAAATGCGGAATGTATTGATTTTCTAGCTAGCAATGACTATACTGGTATTAAGTGCTCTGCACTTTACGACATGAAATATACTATAAGCGAAAAATAAAACTTGTCGCCCGGACAAGTTTTAAAAATACTAACACAGACTTTCTGTAAGCGAACGCAGATAGATCACAAGCCAGCAAAACCGATGCTAACGTAAAAGACAAATCAATAAAATGCGACTGCAAAAACCTTGCATATATAGTTTATCAGCAACACAAGCTACTGCAATGGCGCGTAGTAAAGAAATAAGTGGATGATTTCTGGGACCCGAGTTGGCAGCTATTGCCAAAACGGTACTACCGAGATTATTGTCAGTACTAGGAACATTAGCTATAGCTTTAGCAATATCTCTTATCAGGATTCATCGGAGTATTTTCAAAGATGAGTTATTATCTCAACCCGGAGAACTTCGCACTCTGGTGAATACAAAATTAAAAATTGTAATGATGGATCTGGAATGCAGTGGGTAGCGTTTGTCAACAACTACTTTGATTCATTTGGTCTACCATCGAGAGATGTTATCAAGCAGTACATTTTTGCATCTAAAACTACAACAACCCCCTACTCTTCTAATCAACTTCAGCCAGTTGAAATTGCAGCTTGTGAATATTACTGTGTTATGTTTATCAAACAAATGTCCAGGACGCAAGAGCAGATTGCAAAGCACTCCGGCGGTGATTTTTTAAAATGTATATGAAATTTACTGAACGACCTAGTGCAGAAAACGACAACATACTATTACAAACCTTCATCTAACAAGCAGTATAAAATAGATTACGTATTGCTTCATGTGCAAAAGTAAAGCAGAAAATACAAACGAAACAACGGGCACATCTATAAATAACAGACTGATGCTAATAGTGTTTGTGTTACCTGTGACAGAAAAGAGAGCTTGTTTCTAAAAACTAAAGTGAGTGACTCACCACCAGGGAATATTGCTGATTTGCCAAACCGGATCCAGTACACCGACAACAAAAGGTACCTGATGAACGTAACTAGTATTTTTGTAATAGTAAATACGCGTTTAGCATACATATTGCAGATAGTAGATAAGTAAATAACTTAGGAAGTAGGTACGTCTCCTGCGATTGTCTATGAAATACATACGTATGGTACTAGATTCTATGAAGTAGGTACGTCTCGTGCTAAGGTCTAGGAAAATGCGTAAGTCTAGTGAAAGTGCTATGGTCTTGGACGTATATACGTCTGGTGCTAGAGTCTAGGAAATACATTTACCTCTAGTGCACGGGTCTATGACGTATATACGTCTCGTACTAGAGTCTAGGTAGTGCATGCGTTTAGTGCTAGGGTCTTGGAAGTATATACGTCTGGTGGTACAGTCTAGAAAGTATGTACGTCTGGTTCTAGGGTCTAGGAGGTACATACCGATGGTGCTAGAGTCTATAAAGTATGCATGTCTGTTGCTAGGGTCAGGGAAGTACACAAGTTTGGTGCTATTGTGTAGGACTCGTGTACATCTGGTGCTATTGTCTAGGAAATACGCAAGTCAGGTGTTGTGGTCTATGAAGTCTGGTGCTAAGGTCTAGAGAGTATGTTCATCTTGTGCTATGGTCTAGAAAATACATAAGTCTGGTTCTAGGAAGTATGTCCGTCTAGTGCCTGCATGAGTTTAAGAAGTAAATAGGTCTGGTGCTAGGGTCTAGGAACTTAGTAGAAAGTACATACGTCTGATGCTAAGGTCTAGCAAGCACACGTCTAGTATTATTGTCTAGGACGTACATGTAATAGGTGCTAGGATCTAGGAAGTACATATATATGGTGATATTGTCTAGGACACCTAAACATCTGATGCTAGGTTCTAGTAAGTATGTACGCCTGGTGCTAAGGTCTTGGGAGTATATTCAGCTGGTAACAGTGACATTGATACATGTATAACTATGTTGGTGCGAATTTCCATGACATATATATCTCCTGTTCTAATGTCCAATAAGTGCATACATCTAGTGTTATCATCCAGGAATTACATACGTCTGGTGGTAGGGTCTAGGAAGTACATCCACCTGGTGCTAGATGATCTGAGTTTTCCATGATGTCAAGACGGGGCTCGTTCTCTACAACAGGGATGTCTCTGAGCCATTCAATGTTTCTAACAGCGTGAAGCATGGTTGCGTTCTCACCCCGGTACTATTCGACCTGTTCTTCACATTTGTCCTGAACCATGCATGCTACACGTGATCTCCAGAAAGGAGTGTCCATAAAGTACAGACTGGATGGCTCTCTCTTCGACCTTCCCTCACTAAATGCCTGGTCAAAAACAATAGAAAAACTTGTTCTTGAAGCACTTTTCACAGATGACTGTGCTCTCATGGCACACAGATCTCCAGATCATTGTTACTCACTCTGCGGAAGCCTCAAGACTCTTCGGACTCGCTATCACTCTGAACAAGACAGATGTATTTCACCAACCTGTCCCAGGTACCATAGCTCGTTCCCCGATTTTGTCCATCAATGACACCCAGATGAAAGTTGTCGATCATTTCAAGTTTCTTGGAAGAATCATATCATCCGATGGATTGCTAGACAAAGAGATAGCAACACACATCAGCAGTGCCAGTTAATCACTAGGACGTCTCCGCTCTCGCGTGTAGAGTCACAGGAATATCAAATTGTCCAACAAGATAAAGGTATATAAAGTTAACAAGCCTCCTATATGGATGTGAGACGTGGACATCATACAAGAAGCACATCAAGAAACTTGAGCGCTTCCGCGTGAGATCCATGTGCTGGATTATGGGCATCAGATAGCAAGACAAAGTGACAAACCGATAAGTGCTGGATAGAGCAGGCTTAACCAGTATCAAAGCGATGGTCATGAGAATCTAGCTATGGTGGACAGGTAATGTCATCTGTATGGAGGAGTCTCGAATGCCATGTCAAGTTTTGTATGGAGCTCTATCAAGTGGACACAGAAAAGCTGGTTGCCCAAAGAAAAGATTCAGACTTCATCAAGGACAGCCTGAGATGCTGCTCGATATCTGTGACAAGCCTCGAGTCCTGCACTAATGATTGAACTGGCTGGTGTGCAGCTGTCACTAAGAAGGGGCAAAACTTTTATTGATGCCCACAGAACAAAAATCGCCGAAGCCAGGGAATGCAGGAATGCCTCAATATCAAGAACCAATCAACGCCTCCAATGTACACATTGCTCCAAGACATGTGCATCTTGTATCAAACTCAACCACATTAGGACACATCAGCGAAGAGCAGTACAGAATTGACTTCATCAAGCAATAATGGTCAACCTGAATGTATAAACAGTAGATCCATCTGGTGCTTGAGTCTGTGGAGTACATTTCTGTTGCTAAGGTCTAGAAACTATATTTGCCTGGTTTGAAGGTTCAGGAATTAGTTACTTTTGGTTCTGGTGCTAATAACCTGGAAGTGCATTATTAAGAGAATAAATGTTAGGACTCCCATTTAAACAGAGGTGTTTATTCTTACCAGCGGTAGAGGATGTAATTGGTATATCCAATCAAATTATCCATTGACCTCACTACTAGATAGCATTGTATCAGATTAGAAGATTTATAATGGCTGACAATGGAGTTTCGATTGTCTTCAGATTGGTTAAAGTGGATAGACACTTAGCTAACCTTGACTTGCTAGTGTTTTGAAACTGGAATGTCCAGTTTTCTCATTTTGTTTGTGTTTTGAAACTGGAATGTCCACTTTTCTCCTTTTCTTAGTGTTGTGAAACTGAATGTCTTGCTGATATGATCCCATGCAAATCTGGATTCTTGTGATGGGATGCAAAGTTTGAAGAACAGTGGTGACTTAAATGGAATAAGTGAGCAAGGTGACTAAACTGATTATCACTCAGTACCAAATACAGAACATTGAAAAGGACACCTGGACAGAAATAAATAGAATTAATTGAGAGTCATTAGTAGTCTATAATTGGGCTTATACAAATGTCAATGGGAAATGCTGCCTTAATAAAACTGTATTTCATCTACTTTAGCAAAAGGGAATGCAAGAGAACTAAATAAACTGCATGAACAATTTTAAGGCAGGAAAGTGTAAAAAAAATGGACAATTAGAGCAGGACAATTAAAGTTAAAGTGGTAAGGAATACCATATCTTTAATAAAATATGTAAAATTACTCAAACCAGAATACAGTAAACCCTGTCTTGACAAACCACTGCTATGAGAAACAATATGTTTTGAGAGACCAGAATCTCCATGCACATATTTATTCGTTATATAGTATTATGACCTGTTATGAGAGAACACGTGTCTTGAGAGATCATTATTTTTTGGCAGAAGGGGTGGTCTTTCAAGACAGGTTCTACTGTATTACTCTTACATAATGCACCAATCACAGCTAGTGTTATCTATTTATGAATGCAATGTTCCCTACACCTTAAGCTCCACCCACCTGGTGGTTGCACAATTGGTGCCATTATGCCATGAGAATGACAGGATATAGAACACAACTAATTTTACCATATATTTTCTATATTTGTTTCTCAGTACTGACTTTTACACTGTGTGACAATCAATACAAATCATATGTTAATCTAAGATACCTCCAAAGATGACTTCACGGTGAAGTTCTTGTCAAAGGTTCACTGGCATTTTGTTGAAAATGAACTTTAAATAGAACACAGATGTCACTTCAGGATCATCACCAAGGCCTTATTACTTATTGTGCACTGTTGCCTAAATACACACAGACAACCACTCTCTGAGCTCATATTCTCAAGAATAAACAATTACCTTTAAATCCCTACCAAAAATGCATAAATATAACTCTTCTATCACCACCAAAATGAGAGAGTAAAAAAATGTTCTAAAAATAGACTAGAACTACTTTTGTGGGTACTGAACTGAACTATTAATTGTGATCTGATTCCTGTCAGGCCCAATTTTGTAAGGCCAATTTTAGTCAAATTTGTATAATTGCACACCACACCTATTTCAACTTTATACATGAAGGTTTTTTTTAATTTGCTTGCAAACAAGACATGTGACTCCTGTCAGAAAGTTTGTAGTGCTGGTTTTCCACAGGGTTTTGGTCCAAGTGTTCTTGAGACACTAAAACTAAATTTTCTATATCTTCTTTAACTGTATGGATTTTTCAATGCAGTAAGAACCTAATTGTAATACAAGATATGGCCTGTCTGACAATATGTTAGAAATTGTAAAACATTGATAAATTAACTTTTTAATATTTAATTGTTTTGAAAAATTAAATTTTCATAAAGGTTTTAAACTCGGTTTGACAAATTTTAAACAGTAAAGTTGACTAATGAATGGTATTTAAAACAAATGGTAGTTTGGGTGTGTACAACTGATGACATTTTTCCAAGGGGTAGTGAAGCAACATAGCTCATAGTGATTTTGGCAGCAAGCTGCAAAATGCCTGTCCAGATGCAGATAAGTATACACACTAAAGAAACAATGACAGGTGCTATGTTCCACATTTATTGTCTCAGGTACTTAGGAAGTTCTTTGTATAACTAATAGCACTCTCAGATTTAAATTTCTGATTGGATCACAACCATGTTGTATTGCAAAAATGCATTCCATTTCAATGTCCATAACTAAAAAGGTGACAATGGGATAGGAAAATATAGTTTTAGACAGGCTCTACCTTACTGATCAATGGTGCTAATCTGTCTCATGAAGACCTAAGCCGTGTCTTTGAGGTGCTATATATCATCAGTGTGGTGATATGAACTAAGCATGGTCAGGTATGGCAGTATACGGTACATGTCCTTATGAAACCTTGCTATCACCACCAGACTACTGGAGAGCTTCCAAGCTGACCAAAATCTAACACCTTTTTACAGATAACATGCTGGACCTGAAAAGATATAACACGTTTCACTTAATTCTAGACAACAGTAAGATGTGGGTAAATGAAGTTAGAATGTGATTTCCAAAAAACATTCAGGTTGCAAGCATGGGAAAAAATATAAAACTTGACAGAGTGACACTCAGAAATGTCAAGTAATATCCATGTATTAAAGTAATAAATTCATCCTAAAATATATATGAGGTTTCTAGAAGCATATTTAGCCATTAACAGGTTAAATAATTAGTCAGGTAGGCTATGTATTATATAATTGAAGGCAAGGTTAGTAAGGTTTCATCATTGGTGCAACATTAGTACATACCAGTATACAGGAAAGTCAAGTGACAATGTACAAAATCAAAATATATTTTTATAAGCAATCTTATTCCTGAGGGAAATAACAATTTTCCATATTGCCAGTAAATACAGCCAGATGTGGCCAAACAGATCAACTACAGGTAACAAAAGATCTATATCATCAACTAAATGTGAAATTCTGATCCCCAAAACTTGTAAACAAGGATGGACATATGCATATGTGAGACATACAATGTACTTGTTAAGATCAAATGTGCAAACATTATTCAAATGATCTGTTTGAACATTTATAGTGTATTTTTTTAGAGTGTTTGTTACCAATTATTAAGCTCAATGATTCAATGGAATCAGATATCAGCTGATGCTACAATACCACACTGTCAAAGTATTAGATTGAAATATGTTACCATACATAGGCATATTCATGCATAAATCAATGTCTTCTATCACCACCAAAATGAAAGAAGAAAAAAATGTTCTAAAAATAGACTACGACTATGGGTACTGAAATGGAACTATTAATTGTGACTTGATTAATGAAGCTTCAGATTATGAATTATCAAAATAGTTTGCTATTGTGACCTAATACAGTTGATTGAAAATGAGAGAAAACATCTGGAGAGGCATTTGAATGTGTTTGTGGGTGACAGTGATAACAATGAGGAGGACTTTGAAGGTTTTGAACCAGAGGAAGTGTGAAATCCATGTGTTTTTGTTATGAAGGAAACTGTTAGAACCAAAGGAATTATTTCAGTTTTCTGGGAGAGTTGGACCAACCATATTGTTGGATGGCTCCAGAAAAATTTGGAATACTTTCAAATCTTTGATTTTGATAAAGTTTATGAAAATATTGTTCATGTAATGAGGTAAATAATTGCTTGTGCATTTTACCTGTCGTGTTACCTGTTTGCACCTGTATTTCAACAGTTATAACATACATGCAACTTTTATTGAATTAGTCACACAATTTGACTTTTAACCTTTATTTGGATACCTCATCCAGCCAAACATCTTTAAACTTGATAAAGTTATGTTATTTCAAAAGTCATAAGTCCAAAGTTACTTAGTGCTTAGGGCTGTGTGCCTGTAAATTTACTTTACTTGATGAAAGGGTTATAAATATGGTATACATGCCAGGTTATACACAGGTTTTCATAAATGAATCAACTTCCACAAATACTTTGGTAAATTCCATTGAGATGAGTCAATTGGAGAAATTAAATGATATCTGAAAATGGTTTTGATTGTACAGTAGTCCCTCTCTTATATAGGCACTTATTCTGCACCAAAAAAGTGAATGTATAAGAGAGAGAAAGGGACTATATTTGTGATATATCTATGTAGTAAAAAGCTATATGTAACTTCACTGTATTCAATATCTTTATTTCAAAGTAAAATTAAGTATTAAACAGTTCTTCTTGTCTTAAGTACAGACTTATTTCAACCAAACATACTGATATGCATATGAGTATTGTTTGTATGTACATTGCAAAAACTATTCAAAACACCATGTAAGTCTTGTTAGAAACATCAAAAGGCATTTAGAATCATTCTCGTCATTTGCACTTTTACTCACTACTGCTTAATTAATAAACTTACCTGAAACAATATTGTTTATTTGAGTATTCCCAACATCAACATTGTTCATAATTCTTCAATAAAAACTCTCAGACTCTCCTGATTCTTGTAGAGTCAAGCAACTTCAATATTTTCTCTTAAAGTAAACATTTCTATTTACAAGATGAAATGTACACGTTTTGTGAAGATTCATTCCTATGTTGCTAATTGTACAGTAACACATACAGATGAAAGTTTTGTAGGGTAGATAATATGTCTTATTATAAAGGAAGCAATACATGTACGGTCTCATGATTTTTTGTGGTCTTTCTCAGGTACCCTGTTTTGTTCAAGGATAAATTCTCTTCATGCATGAAGCCACAAAATCTACACATAACCTATACTGACTATGTTAAGATCTTGGCAATTATGTCCAGCTATAAACACCAAAAATAATTAATCTCCATAGCTGTGTAAAGCCAAATATTTTATCACAACATTACTCAATCAATTCCTGTAAAAGTTTCTTTTTATAGAAATGATATAATTATATAATAATAGCACTTCTTTCAATATTGAGAACCTGAAATTGGGAAACAGATATTAGTAACTATAACTGGATTACTTACTTCACTTAATAAATTAAGTATTAGTTCTGGACATATTGAAATACAATTTGGCTGCATGTGAGTTATAAATTGTGCCTAAAATGATGACCATATGCTACATCAGGGAGGTAGTTTTGTACACAAACTCTTCACTGCTTAGAAAACTGGCCTTGTAAAGGAGGTGGCCGCTGGTGATGGTGGGTGGCATCTGGGTGTGTGTGTGTGCACTGTATTTCTCTTTGATTTATGAGCATAATAATTTGTACATCTAGTATGGAATAAAGAGTTAGAAAGGTATTTATTTCAGACACATTACCTTTATGATTTTTAGTTGATTCAACTGCACTGGGCTTTTTGCAGGCCTCACCAAACTTACTTTGTATCATTTTATCCTCCATGAACTGCTTCATGTTGGATGATCCTAAAGATAAAGTATATGTTGTAGTTTTTTAAAAAAAAACAATACCATCAAAACTGGTGCTAATATAATACAAAAATGAATGCATTTTATAGGACATTTCATCAAAACTGGTGCTAATATAATACAAAAATGAATGCATTTTATAGGACATTTCATCAAAACTGGTGCTAATATAATACAAAAATGAATGCATTTTATAGGACATTTCATCAAAACTGGTGCTAATATAATACAAAAATGAATGCATTTTATAGGACATTTCTTTGATGTATATGACTGTATAACCAAGATATACTTTTGATAACTAAAAAGGAAACTCAGCTTAATATAATCTGTGTTATTTACAACAAAATTTCTCCTTAGTAAGCATCAATAATAATAATAATAGGTAATAATATTAATAATAATAGGTAATAATAATAATAATAGGTAATAATAATAGGTAATAATAATAATAATAGGTAATAATAATAATAATAATAGGTATGTTTTCTTCAAACATGTAAATTTTTTTCCTTTCCATACAATATAATGTTTAGATTTTTGTCATAGAATACCTCAAAACAAAAATGAATATCATGTACACTTTCTGTGTATTATCCTCACTCCAAGGATGAATATTTTTGATGGAATGACTTACCCTCTATGAAACTTAGAAGTTGTTGTTGTTGTTGAGGGTTTAGCGCTATTTTTCAGCATAGGATAGGCTATACATGGCGGCTAGTATTAATGGTGGAGGAATAACCTGAGAAAACCATGGAAAACCCATTGACCCACGGAAAGCTACTGGCAAGCTTTCTCACATACCCACATTGGCTGAATCCTAGACCCGAACCCATGCAGACAGAGGCGAGATGGCAGTGATCCGTAATGGAAAGCGCTTTAGACAACTCAGCCACTCAGGACTCCTAAACTAAGAGGAACTATTATTATTAATTTAGTGCACAAAATATATAAACTGTAAAACCTACAATATAAACATTAAAAAATTTATGATAATTATAATATTTTGGTATTTTCATTCTAAAACACTAACTTTTAATATATCCATACTTGTGTGCATGCTTTTTTTGTGAGATGGGAATACTCAAATTTACTCATTACAGTTAATTTTAAAAACTTTATAGCATTTAGATGCTAAAATTTATAGCATTTAGATGCTAAACTGTATAGCATTTAGGTGCTAAACTGTATGGCATTAAGATGCTAAATTTTATAGCATTTGGTTGCTAAATTTTGTGACCCTTCAGGAAGATGCAGGCTCATAAAAAAGAAAAACAAATGCCAGGTATGACACACTTATAAAATAAACTGTCATGTACATGCAAAGATTTACCTAACTGACAAGAATTAGACCACTAAATATATGACATTAAATACAACACTAATATAACCACTTACCAAATAATGTAATTTGTGATACTGGTCATGACTTGCTTGGCCTGAGCAATAGAACAAAGCTTGGTTCATCGTTTAAATTTTCCATCCAAATCTTAGCCTACAAATATAAAAGACACATTAGTTATATACATCTTTCTACTTATTAAAATATCTAAAATTAAAATCATTTTCAGTTAAATATAACTTGTTCTTTTAAAATTTAACACTATCGTTCTTTAACCGAAGTCTTTTCAATCCTGATTTTAGAATGATCTGAACAGGGTCATCAAGAAACTCCTGTTGATCTCTATGGTTATTATAATTGTGGCCATGTACTAAACTTGGGTCAAGAAAAGAACACTTTGAGTGGAACCATCACAATAAAGGATAGTACTAATTTGTTATCAGTATGCTTAGTGTTCATTGTGACATCACAGCACACAACATTCAATCCTGATTGTACTGGATCACACCTTTAGGTTCATTTCGTCCAAAAATGTCTATGTACTTGACCATTGATTTTGCCATATGCACTTCTAGGGACATCTAAATGACCTTCCAAAGGAATGTGAATCCACTTAAAGGTATGTAGAATCAAATTCTATAAAATGACACCCATTTCTGCAATAATTGGTATTCAATGTCTACACACATGACCTGTGTGATCTTTATTATACCATAAAACAAGAGTTTGAAAAACCAAGAGGGCATGAAATATTATTTTAAGCTATAGATTAGGAATGGGGCCTGTCTGTATGAACAAACATCTTAGCTATGCCAATGATTATAAGGCTTGAATTGGCCAAGAAAATGATGCATTTATTAAACACCAATTTAATAAAAAGAAATTCAACCAATGGCATCAAATGCCTAAGCTTGTATGGTACAAGGCACTGCAGTGTTCTGTTGGAATCTGTGAAAAGACAATTAATATTTTCCTATGAACTTGTCCCTCGGACAAGTTATCTGAAAAATTGGAATAACAGTACATTGGACAGATACTTTACATATGCTCCATGACAGGCATAAAAACACAAAAAATAAGTAATGCACAACATATTTTAGTTATTTAATTCATTTTATGGCATTATATAGAGATTAAAAAATAAATTGGTAGTTTTCTGACACCATTTTATGCTAAAAATTATAATTGTTTTCAAGACGTAATATTACTGTATGTTCTTCTCCAAAGCTCTCCAAAACCTAATGGCCCCAGTTTCCATGGTAATATTTCTGAAACACTGTCACATGCAAGACATCAATGCTTGCGGTCTTAATTTAAGTTTTATTTGCACAGGTCTCACTAAACACTTCAAGACTCTCCAAGAACACATTATGACTGTATAAAATACCTACTTTACATTTTAACAACAAATAACTGAAGTACCAATGACTAATTTCTTATGTAAACATGAGTATAAAGCCCTTTACTTGACCTAGACCACAATTAGCATTTTCTGGAAATAATATGACTCAATGGAATTTTCTGTTCTAGAACATTTTTGGTTCTCATCAAGATAAAATCTGTTATAAAATTATAATACAAATTAAAGTGTAAGCAAAACGGTCAATATTTGTCTTTAACATTGGAATATTAGAGTTGCAAATGAATATTTATCCATTATTAATAATAATGCTTGGTTAATGGAAAGAACGTGTATTTCATATATTATACATTAGTGTCTTTAACTGATGTGACATCATTAGAATATATAGGAAAATCTAAGTGTATTTGAATTAAACGATTTGGTGGTTTGTGATATATTGTTGATAATTGAATGTCTTTTTGACTGTACCAATCATTAATGACCTGTATATTCAAACAGTTTCTATAAATTACATCTGATACATCATGCATGACATTGATGTAAAATCAACAGAGCGATTTTCGCTTATAGCTACTTAAAATCAAGGGATATAACTCCTGTGGAGTTAGTAACTCTTGGATCATGTAGTTTACCTAAACATGTAAAAAATTTTGATGCTTTATTTTAAATGAAAATTTGTATAAAAACAGTTTATAACAAAATAAATGAGAGAAGTATGGCGCATTGTTACTTAATGAAGAAATTATGTATAAAACGATTTATAAAATTAAATAGATTTGATGCATAAAGGTTTCCATAGATTTTCGGAAATACGGCCTTCAACCAATACTATTAATTCTTGATTGTTTGTTTTTTTATGGTTTAACGCCATTTTTCAGCACAATATAGGCTATACATGGCGGCTAGTATTAATGGTGGAGGATGAACCCGGAAAACCCCAGGAAAGAACCACCGACCCACGAGAAGCTACTGGCAAGCTTTATCACATAACTACATTTGCCGAATCTGAGACTCGAACCCACGCAGACAGAGGTGAGATGGCAGTGATCCGTAACGGACAGCGCTTTAAGACCACTCGGCCACTCGGGGATTCTTGATAGTAACAATGTCCGTATGTGTGATGTTTTTTTCTTCTTCTCTTTTGATACATGGCACGTTAATGAGAGCTTTGGTGCGAATACATTTATTGGGGTGTTTATTGGAGAGTCTTGGGGTGTTTAGAGAGACTGTTATTTGCATTATTTCTTGAACATTTATTTCTGAATATCATCATCAGCAGCAGAGAGGGTGAATCCTACAACATTTTTTGTTTTTATTTTTGATTATACCCCTCCAAATAACACTAGACCCTTCTCGCGAAAAAATGACAGTGAACATGGGATTCGCATTCGCGTTTTCGTTGATGACGCAACGTCGTTGTCACTCACCCTCTCTGCTGCTAGAACTTTCAGTTCTAGGTTTACGGTGATTTTAACCGAATATTTGATCAAGTCCGATACGATATCGTGTCCTAGGCCTTGTCTGGGGGACGAAAATCACTACGATTTCACAAATAGACTAATTTGTAAAACCTCCTCTTGTAAATCAATCAGATTATTAGACTGGTCAGTGAGTTTGAAATTAATTCTGGTTAATGAATTATTATGACATCGCATATAGACTGGATTCACCGGAGACTCAATTATTAAAAACCCTGGAGGAGCTATTGGTGCAAATGAATACAAAATATATCCTTGCTGAGCTTGATTTGATCGTTCGAGATTAATTTGATAGCTTCCTTCGATCACATCACATACTAAATTGAGCGCAATCACCGATGAAATATTCACATTGAACGGAGCAATATGCCTACCGCCACCATCTGGGTCATTATTATGGGTCAGGATTTTTATTTCCGGTGATGTTGTTTTTTTCCATGCATCATGAATTATTTTAAAACCGACATCGATGGCATCACTGAGAGATTTTTGTAGTTCTGGTACGTTATATCCTGGTAGTTTAAATGTCGGAATATCTTCAATGCGGATATTAAATTGTGTTGCAAACTCTGTTCTCGTCATGGAACTATTATCCTTATCTGTTACCGCTCGAATAATTTTAAAATGAAATTTTTCCATATCGTCGATAATTTTATTGCATGTTTCTACGACACTGATAAATTCATCTCGGGTAAAAGAGCCGGATTTAAGGGGTATTAACAACAGTGAAAAATCATTATTCATTGCTGTGAAATTTTCAATAATTTTAGGTTCCTTATAAATATGATAATGCTCTATTGTAACTGAGTCCCCTCTCCCTCCCCCCCCTCTCCCTTCTCCCTAGTTTCTTTGAGTTTGTAATCATAGAAACCCCGATAGCTAAAATCATCTGTGTGATCTATATAACTCTTTACTGGATTATTGGGTTTTATCCTGTCTGTGACATAATCAGATTTTTTTGGTTCTGGTAAATCAAGGGTTTTTTCCCGGGGGGGAATTTCAGGCCATCCTAGTACGGTTCTTATTGAGCTTTGATAAATGTCTACGACGTATCCTTCTGTGCTTATTTCAATGGCAGATGATAGTGTTGGTTCATGAACTGTTATAGCTATTTTTGACTCTACTCCAGTAATCGATTTTATTCTACGCGCGAATTCATTATTGATTTGTTCGATTTGGTATGATCCGGTTGGTATGGAAACAACATTCCAGTCTGGGGTACCGTCGGGTTTATTCTTATTTGCAAATACCAGTGAATTATTGGGTTGTTGACCACCAAATGATTTTGACCTAATATTTGGCCAACTGTGGTATACTCGTAATTTTGCTAGCGCTATCTCCTTCACTGGGACCGGAGAGGGGAAATTCACACTGAATTCTGGATTCGTTGAGGTTATTGAGATCATGCTTGTTTGTACTGGGTTTGTGTTCTCCACTATTTGTTGAAGTAATTCCATCTGTGTTGTCATTGTTATTATACTCATGTTTTTGTACTTCTAATTTTGACATCGCAGAATCATATATATCTACCATCGCTGAAAACTCACTCTCTGATATAATTGTATCATCGAGCGATGACGATATCAATGAGGATAATTGCGAGTATGCAGTGGACACAACATGAAATTGAATTATGTAGTCTTGTAGTTTCCGTTGGCTGCATGAGGATATTTTTTTTGTGATTATTGAAATAATTCCAGCGATTGTTGTTGCCGCAGAAATGCAAATTGGAACAGCTATCGGGGCCATCATTGTCACTGAAGACAGTATAATACCGGCTCCGGTGATTACACCACTCACTGAATACACAGTAACATCAATTGCGGTAATTCTCCTGCGATATTTTTTAATTTTCATTGCATACTCCTCAGACAGGGTTTTGAGTCTAGTTTGATATTCTCTGACCTGATCATACCGATATTGCGATGATGAAATCATTTTTTATTTTAACAACGCTAGCGTTTTCAATTACGATTTACTTAAATCCGCTACGAATTCCACATACCAGGTTGCTGAAACCCTAATCAAATTTTTATCAGTAGTTGTTATAGTGAACTTTTCAGTTGTATCCTTGTCGATGATCGTTGAAATCGTATTATTGACCCCGGATGAACTCGACGATGATATATTAAATTGAGCCGTTGTCACCAGTGTTAATCGATAAATACCCTTGACGGTTGTAGTGATATCTAATTTGTTGTTTGTAGGTGTCCACGCAAATGATCCGTGTTGGATTGTATATACTATGTTGTTGGTTTTCTCATGAGGAATTTTTGTTTTTTCAATGATTGTTATCATCCTCGAAAAATCACCTTTGACGGCTTCGATGAAGTTTTTCGTCTCATCGATGGATTTTTTAATATCAGGGAGTTTTCTTTCAATTTTATCTAACGGGGTTCCAATAAATTTATCAATGATATTTCTACGAAATGATATAAACTGTTTTATGTGTTCTTCAATTCTAGATTCAAGTGTTGTTAGTACAACCACAGAATTGTTTAACTCATCGTTGAGAATTTTTAATCGATCTGTAATCGTCGAAACGAGTACACCAGGTTTGAGTTTACCCTGATCGGAAAATAGCGCAACGGTGTTCTCGATTGCGTTTTGTTGTTTAACTAAAATATCATCCAGAGAAATATTACTGGTTTTCAATTTACCCTGATCGGAAAATAACGCAACGGTGTTCTCGATTGCGTTTTGTTGTTTAACTAAAATATCATCCAGAGAAATATTACTAGATTTCAATTTACCCTGTTTGTCTTGAAATACAACTATTTCGTTCGGGTCAACATTTACTAAATTCAACGTCTCAGCGATTTCATCTTTGATTAGTTTTTTTACATCCTTGACAGAATCAGGTGGTGCAGTGTCATCGGGTTTGGGTTTCAAAGATCTCCCCCAAATATCAATCATGTTATTGTAAAACTCTTTCTTTCTCTAAAAAGCGATTGCTGGTGTAGTCATTTACGACAATATGAGGTGGTTTTCTAGATGCTGAAATAGCGTCAAGGACATTTAATACTTCACTGCCGCATATTGGTGGGTCATTGATTTGTTGTGTTGGTAGCGTAGAATACCAAGTCTTCATTGGAAATTGTTTTATATAACGCATAAATTCTTTTGGTGGGGCTAATCCATATGAATCAAAATAGACAATTCCACGTGGATCAATAGCGTATGCAACCCAGTGAGTTCCAGGTCCGGTGCTGTTATCGAGATTAATAATACCTGTTTCAGTTTTGTTTGGTTGATGTGGTAATTGATCTTTCATAAAAACACCTCTGAAATTTTTAATCACTAGTTTTTTAGCCGCATCCATTAAATCAAAATTGGACATGGGAACCATAGACTCCTCAATTAATAAACCGTTCCTGGTAGTCTCAGGCCTGATCCGTGAACGGATCTCCCGCTGTACCATGAATACGGGGTTCCTGGTAGTCTTAGACCTTTTCCGCTGTACCACGAATACGGGGTTCCTGGTAGTCTTAGACCCAATCCGTGAACGGATCGTCTCTTTTTTTTATATCCTTGTCCAGCTGCCTTTTTCAACGCCATTCCTGCTGCAGTACCAACGGCTCCTAACGCCGCTGCTTTAGCCACCGCTGGGGCTGCTGCTGCAATCAATGCTGGTATTGCAGCTAACAATGGAAATATACCGCCTGTTTTAATCATATTTTTGATAGCAGCCGCAGAAAGAGTAATCTGAACCCCTTTTTTTATCCTTGAAAGCATCATTGAAATGTTTCACCTGACGAGTTGTCAGCGATAATTTATTTGCACCACCAGTCATTTGATTAGGTTTCAACGTGATTGTGGTTCCACATTTTTTAGCCGATTCTGATTGCAATTTTTTGATTCGACCAGGAGTTAACGCAACACTAATAACACTATATGACATTATACATAATAGATTGATTCTAATTCAATGAAAAATCGAGAAAATCGTTCAAAGATTTTCTACTGGGGCATCTACCACTCTCATTCTTCCACCAACACCTTCAAGTAGCATTGATTTATCACTGAGAATGACAGCAACCGCTCTATAATCAGCAATAGCACCACGAGTCACATTAGCTCTAAAGTGTATATCAACGACAGATTGTCTCATCAAATCGAGATGTTCCAGCGAAAAGTAATAAATCGGATAGAGGCTTTTAAAATCCAATTGTGATATTTGTAGACCAGTATCGACATTTTGGTCGCGTGCCATAAATGACAACAGACGATGATAAACTCGTGCAATATGATTTTCTGTGTAATTAAGTTGTATATCCTCAGATGGTTCCTGCTGGCCGTTTATTCTCAGTGAGACGTCTTTCACACCTAATTGATCAAATATCATATGACTGAAACGTTGATTGCCAACTCGTGTGTTATCCTGTAACGCAATAAATATATGACGTGGCGCAGAAACGCCTTGTTTTGATGCTAGGTTCCAAGTGAATAACCCGTTGATATTTGATTGCTTCACATCTGTACTCACGGTTAGCCAACTCAACAACGACTTTCCTCCTTGGTCCATAAATGATAGTAGTCGTTGTTCTTCGGTGATTGCTGGAGTCAACACTGGCATCCACAATGATATTTTTGTTAATTTGACTTTACCGGCATCAGCATTGGGGGCTGCAGCATCTGCTGGAATCCTCCAAATTGCGTCATTATCATCACTTTTTCGTACAAGCGATACTGTATGCTTCGCCCCGTAGATAACTTTTCTGACGTTTCTACAGAATCCAAATATGTGATGCAGTGGAATCGCGCATGAAAATGATTTACGCTCTCCTTGCAACATTGCGTTTCGTGTTGCAGCTCCTAGATTGAAATCAGGATCGTTGTTTATAATCATATTCTCGATACCAGCAGGAGCAGGAGGAGCAGCACGATCATTTGGTCGTCTTATAATAAATTGATTTCCTCCAGCGGTATTCTTACCATCTTTTGCAAACATCATAGATGGACCCGCTGATCTTGTATAATCATCAGAATATCTCGCTAACCCTATGATTGTTGTGGCCACATCAACTTCACGATCTACGGACTCAATTTCTTTTCCATCAATGAGATATCTAGCACTCTCAAATAGCGCCATAATACCATTATTGACAAAACCCACTTGAGTACCAGCTGGATACTCTGTATCATTTGTTCGTATAATCTCTCCTTCGATTTCGATAAACGCTTCACAGGGCAAAAAGTATTTACTGGTATCATGGACTTGAAGATCAATTCTTGCTCGACTATTTGAGTCTATGGCATGATAGGCGTAATATTGATAATCGCGTACAGAATCATTCTTGGGGACTGGGGCGTCTATATCAAATGCTGGATCAGGTGACCTTTTGAACATTTTATTCTATTTATCAGAGTCTAAATCGTGAAATCCTACGGATTTTCATCGTAAACGATTTTCCATTTTCATCGTGAAAAACGCTAGCGTGAAAATCCGTAGGATTTCATTGACGAAGTTTTTTAAAGCCACTTCCCGCTATCATATTTGCAATATTGCTTTGGTCCCCTTGATTTACCATCGACGCTAGTTTTTCATCTACTTCGTTATTTATAATTTTACTAACACTTGCAGGCATTTCTGCTGTAGACGGTAACGGTTTCTTTTTTCGCCTCACTAATGATGTTATTTTATCCTTCGCAGTTGAAAACGCTTTCCCGGCAAGATCTCCAACAGTACTAATACCCTTATCACGAATAACATCAATGGCTTTCATTGATAACTGTTTAGCTAACGGCATCACTTTTGGGGCCATTCTTGAAAAGAATCCTAAAATGGTATTGCCGAGGCCATCTCCATAGTATGCTTTATAAACTGGAAACCGTGAATTAACTACATAGACGAGGGTTGGTTTATCATGATTGTAATGGATGATCATTATTATAAAAACAATAGTGTTTTCAATTGTTATTTAATCACTATGATACCCATTTGCTAACTCGTCAATGAAATCTCGATATGTTTTGATATCCATGATACCGCCGGCAAATAACCGTCTACAGATATCAGCTGCTTCATTAATTATTTCTGGAGAGTTATTTCCAGCTCGGAATCCTCCTACAAGAACATCTAATCGTGATATATCATTGATAACACTATCAGGACAAGTGTTTCCAATTCTTGAATTTTGCAGTCCACTTCCGCTATAACCAGCTGCTTCATCTAGTTTTTCTAAATTCGTTTCTTGTAAATAATCATCATTAGGGTCTTCTTGTTTTTTTTGTCTCCGTGTTGGTGTTTGACGTCGTTCTTCTAAATCATCATCATCATCAGGTGGTAGTTGTTGTTTTTTTTGTCTTCTTGTTTGTCTACGTGTTGGTGTTTGACGTTTTAGTTCTTGCCGTTCTTCTATTTCTCGTTGTCGCTCTTCTATTTGTTCTTTTTTATAATTACTAATTCCCTTTTTAAATTCCTTGTATCCTATCTCATCCTTATTCAAACTACCAATCCCTTTATTTAGTTTATACAAATAATCGAACCAATCATTACTTGATATTCTTTCATTTTTATACTCGTCCTTTAAAAAATCTTTTTTTGAATTATAACTTTGAGCAGCAAAATTACCAAAGGCTTGATAATCCTTTGATTTCAATAAACTAGGTTTTTTTTTATTAATATTTTAGCATGATCAGTAAATTTATTCAACAGAGAAACAGTCGTTTTTTTCGGATCAGTTTTTTCAGTTTGTTCAGTTTTCGCTGCTAGTTTTTCAAGTTCACCAATAACAGATTTTCCCGTCTCGGGACCATCTCCCAGTAAAGCACGCTCTACCCCTTTCGTTGCTGTGGTTACTGGTTTAAACAACTCTTCAGACCCCAGAGCAAAATCAGTTTGTAAACTCTGTCGTTGTTGCAGTTTATTTCTTACAGAGTCGCGAATTGGTATAAATTTCTTAATTGCATCTAGTCGCTCACGAGCCAATCGGGTTGTTAATGCTTCATTGACCATTATTTGAAATCAGAAACCATTTTTCAATTGCAAAACAATTTTCCCCATCGATGATTCCATTCTTAACGGTCCAATTTTTTATTGCTGTGAAATATTTTTATTTTTTATCCATTGATTTTGCCTGTTTTTGACAGTTTTGGTGGTTTTCAGTTGAAAATCTCAAAGAGATTTTACAGTCAAGTAGTCGATTTTACATGGGATTTTCCATAAGGAAAAGCTGTTAAAACTCATTTTTGATGATTTTTAGCCATTTTTCATCAATTTTTGCCTGTTTTGGTCATTTTTCATCGATTTTCATCAAAAAACCTCGTAGGGTCAAGTAGTCGATTTCCATAGGGAAAAGTTCTTAAAAGTTAGGATTCTATTTTATTTTCGCAGTGTGAAATATTTTCACTGATTCAATCAAAAAATGATAAAAAAAAAATGAAAATCTCAAGGAGATTTTACTGTCTGACAAAATCTTTTGAGGGCCGGTCAATCAAAATAGTTCGTTTTCTTGAATTAACGCTGGTAAGTTTCTAATTTTAGAATTAACTTCCTTTTTCAATTCATATTCGTTACCCAATTCTTTTCGTATTCCTTCCACGATAGTATATAACGGAACAAACACATCTACTTCACTGGAAAATGCAAGAGAGTCTCGAATAGAATTTTGAATTTTTTTGATGAGTGCATATTTCTTTGGTAACATATACTTGTTAGTGCTAACTCCGTATTCTATATCCTGAAAATCCGACTTGATTTGATCAGGATTTAACCCATCTGACAATTTAATATTCTGATTTTTCAATTTTGCAATTTCAACTATGATGCTATTCATAATTTCAGAATTCATATATGATAATACATATTTCTAATTCATTTTTCAAAAATAAATGAGCCGTTAATATTTTCAAAATTCAGTCTGTATATATAAATATCTTTTTTAAAATTCAGTCTGTATATATAAATATCTTTTTTAAAATTCAGTCTGTATATATAAATATATTTTTTAAAATTAATTCTGTATATATAAATATAAATGCAGACAAAAATAAATAAGAACCATGATGAGCGGTTATGTCATTTGGCCCCCTTGATATAGGCCACTGTGTCTTTCATAGGGTTCTTTCTATGAGTATTTCCATTTTTTTTGTAAGATTTCTTCGATCTCGATTTGACACTATTTGGCCGATAATTCATTTTTGAACACCATACGGGGCTACCCAAATGTGACGGAGAGCTAATTACATCCATGGATGTTATTTATTTTAGGTCATTTATATTTACATTCACCGGAAACATATTCCCCTAAGAGTGAATCTAACTCGTCAAATAACGGGTTAGAATCACAAGAGGGTATGTTTACGTGAAATGACCTAGAGGTTACATATATACGACAACACATCTTTGGAACTCCTTGGTTGCCTTCACATCCAAGTCAGCCCAAAGGAAACCCGAAACATACATCTCCGGAAGGGAGGCCTAACGTGGCAAACGCCATCTTAGACCGCCCAGAAGATATGCTTGGGGTGACGTCACAACATATACTTAATTAAGGACAGCACAAATACCGTATATATCTCCACTCGAGTGTTGTGGCAAATTGTAGGTATACATATACTTAATTAACTTAATTAAGGACAGCACAAATACCGTATATATCTCCACTCAGATTGTAGGTATACATATACTTAATTAACTTAATTAAGGATGGATTATAATTCAATGATGATGTAATGATGATGGGACGGCACAGACATCACAAACATGAAACGACGGGGCTGATTTTCAAGGGCCAATTCGACCAATCAAAGCAACCCATGAAATTAAACCCGGTTGCATGATTGAGTAAAAGTCAACCACGCACACGTGTCAATGGCGTGGGTTATTTTTTGACTGGTCGGATTGGCCTTTGAAAGCCCCAGCTTTAAACCTTTCATTTAGTATATAAGGTGACTAATACAGCAGCGTCAATCCACAGAGTGTGTTATTTTATTTTCTTGAATTACTTGTTAATGGTGCTTCACAGTATTTAAATGAGACAGAATATTTGCATAAAGCACTAAAAAAAAGAATATAATCGTTTGAAAACATTTTATATTTGATTTCTTTTCTAATTAATTATAGCCCAAGCCGCTGAATCACAATTTAGGGGGAAATAACCCGACATCATACTGTAATGTAATTTTTAAGGTGGGAGGGGTTGTTATTCCCTCCCTTATCAACCCGACACCATCTAAGGGAGAGAGTATATAAAGGGAATTAATACAGCAATCCGCAAGGTATGCTATTTTATTTTCTTGAATTACTTATTAATGGTGTTTCACAGTATTTAAATGAGACAGCATATTTGACTTAAACACTAAAACAAAGAATATAATTGTTTGAAAACATTTCTTTTCTTACAATACAATGCCCAGCCGCTGAATCACAATAACCCATAAAACAAGTTAACACAATCTAAGGGAGAAAGTATACACGTGTGTTATCCTGTAACGCCTGCATCTCCGGATCACATCCTATGTTTATGAAATACGCATTAATCGCACGTGAGACAGAATATTTGACTTAAACACTAAAAAAAGAGAAAATATTTCTTTTCCTATAAAACAATACCCAGCCGCTAAATCACAATGATAACTCCCTTGGTTATATCCATTGGTTATATTTAAGAGTTGTCTCCCTTGGTGTTATAGACATACGAAAATCGAAATTTTTGTCCTGTCTCTTTTGAAATTCTTCATAATTAACAAGCACGGGTGAGGTCTGAATTCTTGGTTCATTTGTATAATAACACTATTTTTCTAATTCATTGTTTGGTTTAATTATAAGTCTCTGTATATAATCTTGAGGAGTCTTTATGATTTTGTCATCGTTGGGGTCAATGACAGTATTTTTTATTCTTTTATCATAATAGCGTTTTAGTTCCCTGTATCGTTTGCCGCCACACATAAGACATAATTGCGACTTCCCCCTGACCCCAACCCCACATCGAATACAGGGTAACGGACCAAGGCTTCCACGACGAAAGCTTTGCATATGATACCAACAGAATTCATTTCTGCATGATTTGTTACACGGTGTCACTGATCCAATCATAAGCCATTTGCAATGATTCATTATACTTAAATCTTTCATTTAAATACTTGTTTTAATTATAGTATGGAGGAGTTCGAGATATTATCGAAAATTAAGCCTTGGAAAAGTGTTCAATTCAATCTTGATAGAGTTTCTGATACACCAAAGAATAAAATTCTTGATAGAACCTTGATTAGTAAAATCAGAGACTGTTTTAATGAATTCAAGCGTGATGGGGCAGCTCATTGTTGGTCAACATTTCGAATTGATGGTGTTGTTGACGCTACCATGAATGATGAAAAAGCAGCAGTGATAATCTCACGTCTTGGGGAAGAAAGAAATTTTTTTCGAATAAAATTCCTTATCCGTGATAATGGAAAATGGATCATTAGGGACAAATACGAGCCTATTCTTAAGGGCAAAAAAACTGTCACTGTGACTCAGGATTCAAAACCAGGAATTTTGACTGGACTTGATAAACCCTACTACGAAAGATCTTATCCTGTCACAGCAGTTGTTTACGGGATCTATCCGCTCAATGAAAAACCTGATATTTCAAAACTAGCACCCATGAAATATTCGACAGGGCTCAATTGTGTAGCAACACGAATAATGGAACACTTCACAAATGCGTCCCGGGGAAATAAACTAACTGATCTAAGACGAAAAAAAATAACCGAATGGGAACTGACAGTGAAACAGCATGGGGCAACAATTCAAGATATAGCCAAATTAGAAACATCATTGAGATTTCCAATATCGGTAAGGACAATCACCGGAGAAGTATTATACGAATCGAAATATAATAAAAATGGAACCCCAATACAGATTATTGATCATAACGAACACGCGTGGTCATCTGCAGTAACAATATTCCTACGGGATAGAACCGTAAAATATCTATCCCAAACTCTGTTTGGAACCGAAGAGTTTTTTTCAGAGCAGAAATTATTTGATGCTATTTACCATTTGAGTAAAAACGATTCTGTGTCAGTGTGGCTATTTCATAGTACTTCAGACGAAGAATGTAGATTTGATCAGTTTGTAAGGCCCAACGGAGAATTGTACCGTACTGAAGAGCTGCATAATCAAATGAAACAACTAGCTAGTGAATTTTCTCCCCAGAGTTCTCTGGGGGAAGACAACGATCAATTATTAGCAAACTGTTTTACAGTACCATCAGTTGCAGCACATTTTGCTAGAAAGAAAAACGCGTGGAAACCAACCCGAAGTGAGTTCTTATCAGATGTCAAATTTTCCTGTCTTGAATACAGCCATGGAGGATTATGGAACACAAAATACACCGCTAATACCGTTATTTCAGTTGATATGATTGCATGTTATCCAGGAAGTTTTCTTGGGTATGGAGAGTGTGAGAAATATTTCAAACGATTTGGACACCCTACACACGAAATGACCCGTGTTGCTATTAATGGACCACTGCCACATTTCGATTTAACCGGATTCGCTTGTGTAGTATCATTTGAAATGGCTGAAGGACTTCATCCGTGTAGTTATCTTTGGATTGGTAAACACATGTCTGAAAAACACTGGACGCCAATATTGTTATTACGGTATATGCTTGATTGTAAGATGTTAAAATCATTAATTGTCAGTGAAGCAATTATATCCTATCGAGCACAGAAATCAGTCTGGTTACCACAACCTGATCTAGAAAAAATAATTAGCGAAGAGCGAAAACTGTTTCCTGATTTTAATGAACAACAAATCATGGATTGGTCCAGACAGTTATTTGAAATCAGAAACAATGAAGCAAAAGATCTTGGACGAAGAATAATCGGTAAATTTACCCAAGGTGGCAAAGATGATAATACGAGATATTCTTCACGATTGATTATAGACAATGCTGAATACGATTTTGTAATCAAAGATTTAACGAATAGGGGCCTATATGTCAATCGTAAGGACGCATTTATGTCCGATGGAACCAAATTGGGTACAATTGCTACTTACACTGATGGATACAATCCGCAGTACACACATTTGAGAGCTTCTATGCTTGGTTATGCTTCTATTAATTTATTTTCAATGATCAATAGATTTCCTACCACCGCAGTTAGAGTTGCTACTGACTCATTTTACATAATTAGCAAAATGGCTGATTTTAAGGCTACTGGCAACGAGAATTGGGGGTCATGGAGAATTAAGAAAGAAATGCTTCATGATTATATTCCATCAGCAGATGTTACCATTGAAAATAATTACTTAGAAAGCAATCAGTGTTCAGAATTTTCTAGTGCACCACCGATTTCTGATCCAATATGCCTGTATAAAACAGTTTATTTAAACGGCTGTGGTGGGTCAGGAAAAACAACCCGGGCAATTGAGTTATATCGTGGGAAATCAAACATGATTGTACTAACACCGACTCACAGACTTGCAAGAGAAATGATACAGAGAGGGGTAAATGCCTGCACTTATCATAGTTTCTTTACATGGAAGGGAGATAAATGGACTCCTGAACGCATGGGAGAGAAATTTATTCCTGAAATTATCATTTGGGATGAAATAGACACAGTGTCAGAAGATGTCTTAAAAATATTTCTTGAGTGGTTGTTATTGAAGAATACAAAAGTCGTCATGTGCGGTGATCACGGCCAACCACCACCATTTGTCGGTGCATCTCCCCATGAATGGTTAAAGGGTCTTGTAGACTATTATGAAGAAATTGATACCGATCATAGATCACTTGATAATGAATTAAAAGAATTTAAGAAACTAATTAGATTACAACCGGATAAAATCCAGTGTGAAATAGCGCGTGAAATAATTTCGGAAACTCCCATGAATGAGTTTTGGGAAGCGTGGAGACCAAACGATTTGATCATTGCAAGTAGAAAAATAGTCAGGGATACACTTCAGATGAAGTTATTTGAATTGCATAAACAAAAATTTGCAACACTTCCAGTGCCCCTCTGTTATAGGCCATCGGATACACGAAAACAGAACATCGAAGTTGATATTCCAGGCCTGACAGAGTCAGGGCGTGAAAAGCAGATTCTCGTATTAAATGATATTGTGCTGGTTGATATCAATGTCGTTGAAGATGCATTGCGTGCTAATAAATCCCCGTGGACGCTAGGTTATGCAGCAACAATACACTCTTCACAGGGATTGACTATAACGGATACAATTGTTTGGATGGTAGATAATCGCATAGAATGGTCGAATTTAGTCTATCTCGCAGTGTCTAGAGTACGAAAAATAAATCAACTTCGAAGAATTGTCCTGACAGAGTCAGGCGATGATGAAATCATTGGCGATGATAATGACACCACAATAGATGATATTATTGATAAAAAACTCTCCGGTTACAAACAACAAGACAAAAAAAAAACAACGAGAATTTGATATTGATGCTGAATTAATAATCACTTTGAAGCAACAACAAAATAATCACTGCGCAAGTTGCAATTGTATAATGCGTTGGCAGTATTCGGATAAGGATCCTCGCCAATTCACCGTTGACAGAAAAAATAACAATCTCGGTCATGTCAGAAATAATGTGATGTTGACTTGTCTTGAGTGCAATAGACGCAAGGGTGCTAGTTAAGCCCATGCGGTGGTAATTGAGTATCCTCAGGTATCAATTGTAATTGTTGTCTAGTAAAACCCCGTTGAGGGGCAGTTGAATCCAGTTTATAGATTGGAGGTCTACCCGTAGATCGTGTTATACTAGATATCTTGTGTGCAGTAACACTCCAAATAGGATCAGTAGCCCTTTTTGTGCCACCCTCAAGCTCTCCTGGTTCGTATAAGTACCTCACAATGACATTACTACCAAGAATTGGTTGGAAAACGCTAAAATCTTTTTGAATTTCCATTTCAGGTATTGACTTCTTTTTAATCGCATTGATAGGTTTCATGTTGATGGTTCTAGTAATCTCGTTATTCAGTGCAGTAATCACAGCTGGTAACCTTTTAACCCATTCACGGGATCTTTTTTCTTGGATGAATTCTTTTGCGTATTGATATCCAAATAACCGCTCAGCAAGGGTTTTATTAAACCGTTCTACAATGGCCTGATCACGATGTAGCGCAGTATGTCCTCGTCTGATAGTGACTTTATGATTTTTCATTATTGATAACACTGCACCCTGAAATTCCTTGCCCGGATCAACTTGTAACAGATTTGGCCAGTGCAGAGTACTCCTTCGATAAATCCTTTCAAATGCAGAAGCTACTTCAGTGGCTGATTTTGTTTTTAACGGTTCTGCTTCTTTGTATCGACTTGCAATATCAACTACGGTTAATGCGTATTTGTAACCACGATCATGTGGCAGAAATAATAGATCAGCCTGATGAACTTCATTGGGTCCGGTCACATCAAAATGCGAGAAATTGATTTGTTCAGGCGGTGGTAGATAAATTTGCCATAGTGCCTGTTTGGATAACCAATGAGCCGCAGTGGTTTTTTTTCACTTTTGCAGCGCTAGGGAGTTTATGGATTGCTGATTTACCCCTCCAGTATCCTCTTGGGGAATAATAAATAGATTCCATGTTGTTATTAATTACCAGCACCTAACATCAATTTACTTTTCATAGCCGATTTTATCAAAAAGGAAGCCAATTTTTCTTTGAAAGATTTATCAGAAATAGCATTTAACGCATGAATTAATTTCACATCTGCTAGATGCCTGTGCTGAAGATTACTGCTTTTATAAGATACATCATGAAGGTGACAGGCCTTATCAATAGCGTTTATTGGTTCCTCACCGGGTCGGGGCTGATTTTGATCATTGAGTCTGATATCAAGTCTTGTTCCCGGTCCACAGTAGCTATATCCTGGAAGGTGCTTTTCTCCAGGGTATTTTGCCCATGGGGTTCCAGGGAGTTTAGTTAGCTTGGCTGCGATATCACCTCCTCGTTTTTTTTTAAAGGTTCCTTGAGTTCCTTGGGTTTAGAAACAAATCCAAATTTCTTTGTACTACATCGTACGCATTTACCAGAAAGCGCTGATCGGTTATTTTTAGTTGTAATCGTCGTCAAGTCATCTGTGCCAGTACGTTTTTTACACTTCACACAATATAGATCCATAATTTATATATAACGGCATGAATATAATTGATTATTCAGCTATCCGACGACGGGAACCTATTAAACATCATGAAATGTTGCCGAATTCAATTAGAATGATTATAATCGGACCATCTGGAAGCGGAAAGACACAACTGCTACTTAATTTGATAACGAGATGGATGAAATGGAACAAATTGTATTTAATAGCCCCGAGTGTAGACGATCAGCGATGCTATGAAGTGCTAAAGGATTTTAACGAGAAAGCAAAAGAATTTCAAATCGATGAAGATTTTATTGAGTTTATTACTGATATAGAGGAAGCCCCGAGCATTGATGCTATTGATGGAAGTATTAACAATTTAGTGGTATACGATGATATCATGTTAGATAATCAAAAAAATCCTGCTAGAATATTTTCCCGAGGCAGGCATAAAAACACTGATGTAATCTATGTCACTCAACGATACACTCAGATACCAAAAGTGATCAGAGATAACTGCAATGTGTTGTGTGTATTTAACGGCGTTGATACTCATACGCTACGAAATATTCATCAGACCTGGTGCAGCGGTGATATGAATCATAATCAATTTAGAAATTTCTTTAGTCACGCTCAGTCAAAACCACACGGATTTGTGACAATAAATTTAGCAGACCCTAGGACACGATATCGTATCGGACTTGATAAAATATTCGGTTAACCCATAGCAGCAGAGAGGGTGAGTGACAACGACGTTGCGACATTTTATGATTCGCGAATGCGAATCTTATGTTTTCAGACTCATTTTTTTTTCTAGTTATTTCGCGAGTAGGGTCTAGTGTTATTTGGAGGGGGTATAATCAAAAATAAAAACAAAAAATGTTGTAGGATTCACCCTCTCTGCTGCTTCATCAGTCTCTTGACCTGGTGTGGTTGCTGAGGCAGTGTGCTGCTGAACATCTAACCAGTTCTCTGAATATGGTCTTTATCAAACAGATAAAGGAAAAATTGGAAATTTTAAACCGTCTTTCAAGTGCATAAGCGGCTATGCCCATCAACTTTCTGCGAACGAACCAGTGAGAAATAAGGTGCGTTTATTAGAATTTGTTTAATATTAGGTCTCACTGAACAGTTGTTCTGGTGAATTTTCATCCGGCAATGAGTTATTGCAGAAAAATGAGAATAATTTTACATAGAAGATATATGCATGTGAGATTTTGACTGCGGAAATCAGGTTAATTCCTTTTCAAATTTGACCATTTGGCAACCGTCCGTGTACGGTAGACAATGGTGTAGCTCTTGAGAAAGTTATTGTTTCGCCGTCTTCCTGGCTATTTTTTCAGCTTGCTTTATGTTCATGTTTTTCCTCGGCTCTTTGGACGCCCGTGGAAAGGTCATTAGCACAGCTCTTCCAATGGTTAACGTGGATCTTTGCGGTCCCTAAGTTTTTCTTGCATTTTTATAACGCAGCAGCAGGGACGGCGAAGCAACCCTTTCAATAGAAACTAATAATATAAAACTAACCCTTCCTACAAGACCATAAACTCACGTTATTAAAACTGCCTAGAACGTTTACTAGTTTGTATAAAAGTTGTTTGCCTTCGAAGGAATGATCGATATAATTTCGACTTCCCTAGCTGCTACTATTTGATTTTAAATTTAAAAAAAAAACTATTGATCAAGACATCGATATAAAAAATGTCAAAACTAAGTGTTTCAATCAATTAAAAAATTTTTTATAACAGATAATGCCACCAGCGCAGGAATCTTACACAGCTAGATGAGATCGAGAACGACTAGAAGTAATTGAGAAATATCTTCCGTTGAGAGATACTGTTAAACAAAAACAACATGCGCGTCATGAAGCACGAGCTGCACATACAGAAGGCATGGAACAATTGTTTAAGCCTGTTACAGAGGTTAATGAAAGTCTTCTGCCATCGGTAAAGTAAACGGATGTGCTAAATTATAAAAAAAAAATAGCAGCGAGAAGTATAATTTTTTTAACGAGATCTTCCAATTGATATAGCTGCCGCATAACCTCCGCCCGTCGACGAAGAAATTAACAAAATTCTTGCTGAAATGAGTGATTGTATCCCAGAAATAGAATCAGAAACAGAACAAGCAAAGATCAAATTTGATACAGTTAACGAAGAAAGTATTAACTTCATAAAATAAATTAAACTCCCTAATTTATTAGCTGAGTTTGTTGTACAAAGTTTTGATAGTCGATAAAAGATTTAAAAACCAAAATATATGTATGATGGTGTAGGTCGTGAAAGCTGGTATAAATGGATGTGTTGTATACACTTTGTAGTTGATCAGGCTAGAAACAGTGATATTCGATATAGTCCGTTGATTAACGCAATAGATAATTTATAGTTTACGTATATAACTTTACCACAACCACAACTTCTCCTATCACAGTAACAGGAAAAAAAAAAAAAAAAACAGCCTATTTAACCACGATTTCCAGAACAATTTTAAGATGCACCATATAGTAATGGTTTTGCTACATGAAGTGGTCTTATTTCATGTCCTAACAATATCCTTGATGACTTGCAACGACTAGAAATTCTCATTGGAGAAAAACGAGCTGGAAATAATTCTCAAAAAATTATTAATGAAGCAGCTGATATATGTCGACGATTATTTACAGGTGGTATAATGATCGTTAGCGTTTTTCGATCTCTTATCGATGAAATCGTTAATGGTTATTAAAGTGATTAGATAAATAAGTAACAAATAAAATTATCAGGGAGATAAATTCACGATCGCCAACCTATAAAGCAACTTACGAGACTGACTTGATGTTGTTTACGGTTTATTTAGAAGGATATTTCCAAGCAATACCGATTGCACAACAATTATTAATGAGAGCTATTGGCGTTGTCCGTGAAAAGCCCTTGGTGATATTGTTAACGTTGCAAGTAAAGCATTTTCGGCAATCAATGATTGATTATCACTGTTAATTCGACGAAAACCACCGCCAGTAAAATTACCAAGCACTGAAGTGATGCAAGCAAATGTTAGCAAAGTAATAAATCAAGCCGCAAATAACTTTTTTTAAGCAGAGTTGGCTGTGGACACATCGTGTCAAGAAGCAGAAAAAACATATAACTGCTAGTCTGATAGCTGGAAGTGGCCTTCGTGTTCCCTTGACTTTGTCAAGGTGACCATGATTTAGATCATGGCAATTATAATAAAATGTTTTAACATGTGTCTGATCCAGCATTCGGCACAGATGCACCGGTTCTCATGAATCCTCACGCGATTATCAAAATCAGCGTGGACGTATTGAACTTCAAGTTCAGGATACAAGTAAAAGTAATATTTACAAACCTCTCGTTGTGGATGCCGGTAATGACTCCAACAAATACTGAAGCACAAAGATTACTCTCTTTTATGGCTTAATGTGTATAATATTATTATAATGGTTGCCAGTAACTACAGATAGTGTTCAAAGTAATAATAATGGTTTATTTAGATGGCAGATCGCATCACAGCAAGGTGTTTCCTCACCGCGTCAGCGTGAAAAGTTAAATAATGCTAAACAAGACAAGAATTACTCATTGCGCGGGTGCTATTTCCGATATGACTAAATCAGGTGGTATATATCCACTTCTTGCAACTATACCAGTGTTCATAGTCGCGTCTGCCCTAGCTGTCGCAAAAGCTGCTGCGTTGGGGATTGTCGGAATAGCGGCATAAATGTCACTAAAGAAAGCAACAACGAAAGGAATTTTACAGGAATAAAACCTACAAAAAGAACACACCAGCAAAACACAGAAAGGCGTCCAAAATTACTGGCCCAACAATAAGGAAAGGGTCTAAGATTTCCAGGAACTCTGCACTCAAGGTACGGAAAGGCTCTAAGACTTCCAGGGTAGTTTTTCACTGATGTCGTATTTAGATTTACTCGATGCTGCTAAAACATTAAATATGAAGAAAAAACTTTAGAGGTGTTTTATGCGAGACAACTTACCTAACCATCCCAATGAAACTGGAACCGGTATCATTAACCTCAACAATAGTACTGTTCTAGGCGGAATTGTTGGGTTTTTTTTGGGGACGGGTTACCACCTCCAAAAGAGTTTTTAAAATTTGTTAGCTCGGGGAATAGACCAGTCTTGTACCAACGCAGACAATAACTGACCCACCAATATGCGGCCGTGAAGCGATTGATGTACACAACGCCGTATCAAAATAAAAAAAAAAACACATCATAAAGTTGTACACGAATACACGAGTAATCGCTATCATTTTTAACAGATATTGTAGTAGAATGGTAGATATTTACGGAAGATCTTCCTCTAATAAAAACACATAACCGATGGCATATCGCATGGAAATATATTTTTTAAAAATCATTAATGATGAAATATCCGAATTACTAAATCTTACAAATGTGGATCCAAACAAAGTGGTTGTATTTTAGGAGAAGCAAGGGAAAAAAAAGTAATCTTTCATTGCAGGATATTATAGTCATGATTAATGGAGTCACCGAAAACGATATAGCTGTGATTGATAATAACGAAAAATTTAACCTGGTGTTCTTATGTCAATGATATCAGAAAATATTCGCGTGCGAGTACCAAAATCCGGTGATACAATGACCGGTCCTCTCAGCATGACTAATAATAAAATTAATGGTCTTGCAAAACAAGAATCAAACAATGACGCTGCAGCAAAGAGATATGTCGATGATAAAAACAGTCAAATTAAGGACTCGTTAACAACAATCAGTACTGGAATAATCTGATTTAGAACTGACTTTTCTAATCATGTAAACACGTTCTTGAATTTTAGTAGAAACATACATTTGAGCCATTAATGAATTTTTGGAAGTCTAGCAGTTGTAGATATTAAACTCGTTGACATAAGCGATATCACTGACAACGTATTATATACGCTAGCGTCAGGATCAGTATTGTGGTCAACGCCTGATAAATGTATTAAATATCGAGCTGAGGTTACCGGATTATACAGGCTGTCAGTCATATGTATCACAACATTCACAATATCCACCCCAATATCACGGCGTTATCCACTAACAAAATCTTCTGGATCTATGTTAGTACTATTAGATCAAAACGAAGAAGTAACATTTGAAGTGGAACCTGAGGATACAAGACTTGGCTTGATTTACAATTGGTGAATTGAATTAATCGCTAAATTACAACCTAATTGAATAATGAGCTCTCCATTCAACGTGCAACAGTGCAGATGCAATCAGGTGCGTGAATTGCAAATCAAAATATAAACGAGCGTTGATAAGTATACAGTGAAAGTTTAAAAAAATATCACAAGTATTTCTCTACCAAAGAAATTACCTTCTATAACAGTGAAATATTCCCTATATTCAACACTATGAGTTTCGTAATTATTTGTCGCTGAATTTCCCATGAAACTCATTGACGCTTTTGTCGTTCATTATACCTAATGAAATCATTTGTCTACATATTTGACATCACTAAACAAACAATAAAGACTACCATATGTGGTACTTCCACGAAAAGGTTTCACCAATTATACCATCGGTGGCACGTTTTTCTGACATCTGACACACCAAAAAGTGTTTAGGCGCAGACTAAATTGATGGAAAATTAATTTCGAGTGTATCAATGACTTAGTATCCGGCACAGCAAGCATCGCGTTGAGTAAACGTTCTCAAGTTGGATAAGCGATTGTCTGTCTTGTTCGAATTAATACGGTCAATAACGAGATTGTCGCCGATTATACCATTAAAACAATCGAAAATAAACCTGTGTGAAAGAAGTACTCTAACACCAACACCAACCATTTAGTAATTAGAATTACAAAGAACACCTAATTTTATTTTTCGTTTTCATTTTCTGATAGTTCCATCACGAGATAGTTAAGTTAACTAATAGTTAACTAATATATGGTGTTTTACGAATTCGTTTTCTATAATATTAAAACAAATGCGTTTAATTTAAATGCGAGATCCTATTTAGGTAATCACGCGTTAAACAATTTTGTTCAGAAATGTCAAATTTGTGTTTTCGCGTATAATGCCTTGATAATTCTCGATATCGTTTACCACCGCACGCGCTGCACAACAGTGCTTGTCCTCGTGTTCCATGTCTGCAGTTTATATATGTAACAGGTCCGCTAGTCCACCGTCGAATATTGTCCATGAGACGAGCAGTATTCTCAGTGGCATCTACGATTACAAAGTTCTGTTGATCCGACCAATTTCCACTTGCAAAAAGTTTGCGCAATCACTATCATTTTTGTCTAATTAGACATAAATTTGTCTAAATAATACATGGCAGCGCGCTGAGATCCGAGTTTGCAAGATTATTTCAAATCACTGATATTACCGCATCGAAGCCTCCCAAGCGATACTTCGACCTTGACAAAATTATCTGCACCGGTGTTATCAAAACGTACGCTGAAACCACAAATTTAGATAAAAAATGATCTGGAGTATCAACGAAGCTAAGAAAAGATTTTTGTTGACAATGCAGATTACACATAGTCAACATTTAAAATCGACTGCGTCAAACAGTTCGTCGATGCCACAATGAACGATCAGCGAGCACCTACGTGTATCAATTATTTGCCTTATAACAAGCAGTATTTTATCAAAATATTTGTTGTGATAGATCTTGTATCGAAAACTTGGACCATCCGAGACAACGCTGATAGGTATTGACTTACCATATTATTTTGGGTCATATCATGTAACCGCTGATATGGGATTTATATGTGTCACGTTGTAGAATTAAAACCAGATTTCAACATGGGTATGTTAGGCCCTGAGGCTATAATTTGTCGACGTCAAAATGTATGAAGGGCCAGCCAGGTAATTGACATAGCCATAAACTAGAGACGCGCAGGTTATTTTTGCCAAAGTCAGTTACGTAACATTGTTCACAGGTAAGTTGCGATTTCTTCTTTGGATCATCAAACTGTATTGTAAATATCCTTGACATACGCTTGGGAGGGGCGATGTCGGATTATTATAAACCAACCTCCAATCGGAATTGAGATAGGAGTGCCAAACATAGAATATCGAGCTTAACTATATCACCTTGAGAACCGAACTTTAAGCAGGGTTACACTTATTTTCCGAGAGACAAGGCAAATAAAACTACTCCGAGACCATTCGTTATTGACGGGATTATTATTCTGGGAATAAAAAGGAACTTCGAAACAGGTTAGTTATTATTTGCTCGATTGTTGTGAAATATTACTGCTAAGTAAGTGTACTTTAATTATTGCAGTATATCTATATATTTGAGTATATATCAAATTACCATTGTAGTTTGATTCATTAGTAGTGTTTGATGTACATGCGTATTTTGAGATATAAGCAATGTGATGCGTAGAATTAATATTGTAATTGGGTTAATTCTTAGTAACCTCATGCATGTATTCATTTGATAATTATAGATTTGCAAATGTTGAATTGAATTATAAACCTTGTATAATGATTGCGGTGTGCAACATTAGTATAGGAAGTTGTCTATTTGTTTATCCTTGTAGGAGTATCACGTGTATGGATATATCAGAGCATGGATGTGCATATATCTGTACACTTGTAGAAGTGCAATGTACAAAAATGCATCTGATTATATGATATTGTTTTGTATATAATAACATCGATAAACACCGTGTACACGTAGCAGGTAGAATGTGTATTTCGATGGGCACGAATGCGTGACCAAAAATGATAATGGCCTTTCTGTTGATATTAATTTTAATGTGAGTTACATAGCAAAAGAAATATGCTTTGCTAATGTCCGTGTATGCATTCTTTAAAAGATTTTAGGGACCAGAGGGAATTACTCAGTGAAGTGGTCCGAGTCTCTGGGAGACAAAAGAGAAGAAGTCTGAGGGACCACAGAGAATCACCCCATCAGTTGGTCCGAGTCTCTAGAAGAAACATACAGATGAGTAGGACTCAGGACAGAAGGGAAATTTTCACACACTAATTCAAAGGATGAGTTAGGCCGTCACTTGGTTGAGTGATATGATTTTAGCAGAATTGTAATTGAGAGACTACTGTTTGAATTTTATTAAATTGTTGTTCTTTAAATGTCACAATTTGTGTATTCATTAATTTAACTGTCGGCACCGCTGACTGGGGGCTCCGAGCTTTGCATATCTCTTTCACTACTTCAATTTCTGACAAAAACGAGCCAGGGTGGGTCTTCTGTATTAATTTAAGTAAATTGGGAGCACCCTACCACAAAAAGGGAAGCAACATAACCTTTACAATATGATTAATGATCCGGATATGAGCGCGTTAGCGACAATGAAAATATCAAACTTGAAATGAGTACTCGAGCCTTTTACAAATGCGATACGTGGAAACGGGTTAACGTATCAAGGAAGTGAACAAATAAACAAATGCCTGAATCGTAAAATATACAGGAGCTACAATAAATGATGTCGCGGGGTTAGAAAAACATTAAATTTCCAATAATAGTAGCAACGTTAACAGAGGAGATTTTGTTCGATTCGAAACACTATACAAAAATTACCTTCAATACATATCGTTGATCATTACTCGCATAACACTATTTCTACGAGATCGAACCGTTAGATTTTACCCCAAAAAGTGGGTATGTTTGATTTTATTTACGAGATAAGTAAGACCGATCCTGTAATTATATGGTTATTTAAGGGTTCAATCATCGATGGAGAATATGATCAGTTTGTTCGACCCAACGGATAAATGTATCGTTTAGAATCTCTCCAAGCCGAAATGGAGAATCTTGCACGGCAGTATATACAAAATTTCTTTACTCTTGTGTCAGTTACTATTAATATTTCCCAGGAAAATAATTCGTGGAAACCAACACGCAGTGAGTTTTTTTTGAGCGCGTTAGACTTAGTATTCTCGAATATCGACACGGTGGGTTGTGGAACACTTATTTCCGTTTATAGGACAGCATGTTATCCAGGGAGTTTTCTTGGGATAGGTGAGTGTCACGAGTATTTTGTGCGATTTGGACACCCCAGTCATGAAATGATAACCGTGGCGATAAACGGACCACTGCCTGATTTTACCGTGATTGAATTTCGCTTGTGTTGAGTCATTTGAGTTTACTGGTGATCTTCATCCAATATGTTATGTCTGGTTTGGTCGACATTTCTATTTTAAAAAAAATGCGCTCCAATAACGGTGTTACAATATATGCTTGATAAACGAATACTGTTGTTATTAACAGTCAGTGAAGGAACTGTATCATATCGGAAGCAGAACAAAGTCTGGTTATCGCAAGCAAGTGATTCTGACGAAAATACCGCAAAGAATCTCGGCAGAACAAATAATCGGTAAATTTACTCAAGGTGGAAGTGATCAGCAACGGCATTGTACACGACTAATCATGGATGATGCTGACTTTGATTTTATAATTTATGACACAATGAACAAAAATACATGTATCGATACACAGTTGGTATTTTTATCAAACAGAAATAGAGTCAGCACAATTGTAGAATTATAATGATGGTGAATCATCGCAGTGTGTTCATTTCAATCACCTTGGAAACTTGGGTATGCAATGAAGATTCCTTCATCCCAGGGATTAACTATTACTTTGTATTGTTGATAATCGTATAAAATGGTCAAACTAGGTTTATCTTGCAGTGTCATGAGTCAGAAAAATAACTCCTATGCGAAGAATTGTCGTGGATATCCCTGAAACCATCAACGATGATATGACTCGGCCGGGCATCGAACCGACGACCTCCTGCTTCCAAGGCGGACGCTCTAACCACTAGGCCACCGGAGTGGTTAACTGGTGCTAGTTAAGTGATCGCGGTGGTAATTGTGTGTCTTCAGGAATAACTTGCAGTTGTTCGCGTGTAAATCCACGTTGAAGAACAGCTGAATCTTGTCTGTAGATTGCGGGTCTACCTGTTGATGTACCCACGGTATAATTTTATATGTCTTAGTTCTCCAGATAGAATCATTTGCTCTTTTTCTACCACTTCAAGTTCACCAGGTTCATATAAATATCTTACGATCACATTACCCAATACTGGCTGCGTTGAAAAAGTAGTGTTTTTGTGATTGCGTTAACAGATTTCATGTTAATGGTTCAAGTAATTTCATTATTGAATACAACTATTGCACTTGATAATCTTACAAACAAATTCACGAGATATTTTGCCTTGAGTTTTTTCCTTCGCACACTGATATCCAAATAACCGCTCAGCAAGTGTTCGAATAAATCGCGATGAATTGCAGTGTGTCCTCGTCGTATTTTGACGTTATGTTGCTTCATTAACGATGAAATTCTTTGCCATGCTCAACTTGTAGAAGCTGTGGTCATCGTAGACCACCACGACGATAAATTCATTCAAACGCAGTAGCTACTTCACTTGCTGTCTTTGATAATAGAAGATCTGCTTCTTTATATCTGCTTGAAACGTGAACGAAGGTAAATGTTAGTCGACATCTTCCAATTTTGATAGTATCATGTTTAAAAAATAAAATATTAGCTTGATGAACTTCATTAGGAACACTGACATCAAAATTTGAATACTTGATTCTTTTAGGTGGTGGAAGATACATTTTCCATATTGGTTGTCGTGTTGCAGCAGCACCACGTGTAACACTGGCTGCTGCAGTGAGTTTATTGATCGCTGCTCTATCTTTCCATGATCCTCTTGGGCTGTAATAAATCGAGTCCATTATTTTAATAATTAGTTAATTAATTACTGGCTCAGAAAACTTTGTTGCCATGTGCTAGTTTACCTTTCGTAGCCGATTTTATCGACCAATTTGCTGATGATTCTTTGAAAGATTTATTTGGTATGGAATTTAGAGCATGAATCAATTGCACATCTGCAATATGTCTATCTTGTAGGATTTTACTTTCATAAGATAATCATGAACATGACATGCTTTATCAATAATGTTTATTTGATATTCTCCGGGATTTGGTTGATCTTGGTTGTCAAGTCGGATATAAGTCGAGTATCGACGAATTATCTCCTGGAAGATTTTTGTCTCCTGGGTATTTAGCCTATGGAGTTCCGGTTAACTTTGTTAACCGAGCGGTAACATCACCTCCTTTTTAAAAGAAATACCGTGGATTATAACTAAATTTAAATTTATATGTTCCACATCTTTCACACTTACCTGTAACTGCTAACCTGTTATTTTTTGTTCAAATAGTTGTTGGTTCATTTGTGGGGGTACGCGCTCTGCATTTCACACAATATAAATCAATGTTATATATCGTTCAGTCGGGCCATCACCGCTGATGCCTCGGTAATCATGTCGTTCACCTCAGAATCAAGAGTGTGGAGAGTGTGCTGAAGATGGTGGACCCGAGGCATGTGAAGTTCTTAACGACTTCCAGATTTTAGGAGGTGAGTCTGATTCATGCACCTTGACGTTTGTTTTCTTCAAACTGTTAGTCATTGAAATCTCATTAAAGGCGTGGGAGAGTCGTTATGCAAGCTTCTGCAGTCCGTCTTCCGTGTGTGACGTCAAGCCTGCGTCTTCTACGCAGAGCAAGTCACGGCAGATGATTTCAGCACGGTGATGTTGAATAGCGTGCCGTCAACCTAGGTATGAATGAACACTCCCTCTTTGCAATCTTTGAAGGTGTACTGGAGATGCATAACTAAAAAAAAAATGGCAAAGAGCGTTGGCGCAAGGACTCCTCCTTGTTTGACTCTACTAAATAACTGAGAAGGTCTCCAATGTTGTGGCATTGAAATACACTGTGTTGAGCATTGTCTTGTGGAATGGGGTGACGACAGCGAGTAGTTTTAGTGGCAGCAAATCTTCTGCAGTAGCTGTCAAGTCCGCTCAGACTGGCCAGGTCAAACGCCTTGATAGGTCTATGAAAGCGATATAGAGGGGCGTCTGCTGCTCGCAACACTTCTTCTGCAACTGGCGTAGTGAAAATATCATGACAAAAGTTGACTTGCCGGTTCGAAAGCCACACTGGAACTCTGGGTAGACACGCCAGGCAAGGGTCTGCAAACGTTCTAAAGCAACATGGGCGAACACCTTTCAGACGATGCTGTTTATGGAGATAACGCGATAATTGTTTATGTCTCCTTTGTTATTGTACAAAGTGAGGATCTTGGTGTCACGAATACCCTGGCGTGTGTGTCCCTATTCTCGGCAGATGAGTATGTTCATGGACTCGAGCACTGCTGATTTTCCGTTCTTCAGGACTTCGGGCGGAATGATGTCTCTTCTGGGAGCCTTCCCACATGCGAGAAAGTCGATGACGTTTTCGAGCTTTGCGATTGTGACTGGCATGTTTAGGATGGTGTCCAGGACGGTGTCAGTCGCGATGTTTTCGGTTCCATACAGTTCTAGATAGTGATATCCCCATCGCTGCAGATGTTTCCCCATGTCTCTCATGAATTTTCCTGTCTTGGAATTGAGGGGGCGGGGGAGGTTTTGGAGGGGGGGGGGTTCTGTCGCATTCTTGATACTTTGATACATGCCTCTTGCGTTCCCGGCTCAGGAGCTGTATTTTGTACTGGTGCAGAGGCCATTATGTGTTGACTCAGCGGCGGAAGGTCTGCTGTGCGTTGTTCCTGGCAGTCCTGAGGGTTTGTAGTGTACTTTGGCTAAGTGCACCTTTGTATTCCAGGATGCTTTTTCTCTTCTCAGCAGTCACTGACTCCATCAAATCCCAGTTGGCCCCATACCAGTCGGCATTTTTGCACTCCTTCTTCCCGTAGGCAGTGATGGCTTAATTGTACACAGAGTCACGGAGGTGGTGCCACTTAGAGCTGATGGTGTAATCAAGCGTCGCTTTGGTAGGAGCTTGCTGAAGTTTGCTGATGAACTGCTGTGTTTACTATTGGCTGCTTGCACAGCTGGCGGTGATGCGATGGCGACCCTTCTTCTTGGTGTGGTACAGCCTCTAGGGTATTATTTGCACCTTGGTGGTTACGAGAGAATGGTCTGTGACACAGCCGGCACTGTGGTATCTGTGGGTTAGGAGAACAATTGGCAGGTTTGCACTCCTGGTGAAGGTAAGGTCTAGCTGGTGCCAGTGGCGTGAATGTGGGTGTCTCTGTGACAGCGGGTGGATCTCCTTATATTTGAAGAACGTGTTGGTCACGCATAGGCTGTTAAAGCAGCGCATCTCAAACAGTTGCTGCCCATTATTATTGATCCAAGGGAACGACGAATGCCGATACAGCTTGGCACCGATGGTGTCTCAGGAGTTGGCAGAATGACGATGAAGTCAATGTCAGACTGCTTTAGGGGCTCTGTCTCCGGATTTTTTTGTCGGGCTTTGCTCCCTTATCCTTTCTCTTGAGGTGGTAAGGCCGCAAGGTAACAGAGGCTTGGAATCGGAGTTTTCCTTCTCGTAGATGAGCTTCCATCCAATGTTTACGAGTCGCATCTCCCCAAAGCGACTGGTTTTAAGGCGCCAGTGGCTCGCTTTCACCCCTTCTCCTGTTAGTAGAAACATGGTCTGCCTGACTTCGAAGCTAAGCCACTCGTGAAGGCCAGAAGCTGGATTTTAGTTGACAAAAGTGGTCAGAGACGCAAGCCTTATTTTGCATTTCTGAAGGATTAGGGCGCTTGTCAACCTTGGACCACAATTCCTTATACAAATTTTTGGTTTTTATACTGAAACAAAGACTGCCATCAACCCCTTTCTTTTACATTCATTTTTGAAAGTAAAGAGCTATTTTGAATATTTTCCTGTGACAATGTATCTGTTGTGACTAGATAACTCTTACCCCTGTCTAGCTCCAGCTGAGTTATCTCTCTTAAATGCAATGAAGTACCTAGTTTTGTCCTTGTTGCTGTTACTGTAGGGTTTAACTCAAGGTAGGATCGAAAGTATATTTATTTCACAAAATATTAGTATTGATGTCTATGGAAAAACAACTGGTACTTTAATACCATATACGAAAACATGTAAGTCAAGCTGGCTGTTTATTTTCAGCCAGAGATACGAATTTGATCTCCAGTGCTAATCTAACTTTGACAAGTAGTTAACATACAAGCCAACCCATTTTCAAATCTAACTCAAAGTAAATATAAACCACATTAAATATTTAGTTTCTGTGTGAATTTAGAAATGCTCGGCTTAGGATAATTTGGTTCATGGAAACTACCTTAAAAATTAGGAAAGGTGTCAAAATACGAAACTATCTAGTTGGACCTTATAGCTCATCATACGCGAAAACGGAAGTTTAAATATACGTCATTGAGTCGGGTTCACCGTAATTATGAACTAGCAGAGCAGAAAATAGAAGTTAATCCAGAGAGCGAATGTATGACGCAATTTGATACTTACTGTGCTTGACAGCGATCTGTTTGTTGGAACGGTGATTTATTCTTTATTTGCGTTGAAAGATTATTCCAAAAGGAAAATATGGCAATATCCAAGAGAAGGTAAGCTACACAGTAGTCTTTCTCTGTTGCTAACAGCAAATTAACATAAGTGGAGGAGAATTAGGATATTAACAACGTCGGCACACAAGATGTCTTCAATCTAGGTCTCGGTCAAAGTTGCATTTTTATTTGGTCCTGATTTTAATTTAATAAAGCACTATCTTCATTTTTATTGCACATTCATGTTGTTTTCTTTAAAACTATAATAGTTTGCTAATATACTCAACACACTATGAGGGGATTAAATGAATGGTGAAGACGAACAAAGGTTAGGGTTGTTTTTAATACATACATTTCAAATTAACTTAAGTCATCACGTTTTTTATTTATACTTTACATCTGACATTGAGTATTTAACGTTTGTGTATTAGAATAAGGAAGAGCTTCTTTTCACAATTCTAATAGCTAAATAGGCAGGCTGCTACTTTTATAAGGTAATAAATCGATGTTATCCTTGACCTTAATCATGACTACCGAACATTGTATTTTTGTCAAATTTTTGTGTGTCTGGTATAAGTGGCCAGGTCATGACTAGTGATGGGAATCGGTTAGAAGTTCATAATCGATCATCGGTTGCACACAACTTACTGATAATCGATTATAATCGGTTGCTAACTTTCTACAAGTAAGTTTTAATTTTTGTTGTTACAGAGTTATATCTTTGTTCAAAAGTTTAAAATGTAAAAAAAATGTATAGAAGTTAATCTCTCTCTCTCTCTCTCTCTCTCTCTCTCTCTCTCTCTCTCTCTCTCTATATATATATATATATATATATATATATATATACTTTAACCTCAAAAGCAACTTTCTTTGGCTTATCAGTTTTATGCAGCTGAAAGACTTAACAATCCCCCAGAACACTTTTATTCATATGTGATTTTTCAATTGTTTAAAGTATAGAAAGAAATGTTTTTCTTGCTTGTCATTAGTTACTAATACTACAATCAAAGCAGTTTAAACAAAACAAAAGAACACCAATTACAAAAACTTTCAAACTAACTGAACTATTTATCAGCAAAATCATGTAATGTTTGAGCAATGCTGAACACAAAAATCATTTTTCAGAATACTGTTTCTCCTTGTGCTTGTTACACTGACACTACCAAATTACCAATAGTTAATGTTTTTGTTTAAGAATATTATCAGGTCCACATTGTCACAACTTAAACGAGCCCGTTTCTTGCTGGCAAGATGTCCAGCCAGACTAAATACCCTCTCACTGGATACTGATGATGCCGGAATACTTAGGTACTTCCGATCTAGTAAGCTAAGATGGGGGTAGAACTGGCAGTTTTGTTTCCACCACTGTAACATTGTGAGATTGGTATCATATGGAGCAGCAACTAGATATCTAGAAACCTCCTGGTGGATGACATCTGTTATTGGCTGTTGACTTTCACCAAGGCAAACAACATCTTGCAACCAATCATCCATGTCAACATTGACCTTTGCTTTCTTGTTTGGCGGACTAAGTGTAACCACAGTTTTAGTGTTGTCATCTCTGACATTTAGTAGTGATGGTGCAATTGGTAGAGGTGGCAATGAGTCTGAAGGTTGTTCATCACTAGTCCCTGGCTCCACTTGGACATTCACTTTAACATCAGCCATATCAAGAGCAACCTTCAAAAGCAGAGCATGTCCATCTGCTCGCTCACTGTCAGATAGAAACTCCAGATCCTTCATAGTATGATTCAATAAACAGCCCAACAGAGCTAGATCTTTGTCCTGTGTACTATTGTCAAGTTCTTGTCTCATTACATCTTTAAGTTTAGCGATTGAAGGTAGATCATCAGCATTTGTTTCTATACATTTGGTAAGTTTAAGAAGTATTAGGATAACTTTATGAAGGGTTGGTGATTTGTCTCTGCATACACTATCTGTTGCATTCAGGAACGGTGAGAGAACTTCCACAAGTTTTTCAACCAATGCTTGTTCGTCAAATGTATAGACATAATTTTTCAATGTTGCGGCTGCTGACTTGCTTATGTTTGGGTCACTGATAACAGCCATAATAGCAGGTGTTTGCTCAAGCAGTCGTTCAAGCATGTCATGAGTGCTATTCCATCTAGTTGGAACATCCATCTTGAGCTTGTGTCCTCTAGCACCTATGTCAAGTAGTAACTGCTGCTTTCTCATTAACAAATCATTTATGCTCGTGCTTTGATGGAAAAAAGTCACCAGTTTGCGCCCCTTTGCAATGATTCGTGACAGTTCTGGTATAGCTAAAGCTTTTTTCACAATAAGGTTGAATCTGTGACCATAACAACCAAATCGAGTCCATTGAAGTAAATCAAAAGCCGTGATCTCATTGGCTGCATTATCAGTTACTCCAGTTGGTGTTGGAAGATTCCATCGCCTCTGAGTGGCCAACAGGCTTTCTTTTATATTTTCCCCAGTGTGACTACCTTCAACTTTTCGTGTTTCTAAGACAACACTTTTCAATTCCCAATCTTTGGAAATAAAATGTGCAGTCACTGTACTATAACTTTCTGTATTTAATGAAGTCCATGCATCGTGAGTAACAGCTATATCAAGAACATCATGTAGTTCCTCTTTTACTTTTTTCTCAGCCTGGTCTTTCTTCTCAGCTAGTTTGGAGGACACTAATTTACGACCTGGAATTTCATACCTGAAAATGTAAAGTTTGAAACATTTAGTCATGGTAGTCAAACAAGACATGTATTTGGAATATTGACTGTGTCTAAATATAGTGAAAACAATGAATTTATTTAATGTTCATTTAGACAGGACAGCATTATATTTAATTAAATACTGCTTAATTTAGGTATGAAAATTCAAAATTCAACAGTGTTGACATCTATAATTAAATGGATTCACACTTTTTTTCTTTTCTCACTGTCAGTTTAAATAAATATTGCTAATTTTTAATGTTATCATTTAAAACTTACCTTGGATTAAGAAGCATCACAAAGTTTCTAAAATATGTATGATCAACAAGGCTTAGCGGAAGAACTTTGCCAACAATAAGTTTCAAGAGTGCATCATCAATTTCTTTCTGCTTTGTAGCTGACATCCTTTCTGTTGGCTTCTTAAATTGTTCATCAATCTTAGTCTGTTTGGGTGGCTGGAGGGAAACATCAGCACCTCTTGCTGTCGCTGATCCCATTTCCTTATGGTCATGATCAAGATGAAAGGCCAAATTTGTAGTATTGCCTGGAATGTATTTGAAATAAATGTTTTTATATTGAGAAGAAAATAGAGCAAACAACAAATTCTTTATGCACAAGTATCTTAAATGAATGGAATGAAATTATTTAAAGAAAATCAGGATTAAAATTAATATTAAATTTGTATATATATTTTAAAATTAATCTGCAACATTTTAAAAAGTTATTTTATGTTTTTAAATAGTCACATGTCTCAGGGAATATCTGTAACAAACCTCAGAGATCACTTTTCCGTCATTATCATATATGCCTAAATAGCAGGATAATCTTGTGATTATTTATGTATTTCAATCATAATCATGACATGGAGCTTTATTATGAAAAGAAATTTGAAGTATTTTAACAACAACACATGCTATATTAGAGGAAAGCACAAAGTACACAAATGATTTAATGAAAATAAAATTCTTGATTTAAAATATTTGATACTGGAATGCCATGAAACGTTTTTCCGTGTGCGTGCGTGCAACTCATTTATTTTATACGAGGTTGTTCTGTCTCCTAATAATTGCATTCGTCGTTGACGACATTATTTGTTTCCAAATTATCCAAAAAAATCTAACTATGGTGTATGTTTATATATTTGGAAGTTATGAAGGGAATAAATAATTTAGCTTTACTGTTGTGGATCGGATGGCTAATATGGTTCCACAGTCCTAAAATGTAACGCGTATCACATGATAATTTCGTTTTCGTGTAGCACTACAAAAAAATTAGAATATTGTTCATTTTTTTGCACTATGTATTGGAGAATGTGTTTGCCAAAAATAAATGTATCCCCGCGTTGATTTCAATGAGAATAGCTGGACCTACCTTTGTTTGCATATTCCTTTCTGCAGAGTTTGCATATGACCTTCGTTGTATCTAAATTCTCCTTTGTCGGTGGACCCTCCTGTATTTTGTAAAATCCAAAATATGTCCATACACGAGAACGAGCTTTTCCTCCAGGATATTGATATATTATTTTGCGATCGTTTTCATCCATGGCACGTGTATGATATTTAGCGGGGTTTTAACATTTTGTTCGGAATCCTCGGTTTTCTTCCCAACAAACAAAGGGATTGAACTAGTCTGTGCCAAGCGCTTCACAGTTGTCTCCCTTACCATGCAATCGATTATGGCGTTTCACAATCGATTGGCGAATTGGTTCACTCAACCAACTGATTATCGATTATAATCGATAATCGGAACAACACTAGTCATGACAATTAATTTATCCCCAAAGTAAAAAAAAATACTTTCCAGTCTTAGTTTATCATGAAGGAGGTATTAGGATACATTTCAGCACATTATTGGGTACATGATGGATGCAAATGAAAGTAGATTTCAAACAATTTGAAGATAAATGTCCAAAAAATACCATTAGGAACGTTAATTCTTCAACATAATCAACAGCATGTAATACCACAAAAAGATAAAAGGTAATAATGTTACTGTTCTGTATAAGGTGTATAAAATAAAGGTCAATATTTCTATATAAAAATCTGAAGTATTAGAGAATAACTGAGGTAAACAAATGTCAGGCTTTTTTGTTAATACAGTTCAGCTTTGTTGTTTTGGTTTGTACAGCTTCAGTTTGGTTACTGGTAATATGGGTTCAGTAAAAAATAAATGGATATAGGTATGGAGTAACCCTGACAGGTGGAATACAGCAAATATTATAGCACAGTGTTCTTGACAAGTTTAATTATTGTTCAAGGTTGTGATCCTTACTTTGCAGATTTTTTCTACTTTGATTTGTGTCTGGTTTGTGGATTAATCTGTCTCAGATAAGGCATTCCTTTTGACAAATAAATTGTGTTTGTAAATGTGTTATCAGCAGTCCAATCTATGTTAACCAGCACTCAAAAGAACATCTGTCACGTGTACAGGATTCAAGACACAATGCTATACACTAAGTGCAAATACTATGTTGTATGTCTTAAGCAGAATTCTCATTACCTTTTTGAAATTGAAAGTCCTTGACCATAAGTCTCTGGATAATGTGGGTTCAGAACAACAAAAAAATACCTGTCAGGTTCATGGTGAGAAAATCTGGATTCCATACAAGGTCAATAAAATCATTATATTTAAAGTAAGCCTTTAAACTTTTACTGAATGAAACCCATCGTCTAAGAGAATTGCAATCATCTGGTTTAATTTCAGTTTTATTGCTCAACACAAAAGTTCATGGAGATGGTAATGCCAGCTAAGTAAATTGAAAGCATCTAATGTATCAACATTATACTTATCTTACTTCTCCAGTACTGATCCCTCGGAGTTCTATCTTTGATATACACATCTGAAAGCCAGATAGAAATTTCTATCTAAATGCCAGTGTATACATCTTTAAGGTGTTTTAACAGGCAATGCCTTACAGTATGTGATGGCATTTGTATTTCCTTGACTTCATGTATTGACCCCATGAAAAATGAGCGTTATTATGCAATGCACATCTGAAATCCAGCCTGAAATGTCCATCAAAATGTCAATCTTTATGGCATTAAGGCATTTGAAATGCATTGCCTAACATGTTGGTACATCATGGCATGTTTCCTAGAAACTGACAATATAAAAAGGGAGTTTATTCCACTATAGTCTGTATTTAGAATTGCCACCTGCTCAGTAACTTTCAACCACATTGGCAGCTCAACTTAGCAATCACTTTTTTAGCCTGTGTGCACTCTGTCCATTCATCAATCACTTTAGAGTCTGTGTATACTGTCCATTCATCATGACTTTAGATTCTGTGTATACTCTGTCCATCCAGCAGTTATTTTGGATTATGTTCACAATCTGTCCATCCAGTAATCATTTTGGAGTGTGTATAGTCTGTCTATCCATCCGTCACTTTGGAGGTTTTGTAATATCTGTCCATCCAGCAATCATTATGGATCTTTGTATAGTCTTCCAATTCAGCAGTCACGTTGGAGTCTATTCAAAGACTGCCCATTCAGCAGTCACTTTGGAGTCTGTTCATAGACTACCCATCTAGTAATCACTTTTAGAATCTGTGTATTGGTCTGCCCATCCAGTAATCATTTGGGAATTTGTATAGTCAAACTATCCAGTAATCATTTTGGAGTCTGTGCATGTTCAGCCCATCCAGTAATCATTTTGGAGTCTGTGTATGTTCAGCCCATCCAGTAATCATTTTGGAGTCTGTGTATGTTCAGCCCATCCAGTAATCATTTTGGAGTCTGTATAGAGTGTTCATCCATATCATTACTAGCAAAGGTTCCGATACTATAACCATATCTAGCCTTATTGTACTGAACATATATTTCTGTGCTTCGGGTATCATATGTGAGTTTCATTGAATATGGCAGTAAGCCACCGCATCAAATCAAAATAAGTTTTTGTTAAAATTTTAACATTGTTCCTACCTGATCGAGACAAGGGAAGTACACAACTTGAATGGACTGATAAATAAGCAATTTTCCATTGCTGGTCTGTGTTTGCACAAACTCTTTTCACTCATATAGACCTGTAATGGCCTCCCTTTGGTATGTAGTCGTACTTTTGATGTTAAACTTACAAAGTATCCATTATAGGTCAATTACCTCTGCAATTTTCGGCCAATGTACAATGCACAATGCTAATTGTTAGTTGGCATTACATATTAAGGGATGCAACTTATGAAATCCAATAGATGTTGCTGGGACAAAGCACCATCTGTTCGATCCACCGAGGTGTAGATACAGCTGTTACATTGGAACCTTGGCTAGCGAAGATGGTTCATCAATCCAATAGTTTTGAATCAGTATTTAAGTTTTAAAACAAGCTTAGTATTAATGTTGTTTTTTTTAAATTTACTTGGCAGGCTTGAAAATAAGGGGGTCTTTTATTAAGAAATGTCTTTTTCAGTATTTGCTAACCCATAGTTCAGCAGGTTTCAAAATTTTATCAAATACTTGACTACTTAGTGCAGAATATAAACTTTAAAACTATTTTATCAGCTCTTTTACTGATGTACAGGGTGTAAATATGCACACTGCTAGTATGCCTATGTCAGCCTCTGTGCCATTGGAATAACTTCACTAAATATAGATCAGGCAAAAAAGCTCTTTAATCAATTGGACGATTACAGAGCTGTGGATTCTTTCAGCAGATTAAGGCTGTTTGCTTTACAGGGGGAACCTAATTACTTTCTTTATTGTTTGGTGTGCTGTGATTTGGTTCATACATTGACTTCAAATTAAGGATCTGCTAAAGGAGTTAATTGTCACCTTTTGATGGTAGTCCATATTTCATGTTGTTAAAGAGACTGCTCAATATTAGAGCATTTACTTGAATTTAGACTGCTGATCTCCTTTTTGGGGTTCACTCCTGGACAGACACTGAGCAATCTACTGAAGGCCTTTTACTGACTCTGCCAATTAATTGACACAGATTGCTCATTAAGAGTTATTTGTTTTCATTTTGTGTGAACTTAGAAACAAGATGCCATACAAGTAAGTTTCTTATGCATGTTTATCATTTCTTTTTTAGTCGAGATTTTAATGTTACATTTTTTGTTTTCTGTAATGATACTCGTAAATGAGGTAAAAGAGGATTAGTATTGTTTCTGCCAAGGTGGATTGCAGTGTTCTTTGCCCACCTTATGATACTGACATCATCAGTAGTAGATTTAACATAATACATGGCAGACCTTGCATATATCTGAATATGAAAAGTTAAAACCATGTTTTGTCATTCATTGTAGATGTTGCCTTTGTGTAATTCTGAAGCATATTACATATTTCTTGTGTCACATATACAGTTATGATTAGTATACCTAAAAAGGGCAAGCATTTTTAATGCAGAGGCTGTCTTGGTGGGATGATGTACTAAGTGTAAATGACAAAACCAGTAAAATCTCTTTCCATTATTTTATATGTAATTCCTCAAAAAATAATATGACCATTCTGGTGGCAGAAGGTTGCAGGCTTGAGCTCTGACTGAGTCATACTAAAGACCTTAAAAATGGTACTAGAAGCTGCCTCACTTGGTGCTCAGCAGTAAGAGGTTAATAACGGATTGAGGATATTTTAATCGATAGGTATTAAAATGAATAAATCTTTAGGCTAATCATGTATCAGTAATACTCGTCATGGCGTGCTTACAAAAATACTGGTGGCACTGTGTCTGATAGTCCATCTAGTGTCAAGATAAAACAGTACTCTTTGAATTATGATGTTAAAAAAGATAAGATACTTTACAGTTAGTATGTAAAAACTGGCAAAGAAAATTTCGTAATACTTAGAAAAGCATTAACCTTTAACTCGCAAACAGGTAATTTAGGATTTTAAATTCAGTTTTTTAAAAAGTTGAAACTAAATGTGTTGTAGTTATGTGGCACAGGAAATTGTGACACAGTTTTTAAAATACAGAGAATGGGTAGAGGAGTGACGTGATTTCAAGCTCATGGTTGATTCTTTAATGGTAATTGTTGCACAAGACTGATTTAGATTTAGTGATAGGCTGTAATACACCACTCCCTGGATAACTCGTGCCTTGATAACACAGGGTCAGGAATGTACACCATTTTTTTTAAAACCTGAAAATACTTCAAAAATTGATCCCTATTTCTTGAACTTTAAAAAATTGCAATAAAAATTGGTAACTGATATGTTTTTTATGGTCAAAAACAGTAGATATGACCTGGAAACATTTGTTAACATTTTGAAATTATCATTTTTTAATAAGTCATAAAACTGGTTACATTTTCTTTCCCAAACAACATTTTTAGTACCCCTTAATTTAAGATATTCAAGGAAATTTTGATCAATGAAAATGTCACATGCTTTGTGTAAGCAGTACATTAATATTTAAATGCCAATTAAATAATTTTTATTAAGTGAAATTTGTTTAAATTCTTTTTTTTAGTTCCACTTAAGCATTTTCATCATAAATGCAATGTTTATTTAAATGTAACATGTGTCAATCTACCATAACAGCTAAATTAAAAGCCAGCCTCCTTTGTATATCACGTTAATTGTGTCTTTTGAATCAAATAAAAGAGGTGGAATATTTAAAAAAAAAGTTAAAATGCACTGTTACTTAAAATCTAGCAGCCCTGGTCATATCTCGAATGAACTCACTTCATTTGATCAATAGAACACTTTTTAAAATTTTGTTGTGTATATAGTATAAACTACATTAAATTAACCAACTCTTTCATAACTGTGATCAAAGATAGGAATGCAACAAAACGAATCAAATTCTCTGTAAAATTAAGATCATGTTTTCATAGATACAGAACACTGTGGACAAATGATTTTCAGGGAATTTCTGAACTGGCACATAGAGATATCATCAAGGATAATAAGAAGTTTCACGTTTACTTTCATTGAAATCACAACATCAATATTGTACTAATTGAACAATACAAAATTTTGTTCATTGTCGGAGTTTGTCTCACAAAACAAATGTTGCTAGTTTTTTGGGGGAAAAAAGGGAATCTTGTTTGCTGGTATATCAACACATAGTCTAGTTTCCTGCTACGTTAACTCCCAACTTGTTAGTATACAATTTAATTCTGCAACCAGTTGGAACAGTGTTTCACATGTTGGAAATTTTGAAAATGTTATTTATGCAGAATAACGAACAACTTCATTAAAAAAAGCATGTTATTTACAATTATTATCAGTGTGATTGTTAAAGGAGGATTTAGTCATTAAACAGCCATATTCCCTACTCTTCACATTTTTTTCGGTGTATAAGAGGATTTTTTTTCAATCATTGGAAGCCCCTCGATAATTTGTTCCCTTGCTTATAGTGCAGTCTCTGTTTGTGAACCCTGTTCTGCACGAGTTATTGAAGGAGAGGTGTATACAGCACACATGGTCTTTATTTAGTGTTGTAATATATAGAGCTGATGATATGCATGTATTGTATTATCATAATATATAGAACACGTTACTCTGGTAGTCTTCTGCTGTACTGTAATATATTGAACACATGTTGTTGTTGGGTTTAACGCCATTTGTCAGCACACGATACGCTATACATGGCAGCCAGTATTAATGGTGGAGGAAGAACCCGTGAAATTCTCCAGAAAGAACCACTGACCCAGGAGAAGCTACTGGCAAGCTTTCTTACATACCCACATTGGCCGAATACGAGACTCAAACCCACCACGCAGACAGAGGTGATATTGCAGTGATCCATAACATAGAGCGCTTTAGACCACTTGGCTACTTGTGTCCTTTAGAAGACATATTTAATGTTAGACTTTAATAATAATAATAATACATGTAATAATAATAAAAATTATAATTATAATAACAATAATGCTTTATTTATAGTGGGTTACTCATTAGTCAAGGACTACTCTCCCTTGAGGCCCTCTTATGAAGAATATAACAATGTACATTATATGAAGATAGCAATAATTACTATTTAATTTAACATGTTTAGTATTAAAGTATTATTTTTGTTGGGACACTATATTTATTGGGAAACCATACATGAATTTTAAAAGTAATTATTTTCGTGCACTGTCTGTTCTGGACATATTGTTCTCTTAGAATCATGTTTTGTGAGACACATTTTAATCATTCAAAAATTCAAAATTGTTTGAAAATGTATTCCAAATGAAATTTTATTTTAAAAAGTATAAAACTGTACTTGATAAAATTCTTTAATCCACTGCAGCAGCATCTCATCATTACATCCCTTCTCCTGCACATTTATGATCTATTCTTTTGGTGCACAAGTATATTTTTAGTTTTATTATTCCGTGAGTTGTTACAAGGCAACACATCACCTGAGGTGAAAACTGCAATGATAAAAGTTGGATTTTTTTCAAATCTGCACCAGTTTTACTAATTCTCACTCTTCTGACCCCCATCTTTTCTTCAGTATGTCCAGGAATACCATCAAAGTCCATGAGAATTTCATCCATGTTAATGATCATATTGTCTGCAAAATCATCTGCTTCTCATTTGGCCTACACGAATTCATCAGATGATTATATTTTCTCCAAATATATTGGGTCATCGATGACCATTCACAAGCACTATATTTGTGTCACTTTATAAATTGTTCAGTAGTATCAAGTTATTTTTAGAATTTCCATGAATAGCCTTCAAAAGGAACCAAAAATGGCTTCCAAATCTTGGCCGTCTTTGTAAATCCCAACAAAATAACCTTTGTATTGATATCTTTTTTTTTTTAAAAAACCAGCTTCAGTATCTAAATAACAATAACCTATGTCTTTAATGTCCTGTCAGAAAGTTCAAAGAAGGATTTTACCACTAGCTGCCAGTTGTGTTTATTCACCACAAAGTCGTGGGTTCGATCCCCAGCCGAGTTATACCAAAGACTTATAAAAATGGTATTAACAGCTACCAAACTTGGCATTCAGCATTAAGAGGTTAGGGTGGGACATCATGCTACATGTCTGGGACATGTTGCCCCAGTGCTAGACATCACTATAAACTGCCTCACTGAGACATCGTAATGATATGAATTAAAAATTGTTAAAGCTGCGTTAAAAATCCCAATGACATGCACACACACACACATATATATATTTAGTATTATACCATAAAATATGGAACACATAATTTAGATGTAGCACACTTATTATACTGCTATTGCTCAGTTTAAATTATATGAATTGGTCTCGTTTTTTTTAACTCCATAATTCTGCTTCCCCCCCCCCCCCCTTTTTTTTTCTTCTTCATATTCAGTAGGGGCAAGTGTCCACATTTACCATATCTTTTATACTTTCCTGGATATACTGGTATATCATATACTTGCATTCAAGTTGGGTCCATTGGCATTTACCAATTTCATTGACTCAGATCTGCTATTGTATACGGTGAAGTCATTTCGGAGTCTATGCAGTTTGTTAGTAGTAATGATTAAAACAAGTATGTGGACCTTCGTCTGCCATCATATTATGTGGTGACAGATCAGTTTTTTTTTTTTGTTATTTGCAGCTGGACCCAGCTTATAAATGCAGGAATATACACTAAGTGGTTTTGATCATGGGAAAGGGACAAGTGCCATTAGGAAAGTGAAATATTCAGCTTACTGTCCCAATGTAATCCTGGTAATCAGCTCTTTGTTAGGTTTGTTCTTGAATCACAAGTCCTATTACATATTTAAAGAAAAATAAAGGTCCCAATCCCATTTTCTTGTACTTCTGGGGGTTGCAGACTCCTGTTGGGATGAAGAAGTAAGGGTAAATAATTTTATTTCATTCTCTTGTCCTTTTAAATAGTTGGAGAAATGTAATGTTTTTTTTTTTATATATATAAAAGAATATTCAGCATAAGTCAGAAATTTTTCTTTTTTAAATTTATCATGTCCCATTATTCTAGGTGAGGCAATTTTGGAAAGCTTGTTGACAAATACACTAACCTGATATAGCTTCAGATTTGGAATTCAATAATTTATTCAAAATGAAAAATGTTCCATTTCCCAAAAAATAAGTTACATATAGAAAATTTTATGAAGAACATTTTAACTGATATTCTAAAGTGTAATTGTCAGTGTACAGTAGAATCTCATTAGTTTGAACACTGATAACTTTGATTGTGTACAGTAGAATCTCATTCGTTTGAACACATTTGGTTCCGATAACTTTGTGTAAGCTTAATGTTTGAGACCCAAGAGGTTGTTTACACCAGCAATATATTCAATTTTGTTGACTAACCTGTAGATCTGTGAAAGCAATATGCATGGTCCTTAACGATATTTGAGCTACCAAGATTCTACAGAATAGGTTTTCATTTTAACAATGAACCTTTTTTTTGAAGAAGAATGTTTATTGATATAAACAAAAATGATGTCATCATGCAGTGTCAACACATTGTTCAAGTTTTTGTGAAAACCAATGTTAAAGATTTGTGATAGCCGGTATTAAAATTATTATGAAAGGCAATAACTTGAAGACATCACTGCATTTTGCAGGACTCTGTGTCTATGAAATGTTTTTTAACAGTACATGTAAATATCCCTGACTACAAAAACCAGGTACAGTGGAGTCCTGTTATGATGTGCTATATTATAACTTGAGTTCTGGTACAATGCTGTCAAAACACAGCTTCCAATTTTTTAATTGCATTCCTCACAGTGTTAGCCAAGTTGATTTAGCTGTGGTACATTTCAGTAAACCTATAACCAACAGATCATAATTGATGTTCTTTTTCCATTCCTCCCCATTGTACAACTACAAACATTCATAAAGTTTTCAATAATTTGGAAATACCATGATTGGGTACATTTTGTATTGGTAGTTGTCAGTTTTCTGACGTAATTTGCAAGTACACATATTTGCTTATATAAAAATATAGTCATCTTCCTCCTTCATATAAAAATAATATAAAATAATACATTGCTTCCAGGGAAGTTCACTTTTATTAAGTTACTACTCAGAAACGGTGACTTGGTGCTCATTTTAGGTCATGCCGTTGAACCATTACCTTATATAATAATAATAATAATAATAATAATAATAATAAATATTTTATGGATGTAAAACAATTAGTTCAAAACTTATTTTCCCTTGTGAACCTCAGTTTTGTACTCTGTACAGGCAAATAAATATATAAAATACAGCTGGGAGACAAACATGATACAAAAAAGTATAATTGATTAGTGTACAAGCTGGTTTTAGCACACAAAACATTGTGTACACCAGCATGCATGATTGAAAACTTTCATGTGCACACACACACACACACACACACACACACACACTTTCTTGGTATGGACTTGCAAAGAGTGTCTGATACAAATAATTAACAGATATCAGATCTATTCATTCCAGATTATAATGCACTGATCAATTTTTTAAATTTCATTTAAATTATGTAGATGCAGATGTCGACATTAAAGTGCCAAAGACCTCTGATCAGGAAAAAAAATAGTTAAAATGTTATTATGTTACAAAAGATCAACCTGCTGTGACAAGTGTTACTGCACTAACATAATGGCCTGATTTGGTACCTATGAACTAAAGGACTTGCAGATAGTCTCATTTAGGGATGGTCAAAAGGAGAGATTTTGTTGTATGATAATGGTCACATATCCCTGACTTTCATTTTATCTGGCTCTCATGAGTGTAGAAAGGTAATAAACATTGTGTCATTAAATTCATCTGTCATTAAATTTATCTGTCATTGTTTCTGTTTGTTGCTCCATCACACCTTGTTAAGGTTTCTATTTTATGTCAGATAAAAGATGAAGGGAGATGCATTCATGTTCTGTGAACACATTTTAAGTTGGATTAAAGATGAAGGGAGATGCATTCGTGTTCTGTGAACACATTTCTGATGATTTTTTTTTTGTTACAGAACCTGCATATCATTAGGCAACTTGGTGTGTATTTTGAGTATGTTTTCCGCTTTAGTTCTATACTTAGGAATTAATGACTGGGGAAAAGTATTTGTGGATTTCTACACGTTGCAATAACCACTTAAAGATCATTATGTCGTGTAATTATACCTTTCTTTTCCTTCATTCTTTTCCTTCATTTAGGTGACTGTGGCCATAAGTAATTCACTCAGATAATCATGTACTCTGTGCTCGATGGAGATATAAAACTGATCTTTAAATATCAGTTTTTATATGATAAAAATAGGCTGTTTTGACCCGTTTTACTGGCATGGTTTAGAAGGCCGAGTCTTATAAAATGTATTAAAGAAAGAAGGCTTGGGTTTAACAAAAATGGTAACATATCTAAAAACCAGATTTTCCCGAAGAAAATGAAATAGGAATACTATAGTTTGAATGATATGTCTATTCATCTGCCATTTTTAAAAAAAATACACTTACGTCTAAAACCTTCTTACCTACTTTAGATGTACATGTATGATATACACATGGTTGTCTGTAAAGACAACATTCCTAAAGAGACATATCATTACGACATTATAATTTATAAGAAATCATGTATATTTCATAAGAGACATGCATGATTTATGGACTTTTATTTCACAAGATTACTTTTTGACAGTAAGCACGCGATATTAAGAGAGAAAACATTGTCCTTAGAAGAACACATTAATACGTTACAGGAATATGATCTAGTTCCTATTTTACAAGCAAAAAGAATGCATTATATAAATAACTATATTGTCTAGCAGTCATTATATCAGACCTTAGATGAGTTTAATAATTCATTTTATTATATACATGTACTTGTTATTGGTGAAAAATGATCTTTTTATCCTTCATTCCTATAATTTCATGTGTGAAAATATAAATTTCCCATCTTGCCATATGATGCTTGATTGTGTGTGCCTACAAAAGTTGTATCTGCAAAGACAAAAAAAAGAGTACCTTTTGACCTAGAACAAACAATAGAAACTGCCTTCCATTTCAGATTAAGAAAATAATCTTGGATTTTGAACAGGCTATGAAAGTTAGATAAATTTATAAATAGGGGGTCATATGTGGGAGTTCACAGGTTCAAACCCAAAGACTTATAAAAATGGTACTAACAGCTGTCTCGCTAGGTGCTCAGCATAAAGAAGTTAGCGTTAGGACTGGTTGGCCTGGTGTCAGGATAATGTGACTGGGTGGGATATCATGCTACATATCTGCAGCATGATGTCCCAGTGCTAGTTATCAATATGAACTGTTACACTTTAGAAATCATATCGATATAACTGAATTTTTTTAAAGCTACAGTAAAAATTGAAATCACGCTCACACAAAATGGGGGTGGAAGTGTTTGTTGTGCCAATGAACAAGTTCAGTCTTCTAAACTTCAATTATGGGCCTAATGTGGCACATAATAAAAAAAATGTTATTTTCCAATGTTAATACTAGTTATATTTCATCTTGTGATATCAAAACATGATATTTTATTGAGTGGCAAAGTACCACAAGATGTAATATAACTGGTATTAACATTGGAAAAAACATTGAAAGAGTAACAAATCTTTGAGTATAAAGGACAAGAGATGTGTGTTGGGGTGTTGTATGTGATCTGTTTCATCCACTAGTTTCTGTATGTAAATTAATTTTCTGTAACCAAATGTAAATACGTTTATGTTTAAATCTAAACTTCAAATTTCAATTTTCATATAGTCTTGATTTTGGGGATTTTTCGGCCCTATGATGCCAAATTTAGAACATTAACAAGTGACAACAATATCTTAATTGCCAACAGCTTCATTGATACAAATGTATTTGAGTCCTGCATCATATTGGTTGTTGTCATTCCAAAAATACCAGATTATAATAGTGCTTATGCATAGTCTCTATAGCTTAATCGATATGGACTAAAACCTAGGCCCATTTGATATGACGAACATTTCTTTTTCAAGGATGCCATTTTAATGTACATGTGTTGAATTTGTGGCCAGAGAAAAATTGCTTTTTGATTATGATTCACTATGTTGCAGGCTTTCTTGAAGAAATTATTGTTAAATTTATCAGTATAGATCTTATTTACTTGTAACTCCCACTCCCTTTTAGCGACCACTCTGGCAGCCTAGCAGTTATAGTGGCGACCTCAGATGCGGGAGATTGTGGATTTGATCCCCATCTGAGTCATACCAGAGACTTATAAAAATGGTACTAACAGCTGACTCGCTTGGGACTGGGTGGGAAATTATGCTAAATGTCTATGACATGATGCCCAAGTGCCAGGCATCACCATAAACTGCCACACTGCAGACATCATAGTGATATGACTGAAATTTGTTAAAACTTAGGGGTTAAAAGTCCAAATCTCACACGCATGCGCGCGCGCACACACACACACACATACACACACACACACACACACACACACACTTCCTTTAGAAAATTTTCTTTAAGAGAAAGAGAGAGACACAGCAAGATCAAAGGACCAGAGGGGGAAGAAATGCTTCCCTCACCTTATCAGAACTTTCAAGCTTCAGTCTTGCATAATCCTAACGGGGCCCTGAGTGGTTTAAAGCACTCATCATTACAGATCATTGACATATCACCTCTGTCTGCATGGGTTGAGTCTCAGGTTCGGCCAATGTGGGTATTTGAGAAAGCTTGCCAGTAGCTTTTCATGGGTCTGTGTTTTTTTCAGAGGTTTTCCTAGGTTCTTCCTCCACCATTAATATTGGCTGCCATGTATAGCCTATCTATCCTGTGTTGCAAAAATGGTGTTAAACCCAACAACAACAGCAGCAGAACCCCAAGGCTCTCAATGCAAGATTTGGAAGAGCACTCCCAGGCTTAAGGGGATTATGAGATCAGTCTCTTAAGAGGCAGGGAAGCTTTCCAGAAGGATGAATTAAATGCTTCTGAATGTTTGACGAGTGTATCACTCTCCCCTGTGCAGCTTGTCATTGACGTCTTCCCACCAAAACTTAGAGTACAGATATAGGCTCATACTTAACTATGATGAGCTATGGGCAGTGGTGCAGAGTACTTTGGTGGTTTAACCTCTGCCCCTGGTGATCATAATGATACCCAACCATGGTTCTATTCGGAGTATACTAGATGATCTACCGGTATTCCCATTGACTTCAGTGAGCTTAATGTTGAAGTAGCCCCATGTGCATTTATTTGTTACTCTTGGTTTGATGAGATCTGGTTGTTTGATAAGGCCAACCACATCTGTAATTGCTTGTGATTTTGGGATAGTGATCTGTCATTGTTAGTATAATAGGTCTATGTTATCATTGTGAAAATTGATGAGTATTATGCTTCACTTGTTTGCAGAAAGACAGTCACTAAAATCTTGTGTACAATTTCCACAGCTACCATGGTTAATTCAAGACAAGACATGAAACATGGTTATTTAAAGTTTGTTATAAAGTTTGCATTTTTTTCCTACTTTACACAAGAAATAAAGCTCATTTTCCATTTCATAGCCAACATTAATTTGCCATGAACAAAACAACGCTTGATGCAGTCATAATACCACAACACTATGCAGAATAGGGACAGTCATTCCCACAATTTATTAAATGTGTTCGGCTATTACTGTGAACTTGTACCATGGGAAAGCCTGGGGAATGGTTGTCAGCTGTCTGCCTGTGTTCATATTAATGTTTGGAGAGTTTTGATATGAACTACATCTGACTTGGAAATTCATGATTTATGTTGTTTTGTCTCTTTCTCAAACTGGACATTTTTCATTGCCAACCTGCTTTGCAAACCTTGAGCAGGGTAATCAAGTGATTCAGTTTGAGTGTCAACAGTTTTGTTTCTAGATAGTAACTAAACTGGGTATAAATGGACTTGAACCAAACTGGGTATGTATGTGCTTTTATAACAATGAAGCTTTATTACTACATTTCTGATAGGCAAATAAACTGTATTGGGGTCACTAAGCTTTCTCTTAGCTGCACTGATTCACCTACACTGTACACCTTGATCGTCTTTTTTCACAGGAATTGATATTGACCCTACACTTTCATTTCTCATTCCAGCGGTATGAGAGATTTTTCGCATAAGTATGACTTTGAAGGCAAATTTAAGAAATATTTAAGATCATTATATAGGGTAATACATTTGGCTTTTCCCTCATTTCTGAAGACATTCATTGCTTTCATGTTTATTAATGGTAAAATGGACCCAGGAACTATTACTCTAACTGATGCAGCTGAATGCAATAAATCAAACTCATGCAAGACCTGCTTACTTACTTTAAATGCGCTTATAGAACACAGATACCCTGCCTCAGACTCTTGCACAAAGTTTGACCACTGTGAATGCACTAAGAAATATTTAAACATCATCATGCCACAAACTAAATTGTACTTGCATATGTATGTTGTTACCACATTATACAATTTTAACACTACAATTTGTTTAAGGTTTTTCTTTGCATTTTCAGAAGTTCTGAGAAGCGGAAAGAAAAGTCAAGAGATGCAGCCAGAAGTAGGAGAGGAAAGGAGTCAGAGATCTTCTCCGAACTTGCGGAACAGTTACCCATTCCATCCAGTATTCGAAGTCAGCTTGACAAGGCCTCAGTAATGAGACTGGCTATTGGTTTTCTCCGCTTAAATACTATCTTGGATGGACAGCATATCAAAGGTGATGCATTTTTTTTTTTTGGTTTTATCTGTTATGTGATTCATTTTATTAAATACTTAAGTATGAAATATAGACTTGTTGGAAAAATTCTTCATTCCTATATTTTCACTTGTGACAAAAAATGTTTGGTTTTTTTTTGGGTGTAAAGCAAACACAACAGGAGAGCTACCAGTATACACCGATTCAGTTGGTTCTATAACTCTCAAGTCTATCATTGACATTGCTTTAATTTCATTTTGGACAGTTTCTAATTTCACATAAGGTAGTGGATATAGTTTTAACTTCATCGGCTTCTCATCCAGTAACTTCAGGGTGAGGTTGTTTTGTCAAGACACTCAAGTTGTATTGGAGTAAGGACTCCACTTCCTTACATTGCTCTGACGTTAACATACTGTCAAGGTAAACGTTGAACCCTCTCCTGTGTAATTTCCAAGCTGGACATATCTATCTACCAAGTCCAGATAATTACAGCCAGTATCATATAGCACTGTTGCCATCTCACCATTAACCATAGCTACTTCTGTGTTAGTCAACTCAACTGTTACTTAACAGTATTTGGAGTTAACGAATTAATCTTTGTCGGACGATACTTTCTACAGTCCTTAACGTAATGGCTTTTGTCTTTTACAGCTGTAACACACTGGCTCACCTTTCCTCCCTGTGTTACCCTTCTCTGCCCCCTGAGCCTTCCCCAACCCATGGAAATGTTCTCGGCTGGGATTTCCGGTCCCTGGCCTCCTATCATTCTGACCATTAATTCTTTGGGGTACCACCTCAGTAGTCTTCCTATGCTCACCAATGCTGTGTCGGTCCCTGTCACCTCAGGTCATTGGACACGAGTGTGAGCTCTCGTAGTGCTCGGCCATCATACTTATATCATGCAAGGTTGAGAATTCATGCACCGCTAAGAACGCTATTAAGTCTTTTATTTATGTACTTAAGACGTGCTCTTTCAAAATTTTCTCAAATATGCCTTCATATGTTAGCACTTTTCTAATTGTGATGGGAGTAATTAACATCATTTTAATTTTCAGAAGTAATTTTTTGTTGGGGGGGGGGGGGCTTTTTTTTCTACCTAGAAAAAGAGATTTAGGAAAGAAGAGAAAAAGGAAACAGGATATGTAAAGTATCATCTTGGTTTCCATATCTATGGTTTTGTTTCCAGACTTTCATTGATCATTGAAATCACATTCACCATTGATTAAATCACTGCTTTATATAATCCGTTGCTTTTTATATTATTTATGTACCTTCATTTGTTTCTTACCTTACCAATAGTTTTTAACACAATAATTCAGAGTTACCTGTAATGTGTTAGTTTCTAATATATTGACATGTAATAGATAATCATGGAGTATGTGAGGAACTTGAATGTAATATGTCACTGATACGTCGTTGAGGATCAGTCATGTAACTGATTTGTTTAGTAGCTTGGAGATATTTTCCACAGAATTTGTTCCTAAATACTTTGGGTCACATATAACATGAGTTGTGCAGTCTGCCACATAAATCTACAGAAAAATGGATGCATTATTTTTTTAATAAAAATTCTGTCATTACTTTGGAGAATTTCTTTGGAAGATTAAATTAGTGTAACATGCTATGCATTCAGTTTCTAATATCAAATAACTATAATACTGTGATGCAGTATGTACAAAGGATACAGTGCATCTATGATCCTTGCATGGACTGAATATGCCAATCATTTATTCATTCATTGACTAGAGATTCTGAAAGAGGCATTGTGCACCAGCATATATGTATTAGTTGCATCATTTACCAAACTTTTTTAAGGTGTACATGGTTTGCATCAACCCAAAAAATGTTGTTTAATCTAAACATCTTTTTTAACTACCATTTGTACTTGCTTATAAGACAAGTACAGCTGCAAACAAACGTAGATCTTTTTTTCATAATGCGCCAGCAGAAGTAGTAAGGTGGGATACTGTGGTGTCAAGGGAAAATCCAGTCAAAAAGGGCTTGGGACACTATGGCGTCAGCCATTTGGGACTGTATGGCGGAGGATTGTAATAGGAAGGGTGACTGTTAGGAGAATGACTAACGTTGGACGCAAGACTCCCAATATTGTTACTGTTGTCGGTTTGCCATCGAAGAGGGTGACGACCACTTTGTTTCAACACCAGTTGCAAAGCTCGTACTAACTCTCCGCTGGATATGGATGTCAATGGTACGACCCAGGCATATTTAGAAAAGACGTCGATGACACAAAACAAATATTTGTAGCCACGATTGTAGGTGGCTAAATGAGAGACATCGGCTAAATCGGCTTGCCATTGATGATCGATGCCTTCCACTTGAGTGCGACTTCTGTGAAATTTTTGTCGAATGGGTTTGTGTAAAGTGTACGTAGCTTGTTCTTGTAACCATTGTTGTACTTCAGGTAAACGGATCTTTTTCAGGCGAGTTTTTGCAGCACAATACAATTTCTGAATGCCTCCGTAACCTGCAGGGTGGGCTGGATCGGAGTAAATGTTGGCTAATACCTTCTCCATGGTTTTGTTAATAAGTCACCCACTTTTCGATGATACTGCTTTGGGTGGGGCGAAATGGGGGTTGTTTGGAAACGGTTTTACATCTCCAGTGTGTCACAGGAGTCGACATTGAGGGCACTGGTGGTGGTGGCAGTGGTGTTTCTACCATGCTATTTCATACTGACTTACCCATGTATGTCAGATTATCATGGACTATCACTCATATGACTGATACAGCCCTTTGGAAGAGAAGGATATATGTGGAAACACAAGGTTGTTTAAAGAGAGTTCTCCTCTATGGTCCAGCAGTGAGGAGAAGTTTAAGGAAGATAAGAAGATCTACGAGATGTCCTCTGTGTTAACAATATACTGTTAACATTACACATAATGGCCCTTTTCAGGGCCACTCATATACCTCGAAAAGATATTTGCTTTCTTTGCCTCCATTTCCCTTGTCGCTAGACAGGTCCAAATAAAAATAATATTCCCCATGTTAAATTTCCCTTGATTCTATATAGTCCCACTATGTTAAATTTCCCTTGTCACTAAATAGTCCCAAATAGTTCACGTTAAATTCCCCATAAAGCTATACAGTCCCACCATGTTCAATTTCCCTTGACGCTATACAGTCCCACCTGGCTGAAGCCATAGTGTCCCAAGCCCTTTTTGACTGGATTTTCCCTTGACGCCACGGTATCGCACCTTACTACTAGCAGATCTGGGTTTGTGCTGTTTGTTAGGAGTTGTCACTAGAAAAAGAATATAGACCTTGACCTAGTAGTACATTATGTTACAACAGATCAGAATCTTTGTTGTTTGCAATTTGACTCGACTTGTAAGCGAGTTCATACAGTATCTATTAGGCTTATGGAGTGGTTGTTGCAATGTGGGTGCTGTACCACATAAATTGGCTGATTGTGTCACTTGCTCAGTCTTTGTCCTCTTCTGAATAGAGGGTTCAGTTTGTAGGACATGCCTTGGTTATTTTCATGTTTTATAGAGGTTTTCAATGGGTTAACTAAACTAAGATATTTACCTGTGTAATTGGTATGGCCTTAGTATTAAAAGTATGTAAATTACAGATCTGCCAACCTGTACATTTTGCTATAAGTATTACAGAAATGACCCTTACAACACCAAATTATGGAAGAAAATCACAAATTACTGTAATGCAGGAACAATAAAAGGGATGATTCAGATTCTTGGGGAAATGGTCAGGAATGGCAACTATTACGTTCAGTGGACATTATGTGTTGATTGAGCATGTCACATGGCAGGAATGATGATTGCGACTTTTGAGCTGAACATAATGTTTACCAAAGCTGCATTACCGCTCCAGTGGCCTAATGGTTAGAGCATCTGCCACAGAAGCGAGAGGTCATGGGTTGGATTCCAGGCTGAGTCATACCAAAGACTTTAAAAAATGGTACTAACAGCTGCCTTACTTGGTGCTCAGCATTAAGAGGTTAGTGTTAGGACTGGTCGGCCTGGTGTCAGGATAATGTGACTGTGTGGGACATTATGTTACATGTCTGGCATGATGCCCTAGTGCAAGACATCACTATAAACTGCCTCAATGCAGACATCGTAGCTGACTGAAAAGTTGTTAAAGCTACGTTAAAAGTCCTAATCACAGACACACCAAAGTTGCATCAGTATTGAATCACATCTTTGTCCTTTTAAATGCTTGTTTTCCACTTCAACAATAGTAGTACATGATGTTTGGTAACAACTTACTGAAAATTGACCAATTTATGAAACAAATATTGATTGCCTTACCGCGAAGGTTTTGTTAGGGGTGACAGGTCTGAAATTTTGTGGAATTTATTGTTCAGCATATTATTAATTATATGAAACAAGTAGCTCATGAACATTTAATTAATCCTAAAACTTGATTTCTTGTTATTGTGGAGATTATTAAATTCAGAAGTGATTATTTCGTTATTTTTATTATTGTGTAAATTGTATGTTGAAAAAAAAGCTGTTTTATTTGGAAGTTCGCTGTTGCCTATTTTGTGTTTCCTGTGTGTAACATAGAATGTTCCAAGTATACAGGATAGGCCAAACCTTACAGGGAAAATTATTTTATGTATCAAATATGCAAGAAGAAAACAATGGCAGAGAGCAAATGCTTTGCTTAAAGATCCCAAATTTTGTATCAAATTAATTACACCTATACTGGATAGAAATACTTCATGCTTGCAGGGCTTGATATCTTTTATGTAACTTTCTTGTCTTTTGTGTTATGTATTAAAAATTAAATATATTGGAGACATGTACTGGTGTATCTTTGTAATATTCTTTGAACACGCTGTTTAGTCATCATATCTGTGTCCAGGCAGCCATTTGTAGAAGATGACAGAGTTCATTAATATGCACAGATATCACATCTGATATATTAGATATCATATCTGGTATGTAACGTAGGTTGGTATATTGAAGATATCATTCACCAAAATCAAAGGAAAGTTGAGGAGGCATACATAAACACCAATAATTTTTTTTTTTTATGGTTTAACACCATTTTTAAGCACAATATAGGCTATACAGTATTAATGGTGGAAGAACAAACCGGAAAACCCCCGGAAAGAACCACAGACCCACGAGAAGCTACTGGCAAGCTTTCTCACATAACTACATTAGCAGAATCTTAGACTCTGAACCTTCGCAGGCAGAGGTGAGATGGCAGTGATCCATAATGGACAGCGCTTTAGACCACTCAGCCACTCTGGGCCCCAACACCTAGTGATGGGAATCGGTCAGAAATTCATAATCGCTAATCGGTTCCCCTTAACCAACTGATCATCGATTATAATCGGTTACTAAGAGCAAATTTTAATTTTTGTTAAACAGTTATATCTTTGATCAAGAGTTCAATATGTTTATAAATGTACAGGAGTAATCTCTTTTAAATTAATGACATGTATACTTTAACCTGACAATAATATTACATTGTGTGTTATATTTGTTCTACAACTTTGTTAAATGAATGCAGCTTTTTATGGCTGATCAGGCAAATGTAACTGAAATATTGCTACAATCATCCAAAATTCTTTCGTTCATATGTGATGTGTCTATAATATAAAGTATAGAAGGACATGCTTTTCTTGTTTGTCATTGTTTATAAATACTACAAAAGCTGTTTCAATTTAACTGAAACAAATCAACAAAATGTGTTTAAATTTATTAGCTCAATAATTTTACAACTTGACCATGTATAATGACTAAATGTCCCTAATTATGAATCATAAGGTTTCATATTTGTATTTGTGAAGGGATTTAATAAATTTCAGGTCAATTTTAGTGGCTGGCAGTTTTACTAACCTTTGTACTTTGCATACACCTAAAAAGTAGTCTCCCTTTACACACAATCGATTATGGAGTTCACAATCGATTATCTGCTCAACCAACTGATGATCGATTATAATCGATAATCGGAACAACACTACCAACACCAATAATGATGATAATACTAAAAATATAAATTTATTATTTTAAGAGGTTGACTTAATTGGTTCTGATGTAATTCATTGGCAAGAACTAATCTACCTTGGGGCTGTTTGTTCTGTACAATATAATGATAAAAAAAATGTCAGTCACCTGTGTAGGCACACTGAAGCTAATTATATAACAATATATAAAGATAAGTAATCAAAACAGAAGCAATAAATAGTAAGACAAATCTAAGCAAGTAAACAATGGGTGGAGCTGAAATAGATATCTCAACATTGAAATTAACATGCCTCTTTTGGTGCATATTCCAACAGACAATTGGTATCAGATATTTATTTCTGTACCCATCAAGTTTGGTAGCATTTTATAAATGAAACACTAGCAAGACAAAATGTAAACTATGGAACATTGCATTAATTAGTTTACTGGAGAACAACTTTAAACCTGGTGAATCATTTTAAAATCCAACTCAAGTCATTGTGTCAAAATTCAGAAGAGTCACATTTCTTCCATCTTCATTATTTTTTTTTCATTATATGTAATATTGAAACCATAACGCACAGTATGGCAGGTTGATGAAGAACATAGTACAATATTCAGTGGGGTCATATTACTAAAGTGTTGATAAGATGTTACAGAGCAAAATGATGGAAATCATGGTAAAGAATAGGGGTCAAGTTGAAGATAACATGAAATGCAAAGTCGTTGAAGGACATACCGGTAGTACAGAATAGGGGTGATATCGAGGACAACATAATACAGCAAATTGATGAAGAATATGAAATAGAATAGGATCTTGCCAAAGATAATGTATAAAATGGAAAGTTAATGAAGATTATTACCATGGGATAGGGGTCATGTCAAAGATAATTTGTAATACGGCAAATTGATGAAGAATATTACCATTGCAATGATTTCTACAATTTCAAAGAGGTTAAAGCAATTGAAAAATCTTGATCTGGATATAAATAGGGAGAAAGTCTAGAACTATGAAATTACAAAATCCAAACATTCTACAGTTTCAGTATGAATATGAGGGCCCTGTCTGTGAAATAAACCTTTGCTCATTGTCTTGGGTAAAGCCATGAGATTCCTCCCATGCTAAATTACATCATCCTGCAACAACTGAAAGATCAAAGACCTCTCATTTCAAAAGAAAAATAAGATTCAGTCAATCTTTGTATAGAACAAAATAATCCCTTCAGTTCTTCCTTTCACTACCTTGTGCACTACAAATGGACGTTGTTATCATCATAGTTTATCTCCTACATATTGAATTAAAATGGCACAGTATTACATCATTGCATAAATATTTGTCTAAAATATGCCCAAAGTGTGTGATTTCATCATGAGCCCAAGTTACATCTGGTTTACTAACAATTTTATTTTAAAAATTCTGAACTGGAATACTCTGGCACAAAAGCTGCTAAAGATGAATACTCAAGCTCATACTGATAAGAAAAGTTGATGTCTGAGAGGTCAGTTTCTGGATTAAAATGTATATTTAGTTATCAAACTAACACAGGTTTTGAGTTTGCCATAAACACTTAGCAAAATCCTATTTAGGCCAACATAGTCTTACTTGGTATACACAATTCCGTGCATGTTCGAACTTCATGTCAATTTTATAAAAAGCAATTACAAAACATTGCAATATTGCATTAATCAGTTTTTAATTATACTGAGGATAAAAGCACACTCATGATATGGTTCTTGTATTAAATCTGGACTCTTATTTCATAAGATTTTCAATTTCAACTGTAATTAACAAAATCTGATATGCAGTTATGCATGATTAGCCAATTAAATGCTCAAGTTTTGATCTAAGTTTTAATATAAGAATTATTTTGAATCATGGTTTCAGATCTTCCTACCATTATTTCTCCTTCACAATCAAGTAAAACTCAATTTTGTTTTTCATCATATTTTCCATATTTATAAATTGTATCAAACAAACAAAATTAGCATAAAACAGAAACAAATTAGTTTAAATCATCAGTTGTCAAAGATATTGGTGTGGAGGGGCATGGACCCACTTCCATACAGGCTTTTTCCTTCTTGCCATCATCGCAAGCCTTGGGAGACAATCCACTACAATCCTACATCATCTGTGGCTGCCTGTGCTGAGATTTCCTTGTTTTTAACAAGTACACATAAACAAAAATAAGTCCCCAACAACATAGTGTAACAATATCATACACATCAATGACAGTATCAGTTTTATCAATTAGTGACTGTGTTTGGAAGGGAAACTTTGATTCAGACAGCATGAAAGTTTATATGGGGTTACAATAATGAAAAAAAAATGTTCTTGTACTCGCCATGATTCCATGTTAAGCCGGTTTATGCATAGTGTATTCATGGAATTGAGAAAATCTTGGCACAGGTGGCAATGTGTGATAAAGAAGCATCGCAGATTATGACTTATGGCTTGTGACAATGGTTGAATGCATAATCTTCATTTGTTATGGTAAAAAAAGTGTGCAAGATATTATACTTGATTCATCCATCATCAAAACAATGAAACTTTATGAATCTTTATCTTTCACAAATTATTATTCTAAATTATAATTGTAGAATGAACATAAAATTTATATCTTAGTTGGTCTAAAACAAATCATCCAAAATAAACATAAAAATATGATTTGTTACTATATAACAGCTCAGATAAGCATATAAAAAACATTAAGCTGTTAGAATTAATTTTCACTAGTCTAAAATTGTATCAATGTAAATATTGCATCCTTTTTCAGTTTAGTCTCTGTTCAGTTGCCTGTTATGTGGTGTGTAATAGTTGGGAACCACTGCAATAGTCTGTAGGTTTATTATAAATATGTCTTTTCCTTTACAATAATGAATCAAACTAATGAAGAACTCTGCACAGCAAAGCTTAATTTGCCTTGCATTCATTGAGGTAATAATTTTTTTTTAAAACCTCTTTAACCCTGAATAATTTTCTTATTGTGGCATACATTGCAAATTTAGCTAAGTTCAAAAGTATTACAGAAATGAAATATGCATTTAAAATTTGATATTAATTTTCAAGTGAATGTGAATTTTAAAATGCATTATAATTGTTAAGTTATACATTATTATTCAGCATTTAAAATATTTTTTATTGTATAAGTTTTGAAACTTGTGTTTAATAATTCAGCACTTATCTATTTTATTTTCTTCAGCCTATAAGCAGCACTGATGTGAAAGTTGAGTTACATTAGTTTTAGTTATAAATATGACTAAGAATGGAATAAACTTTTTTGCAATACTATTGTAAGTCATGTTACCATACTTTTGCAAAAAACACGTGCTGTCAATTAACTTTACAATACTACTGCAACTCAAGTTACCATAGTTTTGCATAAATCTAAGAGACCAATTAGAATACTATTTTCCTGCAGTACTGTTGTAACTCGCTTAAATGCTTATTTTTTGTTGAAAACTAGACTATTTTTAAAACCATCACTCTTGCTTGCTTTATTATATGTGTGTGCATATGATCATTTAATTATGTATAAGAAAAAAAAAAGTGTTTTTTTTCTTCTCCTGGAAAATTTGAGTTACAGTAGTTTTGCATTGAACTCTTGAATTGTCAATAAAGCATATTTTCTAATGAAAATTGTTCATTAGTCTGTATAAATTATTTTTTTCTTCTTCAAAATGCCCAGCATTGAAAAGAAAGTTAACATTGTTTCATCTTCAACAACCATTGATTCATCTGGTTTCTGGAGTAGTATGTAATAGTGTAGCTTGACATTTATTTCTTGAAACATTTGTCTTTGTTCAAACTCCGTTTTTGTATTGTTCAGTTAGTAAAAATAGCTTTGATTTCATTGCAGTTAATATTAACACTTTTCATCTTTGAATATATCACTAAGTACCAGTTCAGGAATTCTCTATGACTCGTTTCCCCACAATGGTCTGTGTCTGTGAAACAAAGCTCTTTTATTTTACGAATTATTCACTTTGCTTTGCTGCTTTGATCTTTTGGATCACAGTTATGATTGAGTTTATTAATTTAAAGTAGCGTATTTTTCTTGCGTACACAATAACATTCAGAAGTATTCCATTGATCACACCTGCCATACAACCGGTGTCACTAGATCTTAGGATTTGTATGTAGGATTTGCATGACTTTTAACTTTTCTTTTATTCCACCTCCTTTATTTGATTTAAAAGATGTAATTAACTTGAAAATATGAAAGCATTTAATTGAGTGCCACAATAAACAAAGATTTCCATTAGATACCAAAACATGCTACTTAATTTGGTTCTCAAAGAAATTCTTGCAGACATAGCTGTTATGGTAGATTGACATATTTTAAGGTTAAATAGAAAAGGATTCATGATTATTACATTTAAAAGGAACTACTGGTAAATGATAGAACTAAAACTCAAATTTCACTTGACAACAAATTATTTTATTGGTATTAAATAAAGTACTGCCACCACTAGTCATAAGTGACATTGTTATAGAGAGAAATTTCCTTGAATATCATTAATTAGTGTGCTATAAATGTTTGTTTGGAAAGAAAATGTAACAAATTATATGACTTCTTAAAAGTTGATTATAAATTTCATAATTTTGATTAAAATTTCCAGGTTATATCTACCATTTTTGAAGATAAAACGAACAATATATATAAAATTTCGGTTGCCAATTTTGATCATGGTTTTCTTCAAGTTGAACAAATAGGGATAAATTTTGGGGTATTTTCTTGTTTTAATAAAATGGTATCCATGCATTCCAGACACCATGTAATGAGCGGCTTTGTGATTTGTCTGGGACGATCAAAGGAGGGGTTTGTGTGTATTGTATATCAATAATGTATCAATAAATCTGAACATTGATATCCCTTTGTACATGGATCTGTCTTGACAAGTCTCCAACTTTTTCCGATTTCTGCACACTCTAGTTCATCAAATCTCCCATTAACACATTAAAAAGTCACTTTTCATGATACCACAATATTTGAATATTCCTCGCATATTTAATTACTTGTGCATCAACACTGCACATGAATTACAAATTTAGCCATTCCGAGATAATTTTCAATTTTTAAAAAAAAAAAGACTCTTGTTAATTAACACAGCGTTTCCCAAACTGTGGGTCGCGACCCAAAAGTGGGTCGCGACCCAAAAGTGGGTCGCAGAGCTTTGGCAAGTGGGTTGCGAAAGTTCTTCTTATTTCTCTGTTAATTTCAGTATTTATTCCAGTAACCCTCAAGCGTCATACTTTATTCCGTTATAACTAGCGAAACAATGTTTGACCATGGTTGGGCTATAACTAGCTTCTACTTGTGCGTGTATGTGAACAGGAAACAGTGCACGAGACTTAGCAACCTGTGTGAGGCTGGATTTTCAGCATTGACGGCAACGAAAACAAAATACAGGAACAGGCTGTGCACAGATCACGACATGAGGCTGTGTCTGACTTGTTTTAAACCGCGCATTGACTTACTTATGAGTAACATGCAGGCCCATCCTTCACATTGATTCTTTAAAGTTTAAATTTAATGATTAGTTACTGTTACATTGATATAACAGTTGCATTGCAATAAATGTTCGCTTTTTTCTTAAGTTTAATTTTACTGTTTTAAATGTGATAATTTCTAAATGCTGGATGTAAATCAGCATATCTTAATCCCGATTTATGATGCAATCCTTAGCTAGTTTAGTAGTACTTTGTACCTAATTTTGTTTGGTGGGTCCAGAGATAGAAAAAATATTCCCAAGTGGGTCCAGAGCCAGAGAAGTTTGGGAACCTCTGAATTAACACATTAACCCCTAGTGATGACTATACAGGGCATGAGGTAGTAACTTACTTCCAAGGTCTGTAGTGTCAGGTCATGTATGATACACTAAAGTGGGTGGTATCATAGAAAGGTAGACAGATATAGCTCTACAGTGATAGCAAATAACCTGGACATTTTAGTTGCACTACATAATACAGAGGGAAAAACTTAAGTTTTTGGACCCTTTTTTTTTCACCCAAAAATCGTCCATGGTCGGATTCCGAATTTGTGTCTAGATTTTAGACTTTATGGCCTCAGATTTACGGCAGACTGGTCTGAAATGCACACAGACAAGTGAACCTGTGCAAAAAGTAGGATAAGGTGGAAATTTTGAATAAAGAGTCATCTCCATATGAGAAAATTATGGGTCCGTTAAGCAAAACAAACCCCAAAAAAACCATCTCCAATTTTTGCCATTTTGCTCATGCGCCAGCAAACTAACCAATGAAAAACATTTTCTTTAGCACGACTAGCTATTTGTCGAACATTGCTTGGAAATCGATGGATTACAATGTATTCAGAAATAGTCCCCAAAATGTGTTTCCTACTAGCATTTCATGCGAAAACAGCAATAACCTCCAGGAATTAATGTGTTAACCTTGATCTCTGTGTTTACGGGACAGTAGGTAGTAGACCACTGCCATACTCTGTAGTGTCAAGGTCATGTATGATACACTAAAGTGGGAGGTATTATAGAAAGGCAGACAGATAGCTCTACAATGAAGCAAAGTACAGAGGGAGAAACTTAATTTTATAGATCCCTTTTTTTCACCCAAAATTTGCTCGTGGTTGGAATCTGATTTTGTGTACAGATTTTTAGGTTTTATCTAAGTCAGACCGGTCTGAAATGCACACAGAAGGTAAGTAGGATATGTTGGACATTTTTAATATAGAGTCTTCTCCATACAAAAATGATAGGTCTTTCTTTAAAGCAAAAAAAAAATAAATCCAACTTTTCACCTTCTGCTCGTACGCAAGCAAAATAACCAATGACAAACAATGTTTTAACACAACTAGGCATTAGGCTACTGGAAAATTGCTTGAATTTCGGTGTAATAGGATGTATTCAGAAAAAGCCTCAAAAATGTGTTTTACTACTCGCATTTCATGCAAAAGCAGCAAAAACCTACAGGTGTTTATGTGTTGAGAAACTTTGCAAATAGTTAATATTGTGTCATTAGTTAATAATGCATGTCAGTAGTTAATATTGCTTGTCAATAATTAATATTCTGTGTATTGAAGAAGCATAATGATTTTGGAGTCATAGGTCACGGTCACTGGCCGGAAGAAGAATACTTTCTTCTGCAGTTAAATTAGTTCTAAGACATACCTGGGCCAAATACTATATATAACTTGCGCTTGGGTGAAAGGAAGAAGGCAAATGATTTTGGGAAGAAAAGCTTGAAAATCAAGGTTTCTTTACAAGAAAAATTATTTTCACAAAGTAGCTTTAGTTCTGCAACTCACACTTGGACTAGATCTTAGTTAGGGCATGCACTTAGGACAAAGGAAAAGCTTGTTGAAAAAGTTCAAAGTCATGGTCACTAGCTGATAAAGAAAACTGGTTGCAAAATATTCAGTTTTTCATCATTTACCTTCACCAAACTTACCTTGTGTAGAAAATAAGCCTGTTGACTTTTGGGCTAAAAAAGTAATGGTCATTTATGACCGAAATAATTTTTATTCTTTTAGTCATAAATGTCCTTTCCATTTCTGTTAATAACTTCAGTTCTAGGTCATGTACTTTGACAAAAGATCACTTTGCAGAGAATTTGGTTTGCACAATTATTGTCCTGGGTAAGTTTCTTGACTGTTCTTTATAGTAAGGTACATGTAATAAAGTAACCCATAGACTTTGGACTTTACAGGTGAACGTCATTTTGAAACTGATTTTTAAAAAATGGTTTCTACACAGTAAGTTTAGTTCAAGACCATATATTTTGACCGTCAATGAGACCATACTTGTAATATCAACCATCAACCACTAGTGCCAATTTTGAGGAGTGTTTAACATAGTAGACATATAATTTAGCATTCATGGTTCACTTGTTGCACCTTGGGATGAGGCTATATATGGGAAGGGGTCATGTTGTAATTGGGAGGTTGTAAGATGGTTAAGATGGGGAGTTATAGATGAGGTAGCATTAGTTAAATTATTGTTGGTGTATCATTACAGACAATGACCGGCTGAGAGAAGAACTTGGCATGGAAAGAGCAAAGTTGAACTCCCTGTGTTCCAAAGCCTTGGACGGATTTGTTTTTATAATCTCCAAAGAAGGAGATATTGTTTTTATCTCAGAGGCAGTCAGCAGGATACTTGGTATACAGCAGGTAGGAATGTATATATATATATATATATATATATATATATATATATATATATATATATATATATAAAATGATGTTGCTGTAGCAGCTTACTGGTATGCTGGACTCTCCACTAAGTAGATGTGGGTTTGAAGTTCAAATTTCTTTTCTTCAAAATTAGAATTAAAAAGTCCTAATGTGGAAAGTGCTTAATTAGAGTACAATTATTTATAGTAAGATCTTTAAAAATTACTTGAGACTACTTGTAACTAAGGTGCTCTAGAGTTGAGTTTCTGTGGTTCTCATGTTACAAGAAAGGATAGCTGCATATGTATTTGAAAGATAAGTGGAAGTTTGAGGCGTAATTGACTCTATCCCTAAATAAGTGGAAGTTTGAGATGTAATTGACTCTGTTAACCCTAAATAAGTGGAAGTTTTGAGACATAGACTGACTCTATTAACACTTATTTTGTTCTTAATTATGTGGAAATTTGAGACATAAATTCACTCTATTAACAATCAGTTTGTTCCTGATTGTACATTTAGATTGAGACAAAACTTGATTTTATTAACTGTCATTTTGTTCCCAATGATGTGGAAGTTTGAGACATAAAATTAGTGTGTCTCCCTTAATTCATATTTATGCTTTAAAGACTTTCAAATTTATAATTTTTCCCACAATTTTGTTACAAAAGTTGGGTTTTTTAACCCACTTTTGACAACAGGGGGATTTTTGACTTTTAGTTTTGCACCCCCATGGGATACACTGTAAAATTGACTCTATTAACACATTAACCACTGGCATTGTGTTTACAGGGTAGGATGTAGTAGCCTACTTCCAAGCTCTGTAGCCGCAATGTCATGTATGATACGCTAAAGTAAGTGGAAGGTAGACATATTTAGCTCTACAATGATACCAAATAATCTGGACATTTTAGTTGCACTACAAAATACAGTGGGAAAAACCTAAATTTTGGTCCCATTTTTTTCCTCCTTATGGTCGAAATCTGATTTTGTGTCCAGATTTGAGACTTTTTGGCCTCAGATCTAAGGCAGACCAGTCTGAACTGCACACAGACAGGTGAGCCTGTGCAATAAGTAGGACAAGGTAGGCATTTGGAATAGAGGGTGTTCTCTATATGAAAATGATTGGTCCGTTAAGCAACAACAAAAAAAGAATCTCCAATTGTTTCCCTTCTGCTCATACTTGAGCAAAATAACCATTGGAAAACAACGTTTCTGACAGAACTAGGCATTATTCTAATGGAAAATAGCTTGGAAGTCAATGTATTAGGATGTAATCAGAAATAGTCCCCAAAATGTGTTTCCTACTCACATTTCATGCAAAAACAACAAAAACTTCTAAGGGTTAACGTGTTAATATACTTTTGTTTCTAATTAAGATATAATTGACTCTTTTTATAAGAGGTAGCTTGAGACATTAATTTACTCTATTAACTCTAAATAAATGGAAGTTTGAGACCAATTGACTCTCTTGACTCTAGTAAAGTGGATGTTTGAGACACAAAATGACTCGATTAACATTCATTTTGTTTCCAGTTGAAAATTGGCTCATTTCATTGCATTTAACAAATAAGTGAAAAATGACAATCCCTAGTTTTTAAAACAAAAAGCCTGCTTGCTTACTACATAGATAGATTTTCCAGTTTACATGATAAAAGGTCCACTGTTAAATACAAAATTATTTTGGTTTTGTTATTTTATTTATAGAAGGGAGATTTTTCTTTCCTTTTTTTCAAAAGGGATAATAGTTATCTAAACATTTTCTTTATCCAAACAGTCTGAAAAATGAAACCTAAAAAAAGTTCTCCTTATGTCCAAAGTGTAGTTTGATTGCAGAGACATTGATTGAATCATATTATTTTAATTTAAAATGTGTGTACAACTGTTGACACTTTTTTTTTCTCTACAGATTGAAATCATGGGACAGAATCTTTTGGAGTTTGTTCATCCTTGTGATCACGATGATATCCAAGATTTGCTTTCACATAAATCATTCAGTTTGAAATCAAGTCAAATGAAAAATCACAGCTTCTTCATTCGTTTCAAATGTACTCTTACCAGTAGAGGACGAAGTGTGAACTTGAAATCAGCCTCATACAAGGTTGGTTGCATTTGAGAGACTCTCCTTTTCCTGCTTCACTTCCTGCACTGAATGTTTGTTTTTCCTCTAAATGTGAGGTTACTATGGTAAACTAGCTCATAATTGAGGGTACCATGGTAACCAACTGGCAAGTCTTGTAGTAATGGAAGTATAGATCAGATTGTCAATTAACCATGGCTATATTATAGATGAATGGCCCTTGCTAAAAGAATTCATAACTGATTCTGACATGAATATACAGTATCTCCTAAGGGAAAAATATGCCCAGTAATTGGGTGTGTGTGTGTGTGTGTGTGTGTCTGTGTGTCATATTGTGCATAGGTGCAGTTTCTCAGACTAATATTTATTTAATGAAAGATCCAGGTATATTGAAACAAAAGAGAAAGAAACAATATAAAATCAAAATTTATTTGTAAATATTAAAAAGAAATTAGATTAGCTGTTGCACATGTTGTGGAAATATGTGTATACATGTAATTATAACATTTTGTTTGATACCACATATACTTGATTGTCAGTTAAGTTTTGCATATAATTATATCGCCATCACCTAATGATTCAGTATATCTTGGTCTATGCTTCTTTATTTTTTGGAGTACTGTAATCTGGAGAACCAAAAACAGAGACCCTGATATGCTGGAGCATTATGCAAGGGCAAATAAGAATCTGTGTCATTGAGTTATATGGGGATATATGGTATGCTTTCATATATAACATTTCCCTCTTGATAATACCAGGGTACAAGCCTAATGAATTTGTTGGAAAGTTTTTGGGAGGGTATTATCATATATCATTATTGAATATTTACCAAATGCTGTAAAAATGAAAGATTGGTGTGGAAGGTTGTGCAGATGACATTAAAGCAACATCAATGACATAAATCTTTTAATTGTGGTTAAGCATTATGTAATGATATCAGTTGTAATGATGTGAAAATTTTAGGAAGCATCAACCAGGTACCCATCTTTCTTAATGATCAGTTCACTGGGTACCCAGTCAAAAGGAAATTATATTAAATGTGAACAGCTTTGTTGTAAATCATATATGCCACCCCCACCCACCCTGGTATTGGCTAATTATTACTACATGTAATATTTGTGGCCAGAAAAGTACAACCTGAGAATATTAAAAAAGTAATCTACATAATATAATTACAGAAAACCATATGAAAAATGTACAGTTAATTTTGCTACTTAGTTAAAATTCTTGTCAGAAATTTTCTAAATTCATGTGGAATACAGATACAGAATGAAATGATAAATTAATTATGCACTACATTCACTTTAACATGATTACATTGTATGTTTAAGTTTGCTGAAATGTCAAGTCCACAATTTCTGAATGCTGTATTATTACATCACTGTCAAATTCCTCTTTCAAAATTTGTAAAGCACTGTTGATTTGTCCTCTCCTGATTCAGCATGTTCTTCAGTTTAACAAAATCCCTCTAACATTTTTATGTCATAGAACAACCACACATCACCTTGATAAGCCTTTTTCACTTAATTTTAGAAACATGTTTTTTAATATAGACTGGTCATTGCAATAGGGTACATCAGGCATATTCTATATCCTTAAGACTGCAAAGGGACCGAAAAAATCCTTATTTTTTTGTGTGCCTAGTTTATATACCTTATTTATTATATATTTCTTATTTGTTTTGTCATTAGGTAATCAAATGTACAGGTAAAATGGTAATGCCCCATCAGGAAGGAGAAAAGAAAATATTTGAAGAAAAGGAGGAATGTGAAGAATTCCACTATATGGTTGTAGTGGGAGAGCCCATTCCTCACCCATCCAACATTGAAATCCCTCTGGACTGTAAGACCTTCCTCAGTCGTCACAGTATGGACATGAAATTCACAGATTGTGATGAAAGGTAGTTACCATATTGTACATGTACATAATAAGATTTATATCTTGCTCAATGAATGCAAATAAAAGTCACGATTCTTCATTTTTTAATCTTGTAAACTTTATTACTGCAGTACATCATTGTTGTTGTTGCTGTTGTTGTTGTAACGTTTAATGCTATTTTTCAGCACAGGATAGACTACACATGGCGGCCAGTATTAATGGTGGAGGAAGCACCCGGGAAAACCCCCAGAAAGAACCACTGACCCACGGGAAGCTACTGGCAAGCTTTCTCACATACCCACATTGACCAAATCTGAGACTTGAACCCACGCAGACAGGTGAAATGGCAATGATCAGTAATGAAGAGCACTTTAGACCACTTGGCCACTCTGGGCCCCTCAGTACATCATTGCACACACACACACACACACACACACTGTAATATAAACTCCATCAGAGCACTGTTTTCTGAGTAAAGAAATGAAAATTACATTCCACTTTGAATTGCCTGTTTTTTAATTACTGTACGCCATGGATACATAAATGCGTTATGATAGATGATTGTTGAGGTCGGGACTTTTATTATAATCATCAAGTCACAAAAGTAACTTTAAAGCATGTATCTACAAAGTTGAGATGCATAAGATGTTGAAATTTTGATGGTGGTGGCATTGGTATCACACAAATCAAGGCATATACTTGTGTATACTCCTTTGCTGACATTGATTAAATGATAGTTTTTGTTTATTTCCTAACTTTTGTTTATGATAGAATTAACAAACTAAATTATTGCATGTGTCTCAGTTAGTACCAAGCCTTTACCACAAGAAAGGTCATTTGACATGCATTTCAAATATTACTGGATACATTTCACATTTGATTGGATACTTTTCAAATTTTATTGGATATATTTCACATTTGATTGACTTGGGTTAAATATCTTTGTTAACTCATGACCAACTTGGTTGGTCACACATAGATACTTTTATATGTAGATTCATGAAACATGGAAAGGAGATGCATTTTAATGATTAAAATATTCTTATCACAATAGTATGTCACTGACTTGTATTTCCATCTTCTGTGTCTTTTATCTGATGTTGTGTTTTATGTTTATTTCTCCAGTTCTGTTCATGTTTGAATCATCAAACCAGATGATTGCAGACATCTCTTTTTGGATAATATGCTTATCACAAATGAATATTGATGTGATCTTCAGCTCTCATTTTACTGGCTTGGGTTAGCTCATGATTAGATAAGTTTTAGCACCATACTGATATACTTAGATTCATGAATCTTGGTGAGAGATTGCATCGTGAGGAGTATTATACTCTCATCACAGAAGTAGGTTGCTGTGACCAATACTTCAGGCTTCAATGACATTTGTTCATTGCTGTGTTTTTAATTTATTTTCCATGCACTGTTTATGCTAGAGACATTGAACTTGATAATCGTGTGCCTCTGTGTTAGTATGACACTCAGACCACAGATGAATGTCACTGAGCTACCTTTCACATTTTGATGGCTAGGGTAAGTTTTCACATTTAGCTTATACCCAAACAAGATTTTAGAACCTTGAAGATATATAGTGCTATCCATAAATTCATGAAAGTTTGTGAGATATGTCTTGATAGCACCACACCCTCATCATAGAAGTAGGTCACAGTGACCTGTATTTTATAATAGATTTATAACCAATAAAAAGATATGTTTATGCTAGAATCATCAAACAGGATGTGTATACATCTCTTACCACAAAAGAATGCCACTGTATTGTACATTTCACATTTTACTGCCTTTAGTTGTTTTTGCCCCCCCCCCCATGTAATACTGTTAAGATTTATTTAATTTGGTGAGAGGATTTATCTTAATGAATACTACAACTTCATCACTGAAATGGGTCCCTGTGACCTATATTTCATGCTGAACATACTTTGATTTCAGTTTAAAGCACTGTGTATATTACAGTCATCAAACTAGATGTTAATTTTGATCCCAATTAGTACTACATCCTTATGGCTACAAAAGATCATTGTGACTCACTGGCTTTGGTCCAGTTTGCCATTTTGACTGTTTTTGCTGTACTCTTTAAACTAAGTGCCATTATACATCTATTTATATCACACATGTACCCAGAAAGGTTACAGTGACATTTAATTCACATTTTACTGGCTTAGGTTAAGTATTTGCATTTAGCTGATAACCACATATTTTTGGCATGCACTGTGCATAGTTTATAAAATTCACAAACATATAGCTGCCTCTTTATGAGTACTCCCTCATATCATAAGTCTGTTTCTGCCATATTGTTTTTCTAAACTGGCTTGGGTTACATAATGTGTTTAATCTTCATTTTTATGGATTTTCCATGCTGTCATCTGGAACTTGTTGATATGTGTCTTTGTTACTGCATTAGTCTTGAAACAAACGAGGCTCATTGTATTATGTATTTAATCTTTTACTGGATTTGGTTAGTTTTTGGAATTTAGTTCATGACCACATGAGGTGATCGCTAGTTACATGCATACTGTCCAAGTTATGATTATGAAGCCTAGGTGAGTGAATGACAAATTCTAAGTCAAATTTGCCAAAATAAGTCTCTGTAGTTGATGTTCATTGACTTGGTTTGGATTTTGTGTTAAAAGTTATTTCTTCAGTGCTGTTTATTTACCATTTATGTTACATTTTCAGAAGCAAAACTTGATAATTGTATGCATTCATTTTACTCCAACACCCTTGAAACTAATGACTGGTTTATGCATTACTAACACAAACATTTGTGTTCATAATCACATTGATTTAACTATGCTAGACCTATATGTACATCCCACCCTACACAGAAGGCCTTTTGTAACCAAGTATGGAGCTTCTTTATGCGAATACCTCCAGGTGTAGCTATGATAGAACTAGCAGACCTATATAGTGACTCTCTCTCCCTCTACATGTCCCCATCCCTGTGTCGAACAATTAAAAGCATTATCATGTTTCTATCACCCCTTCAGGTCAGCATTGTGGATATTATTTTTCAAAATAAGAAATGCTTTTGATATATACTAGACCTGTTATGTTGTCATGGGTTACTAAAGTAGGATAATTAAACTTTCACTGTAGCTGACACCCTGTAAAAGACATTGCATTGATATCTGGAGAGCTTGCTGTTACACACACCAGATATTGACACTGAAATGTACAATATACTTTACTTTGCTAAACAGGGAAACTTTGAGTGGGATGCCAAGATATTTATCAGAGAGTCAGTAAATTTATAACTCACCCAACAAATGAGAAAATATTCAGTGGACATCAGATGCCATATTTGTATTTTATGTCTGCCAGATGCTATTTGCAAGCTTTTTTAGGTTTTAACTATCAGGACTTTATTTTACCTTAATGGTGGCTTATGTGTTGTACAGAGACAAATCTGGTTTTACAATTCTTTAAATTCTAATAGAAGTACACTTATATTTGGTCTCTTAAAAGAGATGATTTCTACATTTGTTTTATCATTGTTAACACTTTTTATGAGAGAGAAAGAGAGAATATTAAGTAACTCAAAGAATATTAAATTTGTAACTTTTTCAATACAAATTTGACACACAAATTTATGATTAAAGTCTGTACAGCAAAGGATGAATGGAAATTTTAAGTAATGTTTACACTTTTAAGTCACATGTTTCCTTCCATTTCAGGATCCAAGATCTGATTGGATATGATCATGAAGAGCTGATTGGTCAGTCACTGTACAGCTACCAGCATGCACTGGACAGCCATGTTGTGGAAAAAGCATTCAAAGATTGTAAGTGATATTTATATAACATTTTTCAGACATCAGAACAAAACAGATCTGAAAGTTTTCTACTTGCTCAGAATAGAGATTTACATAAAAGTATTCATACACTTTATATCCCCACTGCTTGCATTTTTTCCCCTTTAAAACAAAAGTGAGAAGGGATGGTTTGTTTGCATGCTTTTGTTTTTGTTCATTTGTTCATTCTTTCATTCATTATGCCCTCAGTATCTTTTATCATCAATTGGTAAGTAGTTATTATTATGACATTCATCATGACTACCATAGAGGCCATTTTGAAGATATTGGTTTGACTCTTCTCCCCCCCCCCCCCAGTTAAAAGTAACATTGCCATAGTATTTTTAACCAGAAGAATTTTTGTGATGCCTTGTTCCTAAATGAAAAGGATACATACAGCTTACAGTATAGTATGGTCACCACAGTAGTTAGTTTCTGCACCTGAAAGTTCAATCAATATGGCTTGTTACTGAATGACGTAAAAGAATTGATGCTTCTCAGACATCCAGTATGGGCACCACATCAACCATCTTGTAAATAATATATAGTTGGCTATAAATGAAAATGGTGCCAATCTGATTTACAGTATGTCTAATAAAATGTTTAATAACTTGCTATAGCTACTTCTACAAGTCTGGTCATATCAATGTTTTCTTTCTTGCCAATCTTGTTTGACATAATGGAAATGGTGCCAATTTGATGTCCTGAGTATGGTCACCTTGGCTGTCACATCTTGCTATTATTATTTCCCACAAATGGAAAGTTTATCAATATGGGTTTATGTTGTTTGTAAATAAAAATGATGACAATTTTCAGGGTTCCCATGCTACCGGAAAATCTGGAAATAGTTTAGAGAAATGATAATTTTATTCTTCACCATGAATAGTCGTAGAATTTTGCAAATATTTATGAAGTCAGGAAAAAACCTGGGAAGTTTCTACCACCACTTGACGCCTGAAACAATCATGTAATTGTGACATAACTAGACTGATCATGAGTTAAATTTATAGAGTTCTAAACAAAATATTTGGAGGGTGCAGTATGGATCATTTGGGTGCTTGCAATAAACATATATGATGAGTCAATCAAATTGCTCAGTGAATTAGATTCGTCTAGTAGAGTTTTATTTTCAAAGTCAGCTCAATATTCTTATGTGGAAGGTATGAAAACCACTCTTGCATCACAAGAGGCAAACATCATGGTGGCAAAGCATAGTCGCTTACAAACTTTAAACATTGTTAGATTGAGTGATACATGCATGAAATGGATATTAAAATTATATATTTTCTCAGAAATTGTGAGTTTCAAAATTGTTATGTCTTTAATCAGCTGAAAGACACGAAAAAACTATAGCGTTGATGAAATGTGACCTGGTACTCACGATTTGCATTGCTAGTTGCATGAGTACACAAATCTAACAACCCACATTTTCAAATGTTGTTGAGAAAAGAAGAAAAAAAAAATTAAATGAAAGTCGTATTCAGGTTGTAATAAAAATACAAAAATGAAAGAACACAAAATTTTCCATATTATTCCGAGAACAACTTATGCAGTTTTGTTGTATCACGAGACTACCATGTTTACATGTGCTCTTTGCTTGATAAATCAGACAGGCCAGAATGCTGGTTTTGCAAAAAGTATGTGACTTTAATTTAATATAATTGAATTTCTCTACAACAACATTAACATGGAGTTTGTTGTTGACATCACATGACTAATGGAATTCCGATGTCGTTGTTTGAGATGTGAAGCAACTAGTAATGTAAATGGTGAATACTGGGTCAGGTTTCATCAATGTCATAGTTTTGTCTAGTCTGCGGATTAAAGACATAACGATTATAATACTTGCCATAAGTGACTACCAGATGTCACTATTGAATGGTGTCGGCAAATTCCAATTTTTTTTATATGCAATCGCAACAGCCCCACACCCCAACCTAAAATGTCCAAATATGAAAAAAGGGTTAAAAATATTCTGAGGAAACCCAGATTAGAAAATGGACTGCTATTTGTTTTCAACCAAATTTGTTGTCCAAATTATTGAATCTCAGCTGAAATGAGAAATTGTTGAACCATGTATTATATATTAAAAAAAGGTTTGAGCCCCTGTATGAATACAGGTTTGGGGACTGGTTTAATGAATTATAGGAAGACAAGTTGATTTTACAGAAAATTCAGTTCATGTTTATCCAACAGTATATAATTTTGAAGGTCCTTTGTCAAAATTTAAATCAACCTTTTTGAAAATGTTTTTTAAATGATGGATTTGTAACCAGATTGTCTTTAGGTGATTTGGTTGTTTGAAAAATCTTTTTTGAGATTTTATTGGCACAGATAAATTTAGGGTTAAACTCTCTTCATTGTGAAATCTATATATTTCGAGTCATATATTCTTCCAACAATGGTTTATTGTTCAAATATATGGGGAAACTGCTAAATCTGAGCTTGATAGGATTTTTAATATTCAGAAACAGCAGCACACATAATTTTAGATGCATCAATTTATCATCCCTCAAAAGCATTGTATACAGAACTGAAATGGCTCACAACATATGGCAGGATAGATTTTCACAAGGTGGTTATCTTATTCAATATCTACATGGGACTGCACCAGAGGACTTATTCAGGCCTTTTTTCAACACCTTACCAGTTGAGATAAGTATCACATGGAAACATTCAACTACCAAAACCAAGAACAGAGCAATTTAAAATGAGCTTCCAATACTCTGGTACAGTTCTGTGTAACAAGCTTCCACTACATGTAAAATCTGCTGAAAATATTTAGAGTATTTAAAAAGAGATATCATGAGCATGCATGTGTTTCTAATAGATAATGGAATTTAGTATTTTAATAGTAAACATGTTAAAATAAACAGTAATTATTGCTATCTTCATATAATGTGCATTGTTATACTCTCCTTAAGAGGGCCTTAAAGGGGAGAATAGACCTTAACTAATGAGTCACCCTCTGTAACTGAAGCATTATTATTATTAATTAGTAGTAGTAGTAGTAGTAGTAGTAGTACAAGACAAGATTCTAATTATTTGTTTATTGTGATTTTTAAAAAAAAAACTGTCATAGTAAATGTTTACTTTCTTTAAGATGCATATATACAATGCTATATAATTATTTAGAATTAAAGGTTTGAAAGGACACAGAACTAATTTATACAATGCTACTGTATATAATTATTTAGAATTAAAGGTTTGAAAGGACACAGAACTAATTTATGTTTATTATCTTATTCTCACTTAGTAACATTATGCAGGTCAGCAAAATAAAGTTAGAATTTTTATTTTGTACATTCAAATGACTTTACATGCCAATTTTTTGGGAATATAATCAAACATGTTTCATGTGATACCTTCATGTGGTTTTCTTCATGATCATCTTTTCTGGTGTAAATGTTTTGGAGAGTCTTGAAAGAAAACCATCTTTAGAATTAGAAAATGCATGTTTTATAATCTAAAATGTTGTTTTTTAAAATTCCATTAAGTAATGGTCATATGTGAACCTTGAAAATATTAATTTCTTCCTGGAATAACCCTGGAAATGACCTGGAAATTTGTCTTTAAAAAAGCGTGGGAACCATGCAATCTGATATGCACAGCAGCTAATTTGAAAACATTAATCTGAAGAATATCAGAGTTGGTGTGAGCACTAAGCAGCTGAAGGAATGAAATGGTCTTATATGAGATACTGAAATACATCAAAGGGAGAATTGCTACAGTGGTCATGCCACTGTACTGATATCACATTTGTGGAACAATTTTCTTTTTTTAGTTTAGGAAGTGGATCTGCCATTATATATATTTGTCAGACCTGTATTCTGACATGTAAACAAATATAATTTTTCTTCTTCTTCTTCTTCTTCTTCTTCTCCTCTCTCTCTCTCTCTCTCTCTCTCTCTCTCTCTCTCTCTCTCTCTCTCTCTCTCTCTCTCTCTCTCTCTCTCTCTTACCCTCCCCCCCCCCCAATAAAAGATCAAAAAATGTGACAAGTCTGTTGATCTTATGATATACATTTCTGAGATTGTACCATCAGAAATGCCTTAAATTGAACCACAAACAACAGAAAGTTGACTTTAAATATGGACTGTTTTATAACTTTCCAAATGTATCATGCAGATTGTCATTGACTGAAATAGTGTGATTGTTTGCTATTTTGATATTCTCTGTCATCCATATAGTATCATGCACGTGTTACAATTACAAAAATGTACACCCTTTTAAGAAATAATCTTGATTACATATAGTAATGAGATTGTTTAAGTAATGATTTTACTGTCATCACAATCATCACCATGTCTGAAAATGAAATAGAAACAAGGCATTGATTTGTGTCAATTGCAAACCAAACTTAAATTAAATGGAATTTTAGTGCATCATCTCATCTGTAATTACCACTACAGACTGCAAGCTTACCAACTCACCCAAATTCACATCTGATGCAAAAATTGAAAAAAAAAGTATAAACCAAAATCTTTACAAGCAAACTTGGTCATAAAAATCTGTTGTTTAATGATGTTACACTCTGAAGGCTGTTGGACAGGTTAGTCTTGATTGATGCTGGATCTCAGAAATGTTCACTGTAATAATCCAAGTGGTGTAAAATTATTTTGAACTTCTTTTTATTAATGTATAGCTGTTAATCACATTGACATAAATAAACTTATCTATCCAAATCAAAAGTTTTCACTTAAAAATGTATGATAAAAGAAAATCTACATTTTTATATGTAGGGAAATATTTTACTCATGAATTGGAAAAAAAAATTTTGTATGATAACAAAGTTTCCACTTCATTTATGAAATATCTTCTTAAATCTGCTAAAATAATGTACGTGTCCTATATGTCTTGAATTCCAGGAAATTCTTTTTGTCCAGTAGTGCATCAGCCTCTCTGACACTTGTAATAAAGTTTATTGTATTATGTAATGCTGTTTGTCCATCAACTCATTTGAGGCCACTTTTTTCTTTCACCACTCCGATTGCCGAAGTGGTTAGAGCATATGCCTTGGATGTGGGAGGTCATGGGTTCGATCCCAGATAGTCATACAAAAGACATAAAATGGTACTAGCAGCTGCTTCATTTGGTGCTCAGCATTAAGAGGTTAGTGTTAGATCTAGTCAACAGATTGTCAAGATAATTTTACTTTATGGGACATGATGCTACATGTCTATGGCATGATGCCCCAATGTTAGACATCACTTTAAACTGCCACAGACTAGCAATTTGACTGAAAAATTCTTAAAGTTTGATTAAAAATCCAGATCACACACAAACCAGTTTAATTTCAGCACAATAATGCAAGTTGTCGACCATCTACAAAACTTTGTAGATGCTTCACAGTTTTGGTAAGGAAGAACCCTGTCAACTTTGGGGTTAAACTAAATAGTCATGGTCACTAACTGAAGGAAGAAAAATGATTTCCATAAAATAGGGAAAAGACCATGGAGTTTGGAATCAAATGGTCAAGGGTCACAGTCACTGTGAAGAAAAGTGGTTTTGACACAAAAATTCTGTTGTCAGCATGGAGGATTTTTCAAACAATGGGTAGGTTTATAATGTGCTGTTCAGAATACTTTGGCTTTGTGTTTTTAATCTTTTCCTACATTGTGATTCTTAATATTGAATGTAAATAAATCTATTAAATTTTTTTCTTCATTTGAGTAAGATTTTTGTTGCATGCTGTCAGTACTTTTCATTCCTATATTCATTGTAAGAAATATCCATAGTTTTACTTGTAATTCACAGCAGAATTGTTTATGATAGACTGCCTGTCAAAGATTGGTTTAAGGTAATATAGTAAAAATGGTTTTCAATTTGAATAAAATTTACATAAATGCTTTTTCATGTGCCAGCCAGAATGCTACAGTCATTAATCACTGCTGATGTATTCTTTTCATTATTCAAAAGGTTTAAATTATAATATCGGCCAGTATCAGTTTTCCAGAATTAAACATTTAATGATATGGAGTGACTTCATAGTGTGAAAATTTTAAATTTACCACGGCTTCATTCCATTGTCTTTATATGGATAGTCAGAGATGTCAATTTCAGCTTTGACAAAGTTCTTACCATTATTGTAGCAAGCCATAAAGTATGTATGAATGACTTTATTACTAAAATGTTCAAAGTGCATTTTATTGTTTTGACATTGGACGTGGTAAAGGAGGAAAGTCCCTTGAAACGATGATTTATTTTGGCAGTCTCCGCTAAGAAGTCATCATCCTGTTTGTGATCATCTCTCCTGACGATGTCAGTTTACATGTAGTATGAGTAGTTCTGATTTATCTTGAATGTTAATTATTAATTCACTGTCTTAAGGCAGCATAAGCAGCACAGCTAAATAGTCTTATCATTTACAAGTGTTCATTTACATCATTGGTCAATGGTTGATTTGATTTCACAGCTGGAAAGATGACAGGTTACAGATTTGTAAAAATGTGGCTAAAATTTGGGCCATTCATTTGGCACTGTTAATGTACCTGTCAGATCTTACTGTGCCATCAATAATTATCGGCACCACAAAAGTGCAACATTGCATGAACCCTGCAAATGGCATCTTTTTGCTAACAACTTTAATTTTATACATGTATTATGCAGTGAAACTGGTACTTGCTCACCTGTGATCATCAAATTTGGTTAGTTTATTTATGCATTTCATTAAAGACTTTCATAGATTAAAATCAGGTCATTGCAACACTGTTGTGATAGGGTTAGGGTTTAAAAGGAAAATTGCTGACTTGTGTAATTTTCTCTGATTGCTATTTGTTGCCTTTATCCTATTCACTTAATTGTATCAATATTGTGCCAAAAACACAGAATGCAGTGTGGTTTGTTGGTTAGAAAAAGTCCCAACTTTGATGTAAGTTGAAACTGAATGCTGTGAAAGATCCTTAAATGTCTCAAATATTTTGAGGGGAACAGCAGTTGAAATAAACAATTTTCATATAAATACAAATCACTTGTGTTTGGAAAAAAGTCATCTATTTTTGAGGTTATCATATCTTTACAAGTCCACTCTAATTGCAAAGAGCATAGACTTAGATATACATAATGCACTAACAGATTAGCTGTATAATTTTTGTTGTACTAATTACTCCTAAAAAAAAATAGTACATACCCAGATATGCAAGTGCATTAGGTGATTGCAGATTTGGGTTTGTGCACTGTGCAGTTGCACTCAGGTTTTAAGGAAGTGTATATGATAACCAGGGTACGTTGCAACAGTTTTTCATATTTAGGATGGAAATTTTAAAAATACTTTCATAAAGTATCATGGGGGTTTGTGGTTTCATGAAGTATGATGGGGGTTTGTGGTTTTAATGCCTTTTAACTTGCACAGCCAATATAAAGGGCCCCAAGGGGCAAGTTGTACCTCATTTACCAATCACTGCCATCTCACCTCTATCCATGTGTGTTCGAATCTCAAGCTGAGCTAATGTGGGTATTGAGAAAGCTTCCCATTGATTGGTGGTTCTTCTTAGGGTTTTCCCAAGTTCTTTGTCCACCAGATATACTGGGCACCATATATAGCCTAGCATGTGATTAGGTGTTGAGTCCACAAATCACCACCACCACCACAACAACCAGTCTATCATTAGTTGTTGGTGAACTTACTTGGACTTTTTAAAAATTTGACCCCAAACTCTTTTCTTCATTTCTGTGTCAATTTGTTTTGATTTAATAGGAGGTAAAAATAATTTCATTTCAAAAACGTTTGCTACATTTTCCCATATTATTCAACCCAGGTTCATCTAGTGTTTTTAATAATTGTATTTGAAGTATAAACACTTGTTTTTGCTTTTCCCACGTAACCAACATCCTTATTCACTTTGTCTGCATTCAGATTTGAAACCTTTATTGCTGTTTCTCCTTCTGAAACAACAGACAAGGCATGTTCATCCCCTTCTTTAATTATTGGAAGGTTGGGTTAGATCAGAATGAAGTCTGTATTATCTATTAAAATGTGACCTTCGACCCCAACTCTCCATATTCAAGGGATTTTATTCAGATTCTGAAATCTTTGTGATAAACCAGGCATCTTCATGCAACATGGTACCAGGTAATATAATCACTGTCTCTCAGATGAATAAAGATCACAAGGAAATTGGTGATTGATATTACTAGGGATAGACATGACTTATCACTATAAACCAAATATACTTATACTCAGATCTACATATCCAACTGTAAACTGCACAGACCCAGATCTGCCATTACATAATGTTCCAGCTGATTTTCAGTTTGTTAGGACTAATCAATAGCACAAACAACATAGACCCTGATCTGCCACCACATTATACCGTTACAAATAATTGCACTTCAACCAGACCTTGTATTTGTGTGCGTGTGTGTTTTTCAAATTTTCACAAAAAGTTGGTAAAATGGTTAAGCAGAAAGTTGTTTTGAAATAGCTAAATTTTTAAGAGAAAGAGACAGACAGATAGATGAACTATATGCAGAAGTGCTGGTATAATACTAAATGAATGGAATTAGCTTATTTGTACAGGTCTTCAAATGATTGTGCTGTGAAATACATTCCCTTCAATACTATTGTTACTTTACAGCTTTAAATAGCAGTTTCTGCTCTATATGAAAAGACAATTGCATGGGTTGATTATATATCTTATGTCAGTAAACAGCCTGTTTTGCAGTGGTATGCATTGTTTGAATATTGGCCTTTGTGCAAATTTAACCTTGACCTAGGTTCTTGTCAGTATAGTCTTAGTGTTTATCCTACTGAGCAGTGATAGTTCAAGTACCTGTTGCATGTGGTTGAAAGCTGTCATATATCGGGTTCACTGTGATGTTATAGCCTGTAATTGATGACCTAGGGTATTATGCATTTATAAAATATTTTATGATTTTTTTGCATTATTTCATTACCCAGTATCTTTCTCATTATTTATCTCATGGTATATTCCTCCAATTTGCTTTAGATTGCAGATTAAAAAAAAAAAATAACAAGACCTTTTCTCGATTATTCATACTGGAGAGAGAGGGGTGGGTGTGAATTTCACATGTAATCAGTTGTCTAATAATGTGTTTAAGTGATCCATTGTATGTTGTGTAAGGCCAGTAAACCCTCAACTCATTCAGCTTGACATATATTCTCATTTTATTTGGTTTTTATTGTTTACTTTTGGAGCATGATTAAAATTTGTGACATAGAATCAACAGAAAAACTGAGTTGAAATTTTCTCATTCTCTTTTAAAGTAATGTAAATTTTAATATTTTAATGTTATTAAGCATTACTTTCTGAATCCTAAACCTTGATTCATTTTCAGCAGGTTAATACACAACATTCACAGAAATTAGCTTATTTCTTCTTTGATATTCAAGTTTTCCACATTTAGTATTTTTTAAAAATGGATCATTGTCATGTAGTGAATGTACTGGCCATCTCATAGACAAGGATTTGCCACTGCTGCTCCAGAGATAGTTACAGAGACAGTTAAGAACTATGTTTTCTTCAACATGTCATTTGGATAATGTTTGTGTGTGTGTTTGCGATTAGATTTTTAATGTAGCTTTAAAAGTTTTCCAGTCATATCACTGTGATACAGTGTGGCAGTTTAAAGTGATATCTAGCACTGGGGAATCATGCCACAGACATGTAGCATGATGTCCCACCAAGTCACATTATCCTGACACCAGTCCTAATACTAACCCTTAATGCTGAGTACCTACTACTACGTACTATTTTTAGAAGTCTTTGGTATGACTCAGCATGGATTTGAACCCACAACTTCACGAATCCGGGGTAGATGCTCAAACCACTAGGCCAATGGAGTCTTCATAATATTCTTTCTAAATAATGACTGTACAAGTCTTATTTAGGAAGAGTTTTTTTTATAATTCAGTTGATTGTAAAATATTAAATACAATATCACAATAATCAGAAGTTGTTATAACGTGTATAATTCTGTATGAATATTCAATCTCCATATTCATTTTTAAAAAAGTTCTTGAATAATTCTGTAATTTTTTCTCATCACCTTGATTACATGACTGTTGCTTTATGCAGCTATACACTAGTAATTAGATACTTTTAGCTTTTGGAAAAACAAAGATGTAAAAAGAAAAGAAGGTTAAAGACAAAATTAGACATGCCCTGCCAATCTGACGACATTAAAGCATAAAATCTAGATCAACCTACCTGGTACCTACTTATATATTGTTAGCTTTGTGTCCATATTTTCTTACCTGTCCTGGATGAAAATTTAAATAATGGTAATTCAAAACTGTCTAGACCTCAGGCTGCATGGTAACATAAGATTTTTAAAATACCTATAGTGTTTATTCTGCAGTTTGCTTCGGGTCACTTGTATTATATTTTATAAAGCATCATGTTTAGATTCTAATTTATTCGTTTTTTTTTCATAATACATTCCTATTTTATTAACTTGTCTTATTTCATGTGGTTAGGATGTACTGTATTTTTTTTTTTTTTCCATTGGAAAAGAAGTGAGCCAGCAGCATGATGTAATTCATATAAGAAGACAATGGTTTGGTTTTGTGTGATTTCATACTATTTGTTTGGCACATGATAGGCTTATTACATGGTAGCCAGTAATATTTAGTTGTGGATGACCCACTGAAGAACCACTGACCTTGACGCTTCTGGTGAGTTTTCTTCAAAATCCACATTGGTCAGGTTGAGCTAAAAAATCATGCAAAATGAGTTGATAATGATCTGTGAAGGAAAATGTCTTAGAGGCCTGCCTTAAAAGATATAAGTGCTAAATCAGTGTTATTTCCATTTTATATTCACAATGCCTTCATATCGTAATGAAACAATTCATATAAGCTAAGATGTTGAATAAAGATTAAACTAGATTCTTAGTTTCTTATCGGGTGATTTTTATTTTACATGTCACAAAATTAATTTCCACACACTATTTATTCACTTTTTAATTTTGCCTGGCTGTTAAGGGATGTCTCGTGAAGGATAATTGTTGGATTTGTAACATGGTAATGCTTTCTTTATATTACGACAGAATCCAAACCATTTTAACTTACTCTTGCCATATGTATTCACTTACAAGTTGGGTCCAACAGCAAGCAGTGTGGACCTTAATCTGTTTTTGCTGATCATGATGTATATTTGTTTTATTGACTTCCACTAAGAAACTGCATACAGACAGATCTGCTGGTGCATTTTATGATGTCATATCTGGGTCTGTACAGTTTGTAGATGGATCCACTTGTACACAAGTATAGATGGTAACTGACTTGTAAATCTGATGGGCATCTAGATGGACAAATTATGATTCATGGATGTGGTTATCATAATGACAATGGAAAACTTGAATAATTACCAGTCATGGCAGGCGAGTAGAATATCCAACTTGATTAATCGAAGTATAAAGATTATTAGCAAAGTTACCATTGCTGACCACAAAGTATTTTTAAAAAAGATAAATATGGTGTCCACAGTATATATCTTATCAAATCTTCATTAACAAAAATAGAAAGTGGTGCAGTAATTGAAATTTGAGTGCTTTTGACCTTCCAACCCCTTACCAAGGACCCCAAAAGAGGGAGATAGAATTAAAAACCCTTTTTGTAGATGCTACATGGGCAGGTGCAATTGTAAGTTGAGTGACTATTCAGCTACAGGTTTAGAAGTAGTTATGGTTAATGAGAGGTAGATGGAAAGACAGATTAATATATCACCTTTTTTTAAAAATACATACAAATGCATGAGAATTACAAATTGTTACAATATGCATAAGTGAGCTGCTCCTTGGCTATATAGAACAGTGGATTATTATCAGCAATGTGCAATATCATCCACTGAACAAGTAGAAGCGATCTCTATAATTTTGTGTGGTTTAACATCCTGTAAAAAGCCAGTGTCAATAAGAACAATACGTTTGACATTTTCAGCTTGTTAAATGTAAACGTGATGCACTTCATGAACTAAATCAGTATGTAGAGCACTTATTGTAAGGTAAGGAAGATGCCTGTTGATTTTGGAATGACAAGTCCCAATGTCCGGGTTATTTTGACTTGGAAGAAAAAGTGGTTAACTTTTGTTCTAAAGTACAAGGCAATGGTCATGATACAAAGAAAACTGTTTTAGTTCAAAGCCACATACCTTGACTATATGAGTTACCCTTTCTAATAAGGAATTTCACTTCATCCTCCTGCCCACTACAATCATCCATTTTTCTCATCATTGCATTTTCCAAACAATTTTTTTCACTTTGTATTCTGGATTAAATACATCAGATTGGCTAGAAATGTCAGGAATTTATTACACTTTTGTACCATTTTCATTGTGATAATTTAGATGTAAAGAAAAAAGAAAAATAATTATCAAATTTTTTTATGTCAGACCTGAGTCTGGCATACCATTTATGGCATAGTCCATTTATCTTCATGTTAACATTTGCCTGTCCTGGCCTATACTTGTCTAATGGTTTGAGACATTTTGATGAATGTTTCATTAAAATCCCTTGAGGTAAAGGGCCTAGTGACAATACTTGCACTAGCCACACAGTGTGACTATTGTAGCTAGGCCCTTTACCTCAAGGGATTTTAATAAAACCTTATCCAGTTATGTGTCATGTACAGACAATGGGCTGCTCTGAGCCTCAAGGTCAAGATCATACCAGTAGGCAGCATTACATTTTTATCAGCTTTATGCCATTTCTGCTTGTCGGATGTTAAAAGTGTTTTGTTTAATGCTTGATCCAAGAATCTTTCATGTATGGACCATGTATCACATACTTTAACCACTTCTCCATGCCTCATGAGTAGGTTGGCACATTAAAGCTCCAGTTAAAGAAATTTACATATTATGACAATGTTACCATTCAGTATGGACCAATTCCTTAAAACACGTAAAAAGGTTGCAGCCCTACAAGATAAAATGTAAATTAAAGGAATTTATTTTTCTGAGTTGTTGTACAGACTACAACTTTTGAACCATTGAAGGTATTTTAATGACGCTGCAGTCAATTTTTTTATCATTTATTGATGGTGTAACCTTTCCTTCCGGTCAAGGTGACAGCAATTGAAAATATAACTGACTTGTATCATGGTGTAGAATGTTACATTTGAAACATTGAAGATATGTTAGTATATTTTAAACAGTTAATATGTATCATTACTATAAAAATTGTCAAGGTCATGGCAAGGGAAGATAAATCTCTCCATATATATGTTTAACTCCTTTGGCAATATTTGAATGAACCTTTTATTTATCTGAACATGACAGTGTCATGTATATTCAGTCACACCCGTGACTAAAGGTCCAAGTCATAAAAAAAAAAGAGATAATGTAAGTCATTGAAGTATCTTCATGTACAGGCGGTCATTTTGGATTTTGAGGAAACTTTATTCAGGTCCACACATTGTCATACAGTATTTCAATCCTTTGCTAAGAGGTCATGAATTGGTAGTTAAAAGGTGACTTGACTGGCATGTCATGTACCATTTGAACTACACACTAGACTGGCATGCAGTGTGACATTTGCACTACTCACTAGACTAGAATATCATGTGCCACTGCTCACTAGACTGGCATATCTTGTACCATTTGAACTACACACTAGACTGGCATGCAGTGTGACATTTGCACTGCTCACTAGACTGGCATATCATGTACCATTTGAACTATACACTAGACTGGCATATATTGTACCATTTGAACTATACACTAGACTGGCATATCATGTACCATTTGAACTATACACTAGGCTGGCATATCATGTACCATTTTGATCTATACACTAGACTGGCATACTATGTACCATTTTGAACTATACACTAGGCTGGCATATCATGTACCATTTTGATCTATACACTAGACTGGCATACTATGTACCATTTTGAACTATACACTAGACTGGCATACTGTGTGCCATTTGAACTATACAATAGACTGGCATACTGAGTGTCATTTGAACTATACACTAAACTGGCATACTGTGTGCCATTTGCATTATTCACTAGACTGGTGTATCTTGTGTCGTTTGCACTACTCTGGTTGAAAATATATGAAGCATTGTACAATAGAAAGCAGCATTAATGAGTACAGTCTGTTATTCTGCTACAAATTTCAAAGTTTTTAAAAAATAGTTTTTTTATTTTATACAGCAAAATTTATTTTATCAAAATTTTTTTAGGTCAGAATCATAGCATTATTTCATGACAGAATTGCATGATAATTTACCGAGGGAAACTTACCAAGTGGATAATGAAGTTCAGGATATTGCACCCACTTAATAGTGTTGATCGTAGACCTGGGTGTGAGCTATGAGTCAAGTCATGTACATGCTTACAGTATGACAGTGCATAGTAGGAACTTTATACGGCTATGCATATTGGGAATGTCAATATTTTTGTGATGTTACAATATTGTCCTGTCACTTCTATCTTTATTTGCACAGTACAAACTGAAAACAAGAGATACTTGTGTAAAAATTCATATTTGATATTTTGCTTTTATTTAGTTTCAAAATTTTTATACTGTGTTGTGTCAGTTTTAAATTTTTTTAGTCATCAATTGTTTAGTTATTTAAATTCACTTTAATATTGAATGTTTAAGGAGCAAAAACTGGCAAATAGTATGGGATCCATGATATATAGCAATACTGTTGTGGAATCTATGGAACTTAGTACTTCAGTGAGATTTCTTTTATAATGCTGTTGTAGAATCCATGGTACTTAACAATTCAGTGAGATTTATTTTTAATGTTGTTGTAGAATAATCCATGGTACTTAACAATTCAGTGAGATTTATTTTATAATGCTGTTGTAGAATCCATGGTACATAGCACTTCAGTAAGATTTCTTTTATAATGCTGTTGTAGAATCCATGGTACATAGCAATTCAGTGAGATTTCTTTTATAATGCTGTTGTAGAATCCATGGTACATAGCAATTCGGTGAGATTTCTTTTATAATGCTGTTGTGGAATCCATGGTACATAGCAATTCAGTGAGATTTCTTTTATAATGCTGTTGTAGAATCCATGATTTATAGCAATTTAGTGAGATTTATTTTTAATGGTGTTGTGGAATCTATGGTACATAGCACTTCAGTGAGATTTCTTTTATAATGCTGTTGTAGAATCCATGGTACATAGCAATTCAGTGAGATTTCTTTTATAATGCTGTTGTGGAATCCATGGTACATAGCAATTCAGTGAGATTTATTTTTTAATGGTATTGTGGAATCCATGGTTTATAGCAATTTAGTGAGATTTATTTTTAATGGTGTTGTGGAATCTATGGTACATAGCACTTCAGTGAGATTTCTTTTATAATGCTGTTGTAGAATCCATGATACTTAACAATTCAGTGAGATTTATTGTATAATGCTGTTGTAGAATCCATGGTACATAGCAATTCAGTGAGATTTCTTTTATAATGCTGTTGTGGAATCTATGGTACATAGCACTTCAGTGAGATTTCTTTTATAATGCTGTTGTAGAATCCATCATACTTAACAATTCAGTGAGATTTATTGTATAATGCTGTTGTGGAATCCATGGTACATAGCAATTCAGTGAGATTTCTTTTATAATGCTGTTGTAGAATCCATGGTACATAGCAATTCAGTGAGATTTCTTTTATAATGCTGTTGTAGAATCCATGGTACATAGCAATTCAGTGAGATTTCTTTTATAATGCTGTTGTGGAATCCATGGTACATAGCAATTCAGTGAGATTTCTTTTATAATGCTGTTGTAGAATCCATGATTTATAGCAATTTAGTGAGATTTATTTTTAATGGTGTTGTGGAATCTATGGTACATAGCACTTCAGTGAGATTTCTTTTATAATGCTGTTGTAGAATCCATGATACTTAACAATTCAGTGAGATTTATTGTATAATGCTGTTGTGGAATCCATGGTACATAGCAATTCAGTGAGATTTCTTTTATAATGCTGTTGTAGAATCCATGGTACATAGCAATTCAGTGAGATTTCTTTTATAATGCTGTTGTAGAATCCATGGTACTTAACAATTCAGTGAGATTTATTGTATAATGCTGTTGTCCATCCATGGTATATAGCAATTCAGTGAGATTTATTTTTAATGGTATTGTGGAATCCATGGTTTATAGCAATTTAGTGAGATTTATTTTTAATGGTGTTGTGGAATCCATGGTACATAGCAATTCAGTGAGATTTCTTTTATAATGCTGTTGTGGAATCCATGGTACATAGCACTTCAGTGAGATTTTTGTTGTAATGTTTTCATGGGAGTGGCACCATTTTCTTATTGACAGGCTGTTACCTGCTGTTACTTTTGCTGTTGCCAAACATGCTGAAAGATTTGAATTTGCAAAGCATTCCTTCTTTTAACCACTATGAATTTAAACAAGTTACACTGTTATCTGCCAATACATAACTAACTGGCAGACCTAGGTCTGTGTTGATTGCAGTTAGTCATATTCTGCACATGTGTGAATATGGTACCTAGTTTATTGACCTCTTTCTGCAGGAAATATCAGCATCTATGAATTAATATATATCAGTTTAATGGAATGGGGTTAGGTTAATGTAATAGTAAATCTTAAGAGTTACATGATAAATGAAGCTCTCAGTGCTTCCAAAAGGGTGGGACTGTTTAGCAGAGGCATCAAATTGCACATTCTAATATGCATATCTGCCTTTAAAAAATCTGTGTCAGAAACTTCTGAGTTCAGTCAGTATCTTTATACAACTTATAATCATGCATGTTGTTGGAGAATTTCATTCTACCTTATTTTTTATGAAAGAGGGTGTATTCAAAATTTTATCTGCCACTAATTCATGAAGATAGCTTAAATATACGAATGGCAGTTATTGGAACATTAATTGGTTCAGGTTGCAATGGGTGTCATTTTGGGGAATAAGTCATGAAGGGTTGACCATTATAATTATAGAACTATTTAAATTGTCTGTTGATTTAAACTATTTAGCATTTGTTCTTAATATGTTCAAGTGATGTAAGCCATTATTTAATTGTATATGTACTATCATCTATGGTCCTCTCTTGTATCCCACAAACTTGCATCAGATCACCTCTGCATTATATGCCATCTTTAACCCTCCACCTTTATTTGCTACTAAGAGAAACCTCTGTATGATAAAAAGAACCAAACTAATGCATGACATTCAAGCAAACCTAACAACTTGCTAACCTCCTACAGCAGAACAACTCCATAACTGCCTGTGTTCATTGCTTGAAAAACATGCCTCGGCTACCAAGCACATTATCAATTTGAAAGTGTTCTCCATGGTATAGCAGTGTTAGGGACCAGCTTTACACTGCTAAATATAGCACTGTTAGGAGCCAGCTTTACACTGCTAAAAGAGACTGCCGTAAAGCTGAGAGGCTTTGGCTTTCATCCAGACTAACTATTCATAAGGCAAATCTGTCAAGCTGCTAAGAAGAATGTGACAAATATTGTCGATGCAGCGAAATCAGCCTACTACAGTACTAAGATCACAAGAAGTTGCAGCTGCAAAGAGAGATTACTAACATGTTAATGTCAAGGAACAAATGTGCACCACTTCTAACTACCTTCTCTTCAGTCAACCTTCCGGACCTGTTGGCAAATTTCTTCTGTGACAAAGTACAAACTATAAGAGACAAGCTTGACAACACATTTTCAATTGACTCGTCACCATACAGTTGCGATACGTATACAGACTTTCAGTGGCAACTGTTAGCAACATCTGAACCTGTCTCTCTGGATTTAGTATGTACAATCGTGATAAAGAGTGCACCAAAGTCAAGTGAACTTGATCAAATTACAACATCACTGCTGCTTGAGTGCTTAGATCCAGTATTGCCATCATTAACTGTTACTATTACCTCTCTCTCATTCGGGGAATTCCCATCATTTTTAACTGCCATTGTAAAGCCTCTGATGAAGAAACCAACACTTGACCATAACAATTTAAAGAACTGCCACCCAGTTTCTGGTCTCCCATTCATATAAAAAATTATAGCAAAGGTTATTGTAACCCAACTTGTATCTCATCTGAATTCAAACAGTCTTTTTAACTATGTACCGTCAGCATATCGCCCTTGCCACAGTACTGAAACTACTCTTCTAAAAGTCGTTAATGACATTTTCTTTGCTTTGAATAGTGGAAAGATTACAGTCCTCACCATCCTTGATTTGCCTGCAGCATTTGATACAATAGACCATGGTAGAATACTTCACCATCTCTAGCATGTATTTGGCATTCATGATACAGCTTCACTGTGGTTCAAATCCTACTTGGTCAACAGGACACAAATTGTGTCTGCAAATGGAATACATTCCAGCCCAGTTGATCTATGTTGTGGTGTTCCACAGAGGTCTATTCTTGGACATTTTTTCTTTATTCCATATACTCATTCGCTCTCAGGTGCTATAAATCATCATCCAGTGTCTCACCAATTGTACGCTGATGATACCCAAATATACAATTTAGCCACCCAACTGAAGTTGATGCTACCATCAAAGGTGTAGAGAGGTGCATTTCTGATGTGAAATCATGGATGACATGTAACAAGCTGCAGATGAATGATGATAAAACTGAGGCCACTCCAGTCACAAAATAAAGACTTTCTCCTTTACATCCTTTACCTCAAACAATAAATATCAGCAACACCAACATTAAATTCACACAATTTGAAGCCTTTTTGTTACTCTGGACAGTACTCACATATTGCACCAACATGTCATGAGCATATCTGCATATCTTGAGCTTAGGCGCATCAGCTCCATTTGCAAATATCTTTCAGTTGATGCCACTAAAACACTTGTGTGTTCATTAGTATTTTTAAGACTGGAATTGCTGTAACTCAATTCTGCCTGGTTCGTCTCAATATCTACAACAGAAACTTCAAGAAGTTCAAAACACAGCTGCTCAGATCATCTTTAGAGTACCATGATCAGAGCACACCTCCTTGCTGCTCTGTACCCTACACTGGCTATCCATTTGATCGAGAATCAGACACAAAATTTGTTCTGCATGTTACGTTTCAGTGATGGATGCTAGTCCAACATACCTATCCGACCTCACTCATGGTTCCACACGATCAAGATACTTACACTCCTCTTCTGACAATCACAAGTTATACAGACAATGTTCTTTTGCATACCATGGCCAAGCGAATTGCCCATAAACTTAGACACAAAGACAATGATCCCTGATTCAAGAGTGCTCTTAAAACTCGCCATTTTTGACTGCAAGAACAATTTTAGACCTAATAATGTTTCTTTATCTAAAATATTTTCAGCATGTTTTAATATTTTTTAATTCATTGTGCTTGTTTGCATGTTCTTTTATTTTGTAATCATATTATGTTTTTTATGTTATAGGTGTTTTCTAATGGCGGAAAGCGCTTAGAGTTTCTAGAGATTAGGTGCTATACAAAGTCCTCATTTATTATTATTATTATTATTATTAATTATTATTATTATTATTATTATTATTATTATTATTATTATTATTATTATTATTGTTATTTATATTATCTAAGACTATGAAATCAAATTTGGTGGCAAATTTGTTAAAGTAGCAACTTTTGGTAGTAGGTTGTCACTAGATCAGCAAATAGATTTTTGCTTTTTTTTCTGGCATTTCTGGTAGTGCAGAATCTACTTGTTGATATACAGGTTTTAAGGGCTGGTTTCCCCTCACCATTATGTAAAATATTAAATGTGCAGGTAAACATTTTATACAGTTTGGTTTGATTCTCAAAGATACTTGAACCTTCCATTATAACATTAATGATATGAAAAGAAATCAACTTTAAGCTACCAGTCTAAGGGAAGTCAGTAGATTGTTGGGTTTGCAATCCAGATGTCATTTGTCCAGTACCTGCCTATGCCAGTACTTTCCCATACACAGAGCATAAATATCGTAAGAATTAAAAAATATCACACTGCCTTTTGTTGTTGTTGTTGTAGGTTTAATGCCATTTTTTAGCACACGATAGGCTATACATGGTGGCCAGTATTAATGGTGGAGGAAGAACCCGGGAAAACCCCTAGAAAGAACCACCGACCCATGAAAAGCTACTGGCAAGCTTTCTCACAATATCCACAGTGGCCAATTCTGAGACTCAACCCACCAGAAAGAGGTGAGACAGCAGTGATCCGTAAGGAAGAGTGCTTTAGACAACTCAACCACCCAGGGCCCCTCACACTGCTTTAATCGGCCACTAATGTTGATATGTGACTTATAATGGTCATGTGATATGGTGTGCCAGACTCATGATTGACACCAGTATCCTTATATCATGTGACTGTTACAGGTCACATGATCAGCATTAGTTGCTGATGAAGGCAATATGATATTACAAAAATTTAAAAGTCTTAAGATACTTATGCTCAGATTATGGGAAATTACTAATGATCATGAATTATCCAGAGCAAGGAAGCAACCAATTCTTTTGTAACCTTCTTGAGTGTTTGTATTGTTAAATACCAAACCATTTTGAACTCTTGGACTGGTGTCCTTCCTTTTAGAGGTTTATTATTTAGAGAAAATAAAGAAAGGGCTTTGATCATGTTTGAATTGTAGAGTTACCTTAATATGGAAATGTCAGCTTAGACAGGATTCACTGTATGTAGTGTTAGGTGTTTTTGAAGTGGAGGAAACAAGAGAATTGGGTGGAAACCACTGAGTGAATTACAGATCATTCATGCATGTGCCATAATATAGGATCCAACTTTTGGGAAGTGAATAATATAAAGCTAGCAAACCAGCCTTGTGCCATCCAGGTCATTTTCATTTGCTTTTTTTAAAAAAATCATTCCACACAGTGTTACAAATAAAATCCAAGTCTATTTCTCATTCAGTGTTCATGTCAGCATCTCAAAATATAGGTAAATTACCAACCTTGGCCCAAATAATTTAAACATAATTCATATTTATGTACATTACAAAATTATTCATTTGATATGTGCTGAAAAATACTGGTCTTTGTAGTATAATTTCTGCCATGTTTATTCTGAGTTCCAGAAGAGTCCATATGTTTTTTTATTGCAGTGAAATCAAATGAAGGCAACTATATTATGGCTAAAAATAGCAGAATAGGAAAGCTGATCACAGTTTAATAAACAAACAAATCGGCTCTTTCATAGGTAACAGACCATCCTGTTTTAGTATGCATTTAATAAGTTGTGTAATGTGTTATATATATTTGAAAGGTGTTAAAATATTCATGCACGAAATTACGTTTTGCGACATTTAATGATGCTAACCTGAAAATTCACTAAGCTATAGATGCAGGCATTGTGATGCTGCTGTTCAGGTTAGTTGGTTGATTGATTGGTGTTTTATAAATCATAAACACATGAAAGATTATGTAGTTCTGAGAAGGTGGTAGTAAAATGCCATGCTTTAAATGGCATCAATACTATGGCTGCTGACTTAGGCAGATTTGGATGGGATTTGAACCAACAGCCCACTAATTGTGAGTTTGACATGCTAAGCACTGGGCCAACCATAACTCCAGAATATTACATTTGGATTTCATTTGATTTTACTTCTGTATTGAAAGTAATAAGAACTATCATCTCAGTCTTACTGTATCTATTAAGTAGTATGTTGGTAAAGACAAGAAATATATAAATAATTACCCTTATCACAGTGTCATTTATGAGGAGGTGCATGCTAAGGCAGTTATTAGTGAACTGATATTACCAGGGTCTCAAAGGCCTAACAAGAGATGGTAGACGTGTATATTTGTTTCGATCTGAGGTAACTTTATATAGGTTAGTTAGTCTCTAGATGTTTTTACAGAGCATATTGGCCTTGAACCTTTCTGTTGATATTTTATCTTAATTAACATATGGTCTACATACCAGATAACATTTTATTGTATTTTATTAGAATGTTTGCTTGTCCAACAACCATGTCACCCACCATATTCCATCATGCTAAAGTGTTCTAAAAATAGCTCCTGTGAACGAGACTATTGGGGCTAAATCAGTAGTAAACATGTTGTTGCAGTTTTCAGGGTCAAGTACAGTTTACTGTCTGAAATGAAGGACACTCTTAAGCAGTGGCTTGTAATGCTGCATTTTTCCAAAAATACTGAGCTAAGTAGACATGACACCCTAAGGTGTATTTTTCCAGAACAGGAGTTCAACCTTATTGAAGACATAATCATCAGTCTAGTTAGTTTTTATTGTAACATTTTTAAATAAACATATTTTTTAATGGACATATTTAAATCAATTTATACAGAGTATATATATATATATATATATATATATATATATATATATATATATATATATATGAACTCTGACTCTATTTGAAGATGAAACAATTTATAAATTTCCACAATAATAAAAACCTTGTAGAAAGTTATGTCTGTTTCCAGAGCTTTTTAAGAAGTTTTTATTCATCAGGTATTACTGAGGTCTTAAAAGATGTACATTGTATTCTTTCTGTTTTCTAGTTGACTTTTTCAACCAGTCTTTCATTATATTGACTAAACCTGAGACCCTAATGACATTTATAATTTTAATAAAGGTAGCTGTAATATTGTACTTTGCAAATTATTCATACCTGTAATGTTATATAACCCATCACATAATTTAGACTCCATAAGCCCCAAAACATTGGATGGTTCATACAACCTTGAAAAAATCCTTCATTTTGATTGTCCCATAAATGCTTTTAATTTAAAAATGTAGGTTTTATCCATGAAAAGTCCTTAAAACATCTTGAAAAACTCCTGAATATTTCCCAGAACTTTATGAATTTTCATAGAGATCACAAAACAATAAAATGGAAAAAAATATTATCACTTTTTTTTTCTTCAAAATATTTTTAATTTACATATTTTCCAGTAACAATGAATATACACATACATACAATCGTATAAAAGTGTTTTGATCCATGTGACACTGCACATTTTCTGGTTATGTTAATTAGTGATGTTCCTTGTATTTTTAGACTTTTTGTACATTGAAAAAGAGTTTTATGGAGAATTGTCATTTTCAATAAGAGAAAATATTCTCTCTTTAAAAATTTAGAATTCTTTGAAAACATTTTGAAAAGTTATGTGAACACAGCACAATGGGAGTGTATGCATTCATCATTACTCCAAACAATTTTTCAGAATTACATATAACTGTGTAAAAAATTAATGGATCTTACAGTCAGCACTTTGTCAGATGTTTCCTTGCAAAAAATGGCTCTTTAACTTTGACAAGGTTTTGAAGATTATTTTTACATTTAGCAAGCATACCCTCTGCATACCAAGGGCTGTAGAATAAGCCCAGTGCACCTGCCTACATGTTGTAAATGATGACACATGACCTCTATGGTTTTTGTTAGAAACCTACTGTTGGATTGACCTGGGTTGGCTGTAGGTGCATCTATGGGCAGGGCACTTCACTCCAGTTGCGAAGGCCCAGAGTGGCCGAAAGCATTCTCAGGTACAGATCACTGCCATCTCACCTCTGTTTGCGTGGGTTCGAGTCTCTGATTTGGCCAGCGTGGGTTTGTGGGAAAGCTTGCCAGTAGCTTCTCGTGGGTTGGTGGTTTTTTCCGGCAGTTTTCCCAGGTTCTTCCTCCACAATTAATACTGGCTGGTTACTTGATAGGTTAGTCATGTCCAAATTATAAAGGGACTTGATTGACAGATGACAAGAGATTTGATGTGGCAGTCATGTCCAAATCTTGAAGGGACTTGATTGACAGATGACGAGAGATTTGATGTGGCAGTCATGTCCAAATCTTGAAGGGACAAATTAAGCTCTGCCTACATTGGTTTAAGATAGTATTCTTTCATTGGGTGGGTGGTGGTGATCTATTTTAACAAGTGTCTTGTAAAAAATATCTACTTTATATTATAAAAGTGTATTTGATGAACATTTAATGGTGGTCAAATATTAGACTGAATTAAAATTTAGTGGTGATCAACTGTTATAACTTGAAGATTGTACAGTATATGCTTATGTTTCTATTTTAGTGTTCTCCAAGGGGCAAACTTGGACAGGCCAGTATCGTTTTCTAGCCAAGAATGGAGGGTATGCTTGGGTCATGACTCAGGGTACAGTCATCTGTAACAGTCGCATGCAGAAACCACAGTGTGTTGTCTGTGTTCATTTTGTTCTCAGGTAAACTTATTTAACAGATGCTATGATTTCACTTGTATTCATAGAGTTCTAGTTTTGATTGACATTTTTGCTATTGTTGTAAATCATGAATTAAAATTATGAAAATGGCTTTGCAATACAAGCTGTGTTTCTGTTAAAGATCCAACGAAAATGGCATTTTGACAATGCCATGAAAATGGTGCCTAAGCAAATCATTAGATTAACAGGAATTGATTGAAGTGAATTTAAAATTAATTTATCATACACATCATTCTTAATTTGATCTGTTCTGTCTTTTGTGGGCTTTGAGTTTGATTTGATGTTCATTGAAAGTACTGTAGTATTTGCAGACTATCCCCAGTTCAATTTTAAAAACTATAAGCATCAAGAATATAGAAGAAAAAAAAGCTTTGTTCTTTCATTCATCAGTTTATTATTTCTGTTCTAATTGTTGCCAGATGGTCCCTAACACTGTAAACTTGTTGGTGTTTCAAAACAAAGGGATGTTCTTAATGTAAACAAGCAGACAGACTGCTCACTAGCCTTGTATGGTTTATTAAATGGTCCATTTTATTAAAAAATGTGGTCTCTGTCCAATATTTGCACTGTGTAGTTTTAATAATTCTAAAAATAATTGATAAAATAAAAGGGTAAACATTTGAATACGTTTGAAGAAAAGTTACTATAAAATTTACAGAATTATTGAGATTGTCAAAGATGGTGAACTACATCACATTTGTTGCTTGAAAGTATAGACTCATTGTGACCGCATTACAAAAGAAACTCCTGTTTGATTTGAAATGCCAACAGTTGACAGTGTTTTGGACCCCCTGGCATCGGGTTAGAAATAGTAAATTTGATGAATTAAGTGACTGACATTTGGGCATTTTTTACCCTTGATGCCATTTGTTTTTAAAATCATTAGGGGGATATGTACAACCAGTAGAGTGTGTAAGAATACTTTACAGTATGTTTAACTCCACATTTCATAGATCATCAAGCTCTATGCCATGGCCTTTCATCCATCCATTAGCACAATTAGCTACTTGTATACCTCTTGGAGAATTACATTGAAATTTTGCAGGCATACATGCATCAAGGTCTCATTGGTCCTGAAAATGGTGTCATTCTGACATCTAGTATGGTCACTATGGTCGCATGTTAAAAATCTTATCACTGTTCCTACTGAATGAATGGTCATATTGACAGGGGTTTCACCAATAAAATGTGTATGCTCTCTAGTTGGTTCTGAATGAATATTGAGGTGCTCATACATCCAGTATGACCACCATGTATGCTGTCTTGAGAATCTTTTTATCTTTACTCCTGAATAGATTGTTATATTTACCTGGAGTTTCAACAATGTCTGGATATTCCTGAATAAAAATTGATGCAGCTCATACAGCCAGTATGACTGCAACAGCTGGTTATCTTGTTATTACCAGTCCATCTTAATGGCTGGTAATTTTGATCAGTTTTCACCAAAAGACTTCATTTGATGTCTAGTTGGCTTATATGAAAATATTGTTGCCACTGTTCCTTAATTGATGGTCGTATATGCTGTCTAGTTTGCCCTAAATGAAAATTGTGTAGCTGGACAGAAATGAAACAGTGCATCTCACACATTGGATTAGGGCTCCATTTGAAAAATCTTATCTTTCCTGCTCCTTAGTGGATAGTCATGCGGGGTTTGTACTTAGGGACTTTTTGTGTTGTCTGATTGGTCTTAATAATATGTCCTTTGATAATACTTACCTGATCACATTACAAATAAATCCACCCATACTGTTTAAGCTGGGTTTGTTTTTCAAGTAAAAATACATTACATCAGTGTATATAACAAGTAACCTCCAGTTGGGTAGAAAGAGGAGTTAACCTGTCAGAGTTGCATCCCTTTGTGAATGTGCTAAACAAGTCTGTAAGCATTTTGTTATTCATCTTTCGTGGATTCAGAGATGGCAGAGTTATCCTAATATAATGTGATCAGGTAAGTATTATTGGAGAAACATGCTTTCTCTATCAAATACATTACCTGATAACATTACATTTTGAGAATGGGTAAGAAGCAGATGATATGTTAGTTTTTTGCCTCTGCCTTTGGCACCCAGTAGAAGCATGATTGTTGTACTAATGGAGCATATTTTCCTAATGTTAGTTTAACACAACAGGGGATTTTTGTTTATACATGTATGAAGGAGATTCTGGTGAGATTCTTAACGAAGAAGAGAGTAAACAGACAAGTGCATGCAACAAATATATATAAAATTTAAAATAAATGTCAAAACACGTAAAAACAAGTTAAGATTGGAATAAATGTTTAAAAGCAGATTCAAGGGAAAGCTCCCAGTGAAAATATATTCAAAGTCTGTTGTGATTCAAATGAAAAGTAGGATAATGTCAAAATATCAATAAATTAATGGATTTATAGACAAATGTGTACAGTATTTTGATTAACAAGAACCATTGCAAATGTGGGTGATTAATTATTGAACAGCAAGGTGAAGTGGATTATATGGAAAACATATTTTCTGCATGAAAATGAAAGTAAAAACTGGTTACATCCATGTATAATTTCAATTTTTATGACTGGAACATGTTTTCTGCAATTTGAGTGGATGTACACTGTCTCATGATACTGAACTGGAATTTTTTTTACACACTAATAAATTCTTTTGGTTCCTTGTTTCCATGTCATTTGATGTGAAGTTTTATCATAGTACATGTATATCAACCCATTACAACCTAATAATAACAACAAAATTGGACCATTATGAGTTAAAACAATGTAATTGCACAGACCTTCCTGTACTCCACCCTCATCTCTTTTCTGACAATGGCATGTGGTAGGCTTTACAAACCAGTCTTAGGAATTATTGCATTTCAGCTCAACACAGGATGTTACAGCAGCAGTTATTTAAAGGTCAGGGTCATATGTCAAACAAGGGATCTCACTAAGAATGGACACAAGTTTGCTTTTGAAAGATCGAAATGCATATATAGTAAAAACAGTGTTACTGTAACAACACATGCCATATGCAAGCATGATTTTCGAAAAAAGGAATATCCTTGTTTAACTGCAACAACCATTATATATATATATATATATATATATATATATATATATATAGTAATAATGATTATAAAAGTATATCACTGTCATTACCTGCTATGACATATTTCCCATATTACTGTATCTTGTCCAGTGAAAATTGCACTATGTATTCTATCGTAGTGAAGAGGCTAATGAAAAAAAACTTTGATCTACATAAAAATGAATGTTTTGTTGATTAAATATGCAGATCAGATCTTAGAAGGAAGTAAATTAGAATTATATATAAGGATTAAATGAGTATTTATTGATGTGTAAATTTTACCTAATTATTTACAAAGTTAACATAAAAGTCCTTCAGACTTTATTTACTTTAGGAGTGATTAAAGTAAAATTCATAGCGTATTTTCCAGCCTATACATTGATGTGAAGTAGAAGTTGAATTCACTAATTCAGTTCTCAGATAAATGGAAATGTTTTCATTATCACCTGTCTCCATTTCATTCCATGACATGCGGTAATTGTGTCAAGACATATTGTTTTCTTTTATTCTCAGTATTAATCCATCTTGCTTTGCAGCCATGATTTGCTTTCTTTCTTGTTGTTTTTTTTGTAGTGCATAATGCAGTAATGCAACCATAGCTTTATGCCAGTCCCAGACACATTTTTCACTGACACCATATTTTCTTTGAGTAGCTATATTCATATCTTTCTCTACTGCGAACTTTACAACTTCTAATTATAAAGCTCACTGTGTAAGACTTGCATGATTTGACAGGAGGCATTGTGAGATATGTTGTATGATTTGTATGGCAATAGTTATTTGAATAATTGTGACTGAAAAGGTTGACCAAAACATACCTAACTCGTTAAAATGTGCCAGTACTATAACAATGAAAACAACGTCCACAGCTTAATTCAGTAAGTGTGCTATGCAGCCCAGTGATTTTTTTTTTACTGGTAATTGTTTTTTATTTCATGTTTGAGAAATATGAAAATACACATGTTATGCAAACTAAATTATGACAAAACATAAATATACACTCAGTCATATTAGTTTAAAACAATTTATTGACATAGTAATTTAACAAGAATTTGTGCTTCTGTGTGACCTGTTTTCGATTATGACAATTATAAGAGCAATTTTAATAGCATACCACATACCATAATCCAAATACAAGTTGATTCAAAGTAAAAGATGACAACTTGACTTACAAGTAAAAAAGTATCGACTTATAGGCTGGAAAATATGGCACATTGATAAATACCCAACTATGATCATTTAATCCTATAGTAATGATAGAAAGGGAGCTGACCTAGAAGAACAAGATCTTCTCATTTTTATAGCTCTGTTAGTGCAATCTCATTTGTCCTAACATCTTTGGTCCCCCTTTTTAATGGATGGGGAGATACAATGTAGTCTTCCCATGGGATCTTGTATGCAATACTTATAATAATAAAAATGCTTTGTCACAGCAAGTGGTACAAGATTAGCTACAGATGTTTATTTATTTATTTATCAGGCTTTGATGTCCACATTGAATATCACTGGTTACAAAAGTTGTCTTTGTTTCACTTTGTTAGTGCTGTAGAGCAGAAGAATATGATTGAGTCACAGGTACAGATAAGGACTATATCCACGACACAGACCCCAGTGATGTCCCCACTTTCTCCATCTACACCAGTTACTTGTAGCCCTAAAAAGGAAAATCTTCTGGCCCCCTTCAGCTTCCAGCCACTTGGGTTCAGCACTGAGGATGTCTTCACCTGTAAAACACAGGACATGGAGGAAGAGTTCTACTTCCCACCAGGGACCAAGAAACGTGAGTGTATATACTTACTGTTATTTTTATTTCTTCCATCCCAAGTATGATTTAGAGGGATGTTGATGGGTTCAGTTAAACCTTTCCCATTCCATGTTATAGTAGTGGACTGTTTTTTAGCAGAATATGCCAGCTATCAAAATCAAACTCTCATAGGGAAAATTCATGGATATGCTTCTAGAACTTACCAGTGGCTAACGAAGTCAAAACTGGTGTGAATTTGACTCCCCCCCCCCCACCACCCCCCCCAGTGGGATCCAGTCCATTGCAGTTCAGACATATGCTTGTAGCCATGAAGACTACTTACTATCTTTGCTCGATAGCATAAAATGTAGTGCTATATATGGTCTTAAACATATGACTCAAATTTGAATGCAAATTTTACTTGGTTGATGGGTGGGATTTGGTGATATCACTTAACTTGAGCATGGGAATTGCATGTCCTGCTTTAGTACAATTTATATTGTAAAGTATGGGTTTATATTGTAAAGATTTTATATGGCTTCAGTAATGAGTATAATCTGCACATTCTAAAGAGGTAGTTTTACATCATATTGGATGAGCTTGCTTCCATTCTGGAACCCATATTTCTAATCTTATTTCAATCAGGCTTGGAATATATACTTGTATCATCAAAATCTTGTATGTGTTCAGTAATGAGCATCAGCCATGCATATAAAGATATTGTATGTAATTGTCACCTCTCTGGAAACCATAATTTTGATCAGGTTTTGCTGTAACTTGGAATATGGGCGTATATCTTCAGGATCTTGGCTGAGTTTGATAATGATCAAGATCCATGCATATTCGGTGGTGCTCACCAGTTTCCACTTTTGCAAAAGGCTAGAAATTTGAGGAATATTGATGTGCTTTTATTATTATTTTACAATTTATCACTGAATGCACCATTCCTAAGAATGGTATTTTAATGCCATTTTTGGAATCACTATTGATAAATTTGTATTTGTGTTAATTGTTTGACTGCTTTCCTGTTTCAGCCACAAAAGTTGATGAGACAGTAGATCTCAGCCATCTGGCTCCTACAGCTGGTGATGCTTGCATTCCTTTGCCTTTCTCCAGCATAAACAAAGGTTTGTTTTTTTAAAAAAAATACTTTTGTTAGTTGCCATATTTGTTTGTGGTCATGCCATAAAGAGTAATTGAAATCTTTACAAAGTTGTAAATAGAAATGATTTGATAAGGTCATAAAACATTATAGAGTTCAGTTTCATTTTGACATTTTATGACCAAGTCACAAGGTTTTGCATGTTAAAAGTCATGTTTGATTAGCTGAGAGCAGAAACTCAGTATGACACTTGAGTGTCTGATCTTGTTATTTTAGGCATATGTAATGTAGTGGACAAAACAGCCATGGAATCAACTTTATAGTTTGCATGGTGAATAAGATTTAAAAGCAAATAAACAGCCAAATAAACTTAAGCAATATATGATGATGTTGAAATGTTGTTTATATAGCAATATTTTAAGAATTCTGTATTTATTACTTTTAAAAAAGTTTTAACAGAATTTTCATATCTGTACTATTATTTTTTATTGTGCAGTCCTGCAGGTTTGTTTATTTGGAACAGTTTATATGTATAAAGTTTTTTGCTGTTCTATTATCTTTACATTTTTAGAACTTAACTTTTTTTTTTATAAGTCTTTCATTAAACATTAGTTGCTAGCGAGCCATCAAACCCTAATGTTTCAATATTGTGATTAAAATCACAGTGAATCTTAAAGTTTCTATCACAAGTCCAACAGTATAGAATGTTCCAATTGAATTCCAATAGTATTGAATGTGCTGATATACCAGTAGTCTTGACATTGATGATTTACCAATAGATTTGATTTATCACAATTATATAATCCCAAATGTCTTTGATTGAATCCTCAGTTATCCCAAATTAGTGTTTTAGTTTAAAAAGTCAAATGTGTACGTCGTAGACAGCTGACCATTGCTATAATATATTTATTCCTTCCAAATTGTTGTTGACTAACAGTTTTGGTAGTTGACAATACATATTGGTAATGGTTGATATACACACATTGTGCCTTGAACTACTTATATTCAACATATGGTCTGAGATTCATTGACCAAAGTATGCTTGGTTAATTGTGAAATGCTAAATTACTTTTCATCAACTCCTAATTAACCAAATTATGTTTTTTCCTGATATGATGTTCAGTGCTCAAAATGGAATATAAAATAGTGCTCAATACTTCAGTTTGAAAACTTGTTGATATACATGCTGCAAAGATTCATATCTTTTAAAACACAGAACTTTAATTTGTTAAGTTAAACGTGCATCATGATAATAGGGCACTTTATTCTAATAAAACCTGTAACAAACAATTACTATAATGCAGCTTTAATGTATATTAGGTAAAAAACTGATTTGTTTCATATTAAAGACATGTATAAAAAAAACAACATGAAAATGGCATCTATTTGCCACTGCCATTTAAAAGGCAACCTCTCTTCAAATAGAATGTTTCCAAGATTTCAAAGACGTGTTTTGTTTCCAGTAGACTCTTATGGCACAAACTTGAACTTGATTGATGACTTTATGGATTTGGAGAAAGAGAGGGGCATATTTTCCATGACATTAAAAAAAGAACCCCAGCAAGAGATGTACCGACAAGGATGTATGGGATACAGCTCTTCTGAAAGCAGTCGAACAGTCTCACCATATGATGTAAGTTTTGTTCTCACTGGGCTAGTTTTAACAGATTTGCAACCTGTTTTATGTTCACTTACAACTGTAAAACATATTTCAGACCTGGGTGTGACTTTTCTGACAGTGTTAAATGGCTACATCATGGCTTCATGTAAGACAAAACTGACATTTATTAAGTGATTTCAGATGTTGTTAGTCAGGAATGGGATGATATTTTTAAACAAGGATATTAATTTATGGAATCACTTGAAGCTTATTCACAATGGAGGATTGACTTTCTTCTTGGCAACTTGTATTGTATCTTACTTCTCCGTCAATAAGTTTACCTAATAACATTGTATAGTATATTGTGTGCTGAAAAACAACAACAACAACAACCTAATAACATCACATTAGGATAACTTTATTTGCTACCTCTGAATCAGCTCTCCAGGAAAGACAGTAAAACTGGCCTTTCTCTCCACTAAGTGGATACTGTTATACCTGGTTAAAAATTTTACTTTTGCTAACCATTTTGTATGATGTTCTCATGACATTGCAGTTAAATTCTTGATTTCTTAAATGTAATCATTAATATATTCTTTCCATGGTACTTTTCACAATCTTGTATTATAATTTGTATACAGCATTTTTGTGTACGACCGCTATGATGGCCTAGTGGTTAGAGCGTCCGACGCGGAAGCAGGAGGTTAGTGTTAGGAGGTGTTAAGAGGTTAGTGTTAGGACTAGTCGACCTGGAGTCAGGATAATGTGACTGGGTGGGGCATCATGCTACATGTCTGCGGCATGATGCCCCAGTGCTAGACATCACTATAAACTGCCACACTGCAGACATTGTAGCAGTATGACTGAAAAATTGTTAAAGCTACGTTAATAATCCTAATCACACACACTCATGAATTTATTGTATTTTTGCATTCAGTATTGTTAGATGATGAATAATAATAAATTTTACAGGAGAAATATTTGGGTGCGGTACTTTTAAAGTATTTTAGTTCTAAGTTGTTTCAATAATGTGATTTACATCTTTTAAGTAAATATTGTATATTCCTCTTCATTAAAGAGTTTTCAAGTGAAAGAAAAATAAATAAGTTTAAGGTCATGTACAGGAGATGTGTTTACACTTATTATCTGTTTTTTTGTAATTCCTGGTACATGATTTGGTCTAAATTTTAAATTTGTATTCATGGCTTTAAATAGTAGTGATTATCTATAGCTGGATTTGGCGTACATGCATATGAGATCTTATTGAACCTAAAATTGCATAGAATCAAGAAATAGATCCTTATGTAGGTGATGACAGTTACTAATAATAAAATTATTAACACATAGATTTACAAGATTTTGCCATTTTCCCATCTGACAGGTCACTGATGTGCTATCTTAGAAGAATTAAATTAATTCCTATTGGATGACTTAGATCACATGAATAGTTATTTTGAAATATTAGATTTATTTTGAAATTTAGATTCAGTGATAAGATCTTTCATGTGGGATATATTGCACCATATACTCATAATAGAATATTGAAATGTATGTAAGGAAAGAACTGAGCAGTCAGATTCATTCCAATTTTGGGTCATTTTTATTTCTTCTGTTCTTGTTGTAACATCAAGTATGCAGACATTTTATATTGTTTTCAGATATTATTTGAGAGGAAAAATGTTTGTTAGAATTGTCCATTGGAAATAGTGCTCACTGGACTAGAATAGTTCTGCAACTGAATTATTCAGGGGAGTTCTGTACAATGCCATTTTGACTGCATTACAATTCTTCAGTTCGGAATTTTATGCACAATTTATTCTTTTGGACATGTATAAATCTTTTTCGGGTTAATTTTGAATGTACTGTAAATTCCTCTCACATTGTCATTTATATCTTTAATGATTAGTGTTGTTCCGATTATCGATTATAATTGATCATCAGTTGGTTGAGCAAACCAATAAGATAATCGATTGTGAACTCCATAATCGATTGTGTGTAAAGGGAGACTACTTTTTAGGTGTATGCAAAGTACAAAGGTTAGTAAAACTCCCAGCCACTAAAGTTGACCTGAAAAATTATTAATTCCCTTCACAACTACAAATATGAAACTGTATGATTCATAATTAGGAACATATAGTCATTATTACATGGTCAGGTTGCTAAAGTGTTGAAGTTATAAATTTAAACACATTTTGGTGATTTGTTTCAGTCAAATTGCAACACTTTTGTAGTATTTATAAACAATGACAATCAAGAAAAACATGTCCTTCTATGCTTTTTTTTATAGACACATCACATGTGAACAAAAGAATGTCTGGGGATTGTAGCAGTATTTCAGTTACATATGACTGATCAGCCATAAAAAGTTGCATTTATTTAACAAAGTTGCTGAACAAAAGTAACACACAATATAATATTATTGTAAGGTTATGGTAAACATGTCATTGAAAGAGATTACCCCTGTACATTTATAAACATATTGAACTCTTGATCAAAGATATAACTGTTTATCAAAAATTAAAATTTTCTCTTAGTAACCGATCATAATCGATGATCAGTTGGTTAAGGGGAACCGATTATCGATTATGAATTTCTGACCGATTCCCATCACTATTAATGATTAAATTATTTGTAAAGTTTACAAAACTTTTCAGTTTGACTTCTTTCTGTTACTTGGTTTATAACAATAGAGTCATAACAACATGCACAGTTGCTTATTGGTAATGTATATGTCCAAAGGTACAAAAATATACTTCATTATCCATTTTGAAAAAGCAGTTTATAATTTGTAGAAGTGAGCATTCTCCAGTGTTAATTGTCTCCAAGATCATTTTAGGATAAGCACAAATTCTAGGAGAAATTTGGGTGTGTGTGTGAGGGGATGGAATGACTGATCCAGTTCATTGACAGCATTAAAGTTTATCAATAAATTAACCATGTTGATCAAACTATTCCTTGCCAGAAAAGAACAAAATATCCTGGTTTTGTGATCAATTAAACAATGTGTACAAGTAAAGCTTGAGCTAAGCAAATAACATTTTCAAACACTTGCTCTCTTTGAAAACAAAGTATAGCTGAAAAAAAAATGAGGAATATAGAGTGAAGGATATGAGTATGAAGAATAAATTATTGTTCAAATTGTTAGAGTTGTATTGGTTGAAGACTGGTGAAAATGAAACCATGATAGAATGGAATCATTGACACATTTGTGAAATGTGGTATAGCCAGACATGCATTGTTTTTTGTGCACAGAGTATTTTGATTAAGCGGATGCATTTCAGATTAGATTTGTCCCTCCAAGAACTTTACGTTGGGGCCACATGATGGTTGAAATTTAGTTTTAATTTTTCTCTGTCCCCAGAAGTATATGCTGTACATCTTCTTTTAATCAACTGGATGCCATGTGAGCATAGACCTTCCCTCTATTAATGTTGATTGTGTCAACTACTAATGGGGACAATATTGCAATAGCTCTTATTGCCACACTAAGATGAAATTCCTTAGATCAACAATCTGCAATAGATGTACCCAGACTTGTCATAACAACTTTCACTTCACTCAAGAAGGAAAGATCACTAATGCATCCATAGTCATACTAACTCTTCCTTCACTCCTTGCTCCTTTCAGGCTTGTCCTAATTTAAAAGGTGTTTGGAACTTCAGTCCACGAGAGGATCACAATAGCTGAAGATCCTCCACTGTGAGGATATAAAATCTGTCATGTGTTGTCAATGATTGATGTTATATCAATGAAGTCATCCAACTCTCCATGCCTATTCCCCAATAGGAAACTCCTTTCTTATTCTCTTTAAAGACAAGAAGGTAGCCCGTTAAAAAAAAACTTGAGGGATACTGTTCATTGATCTCAGACATGTTTAGACTTCATGGAAGAGATGGTAATGATGGCAAAAGGGATATTTCCTACTTTAATTAAATTCTGACATATCCAGACCATGCTTACATTATTCACTTTGCAATCTCTCCTGAGGTCTAATGTATTACCCAAGATGCATGGACAATATCTGTTTAAACTCTGAAAGACCATTCCTACTGAAGGCAGGAATACTTGACATAACCCCAAGTACTGGCCTATAAAGAGAGTTATTAAATCAGAGTTGTCTGAACTCTGGATCAAGAACGCAAATGAAGATTTCATCTCATGAAATAGGAGTGACTTCCATGAGCCTGGCTTTTAATATCATGGAACACCCAGTCTTCCTTCTCAGCTTTCCATTAGCTTTATAAGGAGTGAACTGAGTCTCATTCGGCTAGTGGTAGCTGCACAGTTGATTACTCCCCATTCATGAAAGCACAACCTTTGTCCCAGACATGAATTTGCCACCTGGAAATGTTTGATAGTAAAACAGATTAAAATCCCACAGGGATTTCATAGACATGTATATAAACAGTGTTTGTTGTGCCAAATTAACATTAGTTTATCATTTTAGTAGAGCATTCACTCATACCAAGTGACACAGGTTGATGTATCATGTTTATCATCTCTTATCTGGTCTCCTAATGTAATGTTATCAAGTAAGTATTCTCTGAAAAACATAATTTACTAAAAAATAATTAGCTTTTTCACATTTGCTGTAGAAATGACAGTTTTTGTATTACTTTGCCAATAATAATAATAATAATGAGGAGTTTTTATAGCGCCTAATCTTTAGAAGCTATAATGATATGACTACAAAAAATTAAACACCATGAAATTAGAAAACATAAAAAATGCTGAAAATATTTAAGGTGGTAGGAAACATTATTAGGTATTTCAGTTTTTTCTTGCAGTCTTAAAGGTGAGTTTTTAGAGCACTTGTAAAAGGGATCACTGCGTCTTTGTGTCTAATTTCAATGAATTGCTGAGCCCTGGTATGCAAAAGAACGTCCAAATGACTTCATATTCGTAGTGGGAATAATGAGTATACGATTTTCAGAAAAGGAACACAAGTAAATTGCTGGTGGGTACACATGCTTGAGGCCAGATAAGTATATTGGACTGGAATTTCCCAGTTAAATGTAGCACAGAGAACAGATTTTGTGTTAGATTCTGGATCAAATGGATTGATCACTTTTGAAAGGTCATTGGTCACATGACTCTGAGGAAAACCAAGAAGCAACACTGAATAACGGGTGGTCTAATACTTATAACATTTAGTAAAGTTTACTTTTCACATGGCTTTGTGAATATTGAAAAGGTTTTATAGTGTGAATAGTATTTAAATGAACCAAAATTATAGCTTGCTGTTAGTCAAAAGCATTTCATTATCGCTGCAATGAGATTTTTAAGTTCCAGTCAATTTTACCTCTTGTCAGCATTGTTGCCTGCCTTTAGGAGTTAACTTTCTTTAGAACTGCTCTTGATAGGAATATTATTTATAATATAGATTAGTACAAGTGCACATGTAAGATACACAGACCCAGATCTGTCAGTACATTTATGATGCAGTTTGTTAGGAGTTCTCAGTAATGCAAACAACATAGACCCTGACCTACTGGCACATTGTGTTATGGCAAATAAGGGTCTAAGTTTGTTTGCAGTTAGATTTGAAATATACAGAGATGCTGCCAGGCATTGGAATTGCAGGTTTCTCACAACAATAATCATTAGTCATTTTGAAAACCAATATGGGAAAGGTTGCGCAAACTATATGTGATTCCCGTCCACAGCTTGTTGTACCCAATGCATGGTTTTTCCTTTAAACACAAAAAATCAAAATAAAGGTTTGTTAAGGGGGCGCTCACCAGTTAATATGTACTTTTCAGATAGTGACGTATGTGAGGTGAAGTTGTTTGCATTTGTAACATGCACAATGGAGATAATGTTGGCATATCTCAATGCTACTTTGATGCAATGTGGCTGATATTTCTTTGGATACTGCACTTGTGGAAATTGTAAATGATCTAAGCACATGGTATAACAAAATGGATGCTCCCATGTACTTGAAAAATTAGCCAGAATTAATCAAAAGTACACTAACTTTAGCAGTTATTAAACTAGGGAAAACGAATTTTGCTGAAGAAGGCAATAGCAGCTTCTGAAAGTGCAATGAACAAATTACAAAATATCTGAAAAGTAAAAAAAGTTATCGTACCGTTTTTCTACAATTTACCTCTGAAGTCCAGGGAGTGAAAATGACCATGCAGAGCTAGCAGTTTGTTTACATGAGCAGATCTTATGTTAGCCCAAGCTGTATACTCTAGAACCTAAAGTACACCCATCAATCATACATCAAAATAAAGGGAATTGAAAGTTCTTTTCCCAACACCTAAGATATACAAAGTCTTTATTATATTGCCAGTATAACCAGTGAAGAAATCCCAGAAAATTATTTTTATTTAAAATTCTAACCCTATGCAAAGTACGAAACTGTATAGCGCCACCTTAAAGAACCACTGAAGATGTGTTTTTAACTTATTGAAAAACTTGTCATATTCTGCAGTCAATTTCAAACATATTGATATATCATACATGGTATTTACTTCCAAAATTACAAACACATAGTTAATTTACTATACCCCTCTGAAGTAACTTAAATGTAGCTTCATGACGTCAAAACTGTATTTTAACGTCACTGGGAAATGCTATTATTTTGACATTAAAGAAAGACATTCAAGAATAAATGCATATGAAGTATTTGTTTTATTTTTCAATCCAAACATCAAATAATGTATTTAGATCATTTCTAAAGTTGCAAACTATACTTGGGTCATGTATACATGTAAATCAAGTGAGAAAAGTGAGGAAAATTCCTTAAAATTTGAGGTAATAGTGCAAAAATTGTCCAGCATTGGATTAAGAAAATAAGTCCTTGATGGTATAAATTCATAACAGTAGACATAAATATATATTTTGTTTGTAAATAATTACTTTTTTCCCCGGCACTAGTAATCTAATTTGAATCTGCACTAATGCTTGTATGTCAAAGAATTGAAATGAAAAGTCAAGGGGAATTAACTCCTGGTGAGACCATTCCATGGACCAGGAATGTGATTGATGATTACATACATAATTGATTACAATGAAAATCAAATATGTTGACTGCTTTATATGGTAAAATTAATTATAAAACCAAATCATGCAGACTTGTATGCCAAAAAAGGGGGTAGGTGTGTTTCCCAACAATTTCAAGCCCCAGCCTGATTATGTTACATACTGTCTAAGATACATCACAACCAGGAACAACTGGTAACCATGATGTCACTAATACTACATCAACCCACATTAGCCACTATCTAAGAAAACATGGCTAAAGGAAGAGCTAAGAAAATAGCTATTTGTCCACAAGAGTTCATACAACACAGTCAACCATAGGACTATGGATTACGAGTATCCAAGAGTGACCAACCTATTCAGGTTGCAATCTGGTTCTACATCTCCACAAATAAAGCGCCCAAGAATTGATGTATATGAAGAATCACTATCTTCCTGTGGCCCAAATAAAGTGCACCCAAGCTTTGCCCTGAATTGGAGAAAGAAAGAAATGAAGAAAACTTAATTGTTGGGTCACATGTTGCAGCGTGTTGTCAACATCAATGGAAATGTAATTATGAACATACCAAAACTAACTAGGATATTGGGAACATTGTGCATAATGTATGACTGAGCTGGAAATTGCAAGCGATATAATCCACCGATGTATAAAAGCAAAACTCAAGGACTGTGTGCCTTTTTAACAGTTAAATGTACAAACTGCAATCTGCAGGAAGCAGAACAGGCTGCCTGTCCAGAAAAGTGCCAAGGACATAGAAAGTGAGGCCCAGGCACAGGAAATTTAAATGCGATGTTGGCACTTTCTTGCTACAAGGCCAAAGTTGGAGTGACTGACTTGCCCATTTAGCATCCTATTACTCAAAATTTCTGCCATATGCGAAACATTTAAATCTTTCTTATATTAAAAAGCTTGAATATTAACTAAGAAATTTTGTCTTAGATGTCAAGCTAAGTAAAATTTCACACTTTCTAAACACAAATAAGTGCGAGAGCTTGCACAATATCATTTTTACCTATGCACCTAAAATATCAGTATGGAGCAGACATTTTGATGCATTATGTCATTCATTCCCTCATAGCTCTGAGTATGGTACAGGAAACTTTACACTCCCACTGACCAAGTCTCATGGAATTGTTCTACTCAGTCTTATCCAGTATTTCAGCTCATAGCAGAATGAGATCATAGAACAGTAAAAGATAGGGAGAGGAAATCAAGTCTTCAGTACAAGTACATATGCTACATCAAACACAAACAAAAAAGCAACAGAAAACTTGTACAAAATTCAATGTTTGCTAATTCAATAAATAATTTTGTACCCAGTGAACATCCATACACTTTAAATCCTTTAAATGAATGCATGTAACAATTATTAAATGTACCTATCACAGTATACACCACTCCCCCTAGCCCATATTGCCTTGCTTGGCATATACCATAGGCTTTACATGATTTTTCTAGCCAAATTTTCTCTTTTTTTGGTTCAAGTGATAAATGATCATGTTTTTGTATGGCATTTATGTGATATGTCACACTGATATGGTAATGAATTTACCATAGTTTCAACATAGAACCTTAGTCGGTGAGCCAAAGCAATCTTTCTTTTCCCACGAAAGGTTACATAAATTATTCCATAACCATGTTGTTCATGTGAGCCTGTCCAAATGTGACATTTGCTGCAGACTTGTGTATGTTGAGTTGAAGCTCTTTTATATGTCATTATATCTTGAACTGTTAATTTAGTTTGAAATATTTCTGACTTAGCTTAATAAACCATGACCATATGATACTATAGAATTTTTTTTTATATGTCAATACAAAATTATTTAATACAAAGAAAATAAATTTTGTTAATAGTTTAATTTGACAATGAAAAAACAGGGGAAAATATCCAAATTATTACCAGTTCAAAGAAGAACTGATGGCATCTTCCTTGAGAAATGTGAAATTAATGAAACATTTTTAAAAACAATGACACACAGAGGTTTCTAATTGCCACTAGTCTATGTCGTATTGTGTACAATAGCAAGGGACATAACTCTTCTCAAGCCCACCTGCAGCCGCTTAATTAAAGCAGAATTTGGAATGTAAAGACATTTAAGTTCTAAACTGCAGTGAATTTAAACTAAATGAGCCAATACTAATACAAACAGCAATAAATATAACTCCATGGGTATACACCCAAATGTTCTTTATGGGGGCGCTCACCAGTTAATATGTACTTTTCAGATAGTGACGTATGTGAGGTGAAGTTGTTTGCATTTGTAACATGCACAATGGAGATAATGTTGGCATATCTCAATGCTACTTTGATGCAATGTGGCTGATATTTCTTTGGATACTGCACTTGTGGAAATTGTAAATGATCTAAGCACATGGTATAACAAAATGGATGCTCCCATGTGCTTGAAAAATTAGCCAGAATTAATCAAAAGTACACTAACTTTAGCAGTTATTAAACTAGGGAAAACGAATTTTGCTGAAGAAGGCAATAGCAGCTTCTGAAAGTGCAATGAACAAATTACAAAATATCTGAAAAGTAAAAAAAGTTATCGTACCGTTTTTCTACAATTTACCTCTGAAGTCCAGGGAGTGAAAATGACCATGCAGAGCTAGCAGTTTGTTTACATGAGCAGATCTTATGTTAGCCCAAGCTGTATACTCTAGAACCTAAAGTACACCCATCAATCATACATCAAAATAAAGGGAATTGAAAGTTCTTTTCCCAACACCTAAGATATACAAAGTCTTTATTATATTGCCAGTATAACCAGTGAAGAAATCCCAGAAAATTATTTTTCTTTAAAATTCTAACCCTATGCAAAGTACGAAACTGTATAGCGCCACCTAAATAAAAGTCTTGGTCATCCATTTTGCCAGTGATCTCATTCAAACTATACTAAGGTAGATTTAGTGTTTGAATCAAAGTATCTGCAAGATTGAGATCTGCTGCAGTTTTTTGGCGCCTGATTCTGAGCCTCCATGTAGCTACCATCCTTAAAGTGTAATGATATTTATAAATACAACAGTGGACCAGTCAACAATTTTGAAGAAACTGTCTAGGGGTTTTGATTTAATTGTTCCCAAGAGGGGTATAACAATCTGTTCCATTGATCAGCTGTATTACAGATTTATAGTGTGTTATGAGCAGCAAGTTTATGAATCTAGAAATGGAAGATAACCGGTTACCTTGCGGTAAAATTTGCTTTGGTTGATACTAAAGAACAAGAGGAAAGCTCTCATATTCTGATGTGAACTGAAGATGTCACACAATGAATGACATAAATAGCCTGCACCTCATCTATAGGGCACCTGAAATGGGATCTGGAGGCTGAGAAAAAGAGAAAAAAAGAACTGAAATTGCAAGAGAAGTAATTGAGTATCTACAACAGGTTAAAGGAAAGAACGAAAATGATGAATGCTACATGTGTCTTTCGTGTCAAGAGTATTAGACAGTTAATCCATTTATGAACGAGAATGGTTCTTCATATTTATGAACATCAACTTTGACATGGCACATGGAATTGCACAGTAAATACCCATGCACTCGGGGGAAAGTGTGATCCAGAAAGAATTCAGTCAGTAGTGGTGAAGCTGATATCATCATGTGTGTACCAACATGTTACATTGCCTATAAGAGCCTGCCAGTGTCAAAATATTCTAGTCTGACAGTTACAGAAATTGAATGGATGTGAAGCGTTGCAGCCTTTTAAGATCAGGGGATAATGCAGACTGAATCTTGCAGCACAAGGGAAGATTTCATTGACACTTTTGCAGGTTTAATAACAAAAGATCTTGATCAGCATCTGCAGTCTTGTGAGTTTATCAGTGTTGTGATTGTTGCAGTCTAGTGAGTTTATCAGTGTTGTGATTGTTGCAGTCTAGTGAGTTTATCAGTGTTGTGATTGATGCAGTCTAGTGAGTTTATCATTGTGTATGATAGTCTAGTGAGTTTATCAGTGTTGTGATTATTGCAGTCTAGTGAGTTCTTCAGTTTTGTGATTGATGCAGTCTAGCAAGTTCTTCAGTGTTGTGATTGATGCAGTCTAATGAGTTTATCAGTGTTGTGATTGATGCAGTCTAGTGAGTTTTATCAGTGTTGTGATTGATGCAGTCTAGTAAGTTCATCAGTGTTGTGATTGAAGCAGTGTAGTGAAATTATCAGTGTTGCTATTGAAGCAGTCTGGTGAATTTATCAGTGTTGTGATTGAGGTCTAGTGAATTTATCAGTGTTGTTATTGATGCAGTCTAGTGAATTTATCAGTGTTGTTATTGATGCAGTCTAGTGAATTTATCATTGTTGTGCTTGATGCAGTCTAGTGAGTTTATCAGTGTTTTGATTGATGCAGTCTAGTGAGTTTATCAGTGTTGTTATTGATGCAGTCTAGTGAATTTATCATTGTTGTGCTTGATGCAGTCTAGTGAGTTTATCAGTGTTGTGCTTGATGCAGTCTAGTGAGTTTATCAGTGTTGTTATTGATGCAGTCTAGTGAATTTATCATTGTTGTGATTGATGCAGTCTAATGAGTTTATCAGTGTTGTGCTTGATGCAGTCTAATGAGTTTATCAGTGTTGTGATTGATGCAGTCTAGTGAATTTATCATTGTTGTGATTGATCCAGTCTAATGAGTTTATCATTGTGTATGATAGTCTAGTGAATTTATCAGTGTTGTGATTGATGCAGTCTAATGAGTTTATCAGTGTTGTGATTGATGCAGTCTAGTGAATTTATCAGTGTTGTGATTGATCCAGTCTAATGAGTTTATCATTGTGTATGATAGTCTAGTAAATTTATCAGTGTTGTGATTGATGCAGTCTAATGAGTTTATCAGTGTTGTTATTGATGCAGTCTAGTGAATTTATCAGTGTTGTGATTGATGCAGTCTAATGAGTTTATCAGTGTTGTGCTTGATGCAGTCGAATGAGTTTATCAGTGTTGTGATTGATGCAGTCTAATGAGTTTATCGGTGTTTTGATTGATGCAGTCTAATGAGTTTATCAGTGTTGTGATTGATCCAGTCTAGTGAGTTTATCAGTGTTGTGATTGATCCAGTCTAGTGAGTTTATCAGTGTTGTGATTGTTGCAGTCTAGTGAGTTTATCAGTGTTGTGATTGATGCAGTCTAATGAGTTTATCAGTGTTGTGCTTGATGCAGTCTAATGAGTTTATCAGTGTTGTGATTGATGCAGTCTAATGAGTTTATCAGTGTTTTGATTGATGCAGTCTAATGAGTTTATCATTGTGTATGATAGTCTAGTGAATTTATCAGTGTTGTGATTGATGCTGTCTAATGAGTTTATCAGTGTTGTTATTGATGCAGTCTAGTGAATTTATCAGTGTTGTTATTGATGCAGTCTAGTGAATTTATCAGTGTTGTGATTGATGCAGTCTAGTGAGTTTATCAGTGTTGTGCTTGATGCAGTCTAATGAGTTTATCAGTGTTGTGATTGATGCAGTCTAATGAGTTTATCAGTGTTTTGATTGATGCAGTCTAGTGAGTTTATCAGTGTTGTGATTGATCCAGTCTAGTGAGTTTATCAGTGGTTTGATTGATCCAGTCTAGTGAGTTTATCAGTGTTGTGATTGTTGCAGTCTAGTGAGTTTATCAGTGTTGTGATTGATGCAGTCTAGTGAGTTTATCAGTGTTGTGCTTGATGCAGTCTAATGAGTTTATCAGTGTTGTGATTGATGCAGTCTAATGAGTTTATCAGTGTTTTGATTGATGCAGTCTAATGAGCTTATCAGTGTTGTGATTGATGCAGTCTAGTGAGTTTATGTGTTGTGATTGATCCAGTCTAGGGAGTTTATCAGTGTTGTGATTGTTGCAGTCTAGTGAGTTTATCAGTGTTTTGATTGATGCAGTCTAGTGAGTTTATCATTGTGTATGATAGTCTAGTGAGTTTATCAGTGTTTTGATTGATGCAGTCTAGTGAGTTTATCAGTGTTTTGATTGATGCAGTCTAATGAGTTTATCAGTGTTGTGCTTGATGCAGTCTAGTGAGTTTATCAGTGTTGTGCTTGATGCAGTCTAATGAGTTTATCAGTGTTGTGCTTGATGCAGTCTAGTGAGTTTATCAGTGTTTTGATTGATGCAGTCTAGTGAGTTTATCATTGTGTATGATAGTCTAGTGAGTTTATCAGTGTTGTGATTGATGCAGTCTAGTGAGTTTATCAGTGTTTTGATTGATGCAGTCTAATGAGTTTATCAGTGTTGTGCTTGATGCAGTCTAGTGAGTTTATCAGTGTTTTGATTGATGCAGTCTAGTGAGTTTATCATTGTGTATGATAGTCTAGTGAGTTTATCAGTGTTGTGATTGATCCAGTCTAGTGAGTTTATCAGTGTTTTGATTGATGCAGTCTAGTGAGTTTATCAGTGTTTTGATTGATCCAGTCTAGTGAGTTTATCAGTGTTGTGATTGTTACAGTCTAGTGAGTTTATCAGTGTTGTGATTGATGCAGTCTAGTGAGTTTATCAGTGTTGTGCTTGATGCAGTCTAATGAGTTTATCAGTGTTGTGATTGATGCAGTCTAATGAGTTTATCAGTGTTTTGATTGATGCAGTCTAATGAGTTTATCAGTGTTGTGATTGATCCAGTCTAGTGAGTTTATCAGTGTTGTGATTGATCCAGTCTAGTGAGTTTATCAGTGTTGTGATTGTTGCAGTCTAGTGAGTTTATCAGTGTTTTGATTGATGCAGTCTAGTGAGTTTATCATTGTGTATGATAGTCTAGTGAGTTTATCAGTGTTTTCATTGATGCAGTCTAGTGAGTTTATCAGTGTTTTCATTGATGCAGTCTATTGAGTTTATCAGTGTTGTGCTTGATGCAGTCTAGTGAGTTTATCAGTGTTGTGCTTGATGCAGTCTAATGAGTTTATCAGTGTTGTGCTTGATGCAGTCTAGTGAGTTTATCAGTGTTTTGATTGATGCAGTCTAGTGAGTTTATCATTGTGTATGATAGTCTAGTGAGTTTATCAGTGTTGTGCTTGATGCAGTCTAGTGAGTTTATCAGTGTTTTGATTGATGCAGTCTAGTGAGTTTATCATTGTGTATGATAGTCTAGTGAGTTTATCAGTGTTGTGATTGATGCAGTCTAGTGAGTTTATCAGTGTTTTGATTGATGCAGTCTGATGAGTTTATCAGTGTTGTGCTTGATGCAGTCTAGTGAGTTTATCAGTGTTGTGATTGATCCAGTCTAGTGAGTTTATCAGTGTTTTGATTGATGCAGTCTAGTGAGTTTATCAGTGTTGTGATTGATCCAGTCTAATGAGTTTATCAGTGTTGTGATTGATGCAGTCTAGTGAGTTTATCAGTGTTGTGATTGATGCAGTCTAATGAGTTTATCATTGTTATGATTGATGCAGTCTAGTGAATTTATCAGTGTTGTGATTGATGCATTATTTATCAAAGAAGTGATATAAAGTTATTAAATGCTTGTCTTAAATTAGGTATGCATATTCCATATAATAATTTACCAGCTGGCATTGTCCCCCCTCCCACCTTGATCCCCCCTGTAGAGGTAGGTGTGGGTGTCCTCCTCTTTAAAACATTCCTGGCAGCATCTCTGCATACATGAGTACATATGGGATATTCATTTTATTACAGACTTTAAAAAAATGTTTAAAGTATTATATACTTTTGAAAATGTGGTGCTACAAGAAATCTTTGCTTGTTTATGGAATCAATTTTTCTCTTATTCACATATAGTGACAGTTTGCCAATGCAGTGTGTGAAACTCATCAAAATATCTCACAAGCCCTCAGGACTAGTAACCTGCCCATAACACAACTGGTCCTGCATTTCATCATACCAGAAGACAGTGTAGTCAATGACTCAATGATAAATTCAGGTAGACATGAATATCAGTCCATAGTAGGATTACTTATATAATGATCATGGGCCATTAAATGAAACACAAAATAAGATCTTGATATCATATATCAACTTTGTCAGATTTTCTTAACACATTAAACCCCTAGCGATGACTTTACAGGGCATGAGGTGGTAGCCTACTTCCAAGATCTGTAGCGTCAAGGTCATGCATGATACACTAAAGTGAGTGGTATTATAGAAAGGTAGAGAGATGTAGCTCTACAATGATAGCAAATAATCTGGACATATATGCCCATGGTCAGAATCCGAATTTGTTTCCAGATATAGACTTTTTGGCCTCAGATCTACAGCAGACTGGTCTGAAGTGCAAACAGACAGGTGAACCTGTGCAAAATGTAGGATAAGGTGGACATTTTAAATAAAAAGTCTTTTCCATAAGCAACAAAAAAAGTACATTTTTTCACATTTTGCTCATGTGGCCAGCAAACTAACCAAAGAAAAACATTTTCTTTAGCACAACTAGCCATTTGTCTAATGGAATATTGCTTGGAAGTTGATATATTAGGATGTATTCAGAAATAGTCCTCAAAATGTGTTTCCTACTTTCATTTCATGCGAAAACGGCAAAAACTTCCAGGGTTTAATGTGTTAACAGGACAATGATGCTCATTGTTCAGATCCAAACCTAACTCTTCTAGATGCAGGGTATCCTAATCAGTGATGAACAGTTTGAATTGGATTCAGATTTAAAATCAATATCCTCATCCAGACCCGGAAGTAGTATGTGTCGTCAAACATTGCATAGACTCAAAAAAAGTCCTTGTTTGGACAATCAGAGCATCTGGTTTATGCAGATTCAATGCATTTCATTTTTCTTTTCATATGACTCAGATTTATGAGTGGTCAAACAATTCACAATTATTTATTTTTCATTTGAAATTTAATATTTCTTATAACATATTTAAAAATATATAATTTTTAGATTAAATTTACTTGATATGCCAAAAAATTCAGCTGGCCAGTCTGCAGTGAAATCAGCTGACATCATCAGACTGGGCCAGCAGCAATTTTGTGCACAGTGCCTATGTGTAAAATTCAGATATGTCAGATATGTGTACAGAAGTTTAAAGTTAAGATTGGTCACTTTGGCTGAAAGAACAGATTGCTTTTCTTCAGTAACTTTAGTCCTCTACTATCTACACTTTACAGCCTTTGAAGATGGCTCCACTTGTGTTAAGAAAGAAATTGTATTGATTTTGACGCAGAAACTCAGATGTCATTGTGACTGCAGGATGAACAATTATTTCTGCACAATAACTCAAATTTTTTACCATTTACAGTTACCAATCTTTGTTTATGGCTTGCATTTGTGGTAAGGAAGAATTCTGTTGATTTGAGGGTCAGAAGTTAAAAGGTCAAGGTTGCTATGAATAAAAGAACAAAGTGGTTTCTGCACAAAAACTATATTCCTTGACCATTTAAATGTTTATAGATGATTTGCACTTCATTTGTATAGAAGAACCCTTTCAATTTTGAGTTGGAAAGCTCAATTTGACAAAGTCATTGCAAATGAAAGAAGACCATTTTTCTTCGTAATAACTTTAGTTAACTGCAGTTACCAAACTGTTTACGGCTTGCATTTTTGGTATTGAAGAATCCTGTAGATTTGAGATACAATAGTTCAGTAATAAAGGTTGATGTGGCTGAAAGAACAAATTGGATTTTTGCACTCGAGTCCTTCACTCTCGGTACAGTTGTCAATATTTTGAGTATGATTGAAAGATAATTATCAATTTTTGAAATAAGAGCTAAAGCACAAGTAAACAATAAATTAGGAATGATGGATGATAAGTAGTATAAAAATATACTGATTGGTTCTTTTAGTTGGAGTTTTTACATAAGTGGTGTATGAGGTTTAGGAGAATATGTCACTTCTAAATTACTATAGTTGAAAAATTCTTTTCAATGTTTGAATAGATGCTGACCTTGAGGAGATGTACTGAGTGTTGCTGGATTTGATATGCCTTTCATCCCCTACCACAATGCATGACTTGAAGGTCAAGGAATCAGTTAACATCAAAGACTTCACACCATATTTTTCTTCCTTTCCATCTTTTACTCCCACAGATAATTTGAATTCAATGGGGTTTGGGAATTTTCCCCCCATTTTTAGACAGCCCAATCCCCGTTTGTTAAGCTTGGCCTTTTGGCATGTAAGACCAGGTGCATGGATGTTGCCAATTTTGAATACCCTTCACTCCCTACTGAAATACAGAATATAAAGTCAACGCATTGGTCAGTATCAGAAATATGGAGGAGTCTCCACCTTTATGGTTGCAAGGACTAATGTCTGATTTTTTTCAACTCTACAACAGTCTAGCTAATTCTCACACTTCTGGTGGCCCCGAGTGGCCGAGTGGTCTAAAGCTTGTTCCGTTACGGATCACTGCCGTTTCACCTCTGTCTGCGTGGGTTCGAGTCTAACATTCAGTTAATGCAGTTATATGAGAAAGCATGACAGTAGCTTCTCATGGGTCAGTGGTTCTTTCCAGGCATTTTCCTGGGTTCTTCTTCCACCAATAATACTGGCCGCCATGTATAGCCTATCGTGTGCTGAAAAATTGCGTTAAACCCTGAACAATAACAAGAACTCACACTTCTGACCCCCATGTTATTGTCTGTCCTTCCAGGAATGCGATCAAAGTACACTAGAGTTTCATCCATGTTTATGATCATATTATTGGCAAAATCAACTGCTTCACTTCTGGTCTTCAAGAATTCTTCACATGATTTTATTTACTCCAAATCTTCGAGGTTTTGCTGGGTAATTGATGTCTGTGCTCGAAGCACTATATTGTGTCACTTTAAAAATTGTTCAGTTTCAATTTATTTTCAAAATTCCAGTGAATACGGTGAAAGGAACCAAAGATAGCTTCCATATCTTGGCTGTCTTTGAATATTCAACAAAAAAACCTTAAAAGAATCTATAGTCGGTTTCTGAGGTCAGCTTGCATTGCAATAAATTAACCTTCATATTGATAAATTAACCTTCATATTGATATCCATTTTTTAACAAGTGGCTTCAGTGTCCAAAGTCAGCATTTGAGGTCAGCATGCTTTGTAATAAAAACAATCTTTTTCTTTGATGTCCTATTGGTAAGGTCAAAGAAGAAGTTGCTGCTCACTGCTGGTTGTGTTTATTCACCACCCAGGATTTTATGTGCTTGTTATCTGTAGTAATAATTAATACAAAGGAGCATTGATGTCTGGTTAAATAGTGATGATATTTTTGTAACCCGTGCTTGCCAAAAAATTGTCACTTGCACTCAAGTGAATGTGTTTTCAAATAATGATTTTTATTTGCAAGATACTCTGATATAGTTGACCTGGATATAATATAATTATGATTATATTGCACATAACACCATGTCATGCATAAATTACAATTGACTTCAAGATATGGGTTGATTATTTCCCTCTTGTTTGTGATTTTGTTGGATCCAGTTTTCAATTGGATAACATTTTCAAACCTTTGAGCACAACCAGACAGTTTTTTCTCAATGTTTATGTCGATGACCAATGTGGTGTGTGCTATCAGATATAAGCAATACATGCTACGGTATGGAAGCCTATGCTACATAAATGGATTTCATGGATATGTTTAATTCTTTAATGCTCTTGTTGGAAAATAGGAATAAAAGATAACAATGCAAGGTTAGTTTCTTTTTTTAAATATCAAGTAAGCATTTTATTTATGTTTTATTGCAACATGCAGTTGGGGGAGCACAGATGCATTACAAATTTACTTTGTTTTTTAAGTCTTGGGATATTTGACCTAAGTGGAAAAAAAAAGTTTCACCATTAGTTCTGGAAACGGATTTTTAAAAATATTGTATCATGTCCCAACTTGTACAATAAATGTTTTTCAGTTTTGGAAAGGCTAACTCTGCAGGAAGTCAGTTCTGATTATATTGGACAACTCTGTAATGCTGATTAACTTCCTCATATGGTGACTAAAATTAACAAACCTTTTCATACTGGTTTGGCAATTTCTTCATTGCTCATAGAAACATAAGATTGATGAGCAAATCAGACACATTCCCAGCTGTCTGAATGCCCTTGCTGATGTTCTGTCTAGACACAGCCAAGTTACTCTTCACCCATTGCTTTTTCATTGGATTTGTGTGCTTTGGGGGCCTCTGATGGTGCAACAATGGAATCACAAACTGCCCACCTTTTGTCTCATCAGTCCTTGATCCAGAAGCTTACGTTGTGGATGTGCTGTGAGTCAGTTGGGATGGGTTATGGGTCATTGCAGAGATGATGCCAGGGCATGCACAGTTCATGTAAATTGTGTATGAATTCATGCACTTGGAGAAAAGTAATGCATGAGAACTCAATTGCCACATTATACAGTATACAATATTTATTTAAATAAAGTGCTTGTTGCTACATTAGTCAATTTTCAGGTAGACAAATGTTTACATGTCTGGATACTTTGGCTTATAATAAATGTTTGTGAAACTAAATTTGTTTTGAACCAGTGGTCTCCTGGAACAAGCATTCTGGCAGAGAGATGAATATTTGTGTAAAGATTAAATCACGGCTGTTTACTTTCCCACTTTTTTCCTAGTCCCTCCTTAATTTTGTTGATAAGAGAGCTCCCCACTTTTGATAAAATCATGGCGCAATCATCTCAACCATTGCCTACCACCACCTCCAGTCTGAGTACCGAAATTAGTACAGAAAATACAGGGTCAGAATTGCAAGATAATTCTGATAGCCTCTCTCAGATTAGACAAGCCCTGTGTCAGTGATATACTCAAGCTACTCATCCCAGCCCAGACTGTTTTCTCCCTTTGCTCTGGTCAGGACAGCCTTGTGAGAAAAAGAATTTGACTTTTGATTTTGGAAGAAAGCTTGAGGGCAAGAAGGCCCTCCATTATGATGGTTTGTGAGGGACAGTTTTGATTCCAGGGACTAGTGTAGAGTCAATAACATCATTCTTTTTAAAGCCTCAATCACTCACCCTGCTAACTTCTTTCTATGTCTTAATAAGGAGAAAAAGTTGGCACCAGTCAACATTAAAGGCATCCACTCCATCATATTGTGGACATTCCGGCACCATGGCAGAGGAGATACCAGGCATGATAAATATTTATCAGACCTACTAGCCAATTTTGATTTGAATAAACCAAATATACTCACCCTGTTTCCAAAAATGGAATCTGTCCTGGGACTTCATAGAAGTTTGAGCTATTAGCTTGGACATCCCTGAAGCTGTTGTCATACAAAACATGTTTCCTGATATGTTTAGCTTTGGCTTGCAGGTTGATTGAGTTACATACCATTTCACCCTACCTGAACTATCTTCAGTTCAGACCTGATGGTTCGTTGATGTCCATGACACAGTTGGGCTTTGTGACCAAGAACTGGTTATTGTCATTAGGCAGTCAGAAAGATATATGATCCATCTTGTCTGTAGTTACATTGAGAACAGTGGTCATGCAAGATCCTGTCCAAACCACTTGAAGCACACAGACAAGTTGTGACAACAGCAGATGATTCTTTAGCCTCATAAAGGTGGGATAGCAGAATATTGCCCATCAAGCCCTATCAACCACTCCGCTATACAAGCATACTCATTGGTAGTTAACTCAGCTTAAAAACTGGCAATACCTGGTGGTGGCAAGAGGACAATTTCATTGGTAACTGCCCTTTGTATCCATGATACAGATAGAAAAGGTGAAGTTTCATCTATTAGTAGGTAAAGAAATCAACGGGTATCCAGGTACTCTGGTACCTGGCCATTGATAATAACCTGGGTAATAAAATTAGCCACAGGGTACCCATTTACCATAAAAATGTTGTCTGCCAGAAGTTGTAAAGGTAGTCCTCTGTTTTCAAGTTGACAATCCATTTTGATAGAGCTGCAAATGCATGTACTTTTTCAGTGCCAAGCAGAGATCTACCACTTCCAGGAAATATTTTACCATAATCCCAGTTTGATTTCTACATGACAATTGTTTGATTCAGTTTGTGTGTTTGGTACATTGACAAGTAACAGAGGGTGATTATTTGATCTTACTGCACAGCCGGCTTGTTCAGTTGCAACCTTGAATAGATTTCACAAGTTGTACTAACAAAGCTTATAGTCCGACTTTAAATAAGCATCCACATATGACAGTAAGGCAAAGGAAAGGGAGTCAGCTGATATTTAAGATTTGTAGGCCACAACAATTTACTTGACAACAATAGAAGATTTCAGAACATTGACAGAAAATGAGGTTGAATTCTTGGACTTTGTACCAGATGACATTAGGTAGTCATATTCATAGGATACTAATTGTACCCCAAAAAATGTTAACTTAGCAAGTTTGCAAACATTTAACACAATTTCCTTTGATCAGGTACCTGGTAACTTATCATTTGGATCAGTGGGTATCGGGTAGAAATGTTATAAAAATTTGACAGCATTATTAGGAGGGCTGGATTCAAGAGGTAGTAGGCTTGTATTCTTAATCTTAGTGTGATTGGGTAAGTATACTCAGAGAAACCTAATTTGCTATAATATTTCCATTCAAACACTGACTGTCAGGTAAAAGTTATATATTTTTTTGCAGCCCATAGGGCAAGCCAATTCCAAAGACTACTCTGTTCTTCTACAAAACCAGGACATCAGCATTATGGACCAGATTTTCTCCAGCTTGGACACTAAAATACAGGAAAAACTGGCAGAAGAAAACCCAGAGGTCAGTAATGTTAAATTGTTGTCAACGGGACAACAAACTTGACAAAATTCTTGTTCACTTTAACACATTAACCCCTAGTGTTGAGTTTACAGGGCGGATGTAGTAAGCTACTGCCAATGTTTGTAACGTTGAGGTCAGATTTTAGACTTTATGGCCTCTGATCTAACGCAGACCATTCTGGAGTGCACACCGGTGAACCTGTGCAAAAAGTAGGATAAGGTGGACATTTTTAATAAAGAGTCTTCTTGGAAGTCGATTTATTAGGATGTATTCAGAAATAGTCACAAAAATGAGTTTCCTACACACATTTCATGCGAAAACAGCAAATGTCCTCCAGGGGCTAATGTGTTAATATAACTCAAGGTAGTTGATGTGCATCATTCACAGATAATAAGCTGATCTTAAATGGCTTAGCTACAAGTTATTAGTTAATGTTTACCGTATAAGCTTGCTTTTTTTGTATGGTGCAAAGATTTTGGATTAGTCTGTTGTCAGTCCTAATCTGTGTCAGCATTCGTGTCAGGTGTTGTTTTAACCTCATACTATTGATGAGCTTTCTACAGTACTTACTAACTGTAAGTAGTTTGGTCCAGCACGAGTCAAAAGTTTAGAAGCTAAAATACATTTCCTGGTTTGAAGTGAATTTTTAAAAAATATTTTTTTAAAGAGCTAAATTGAAATTGTGGATGGACATTTATTTTATTATTTGGAATTTGGAGTTTTGGTTTAAAGGGGAAAATGAAATTAAAGAACAAAAATTTGACCCTCTCCCACAACCTCATGCTCACCTCTGCCCAAGTTTGATCTTGAGGGGATTCTAGTAGATAGGGAATTGGTATATAGGGGTTTCACTGTATTTTGTAATACCTGAATTACAGACTGCACCCAGTATAAAACATGTTTGCCTGATTGATGATATTTTTATCCACCTGTATTTCAAATCTTACAGGAGATTGACTTTTCAATGAGGGCTCCTTATATTCCCATGGACTCGGAAGATGATTTCTCCCTGATGCCTCCAACTACAGATGCCCTCTTTGAAATGAATGGAGATTTAAATCCAGGGTAAATATGAGACATCTTCACTTACTACAAATTGTGTATTTTTCATGGCTTACCAATATTCTTGGTACCACAAGATTTAGGTTTTTGAGTTAAATGTACTTGTAGCATAATATAGGACATACATGGCGGCTAGCATATTTGGTAAAGGAAGAGCCCAGAAAGACCCTGGTAAGAACCATGAACTCACAGGAATATATTGGCATGATGTCTTACATATCCACATTGATTGAATCAAGACTGAAATACACTTGGACAGAAGTCTTATGTGAGTGATCTGTAAAGGTGATGATTTAGTCATACACTCATATGGGGTCTCACTGGTTGCTACAAACAACGAATTTGTTGACCAGTTGAAGAGTGATTCTTCTTTAGAAACAAAAGGAGCACAAACCAATCCATGTAATTAAGTTCTGACATACGTCATTCTTCACAAAGCTACAAAAATTGATAACCCTCATAAATGGAGTCATGTTATAATATAGCATCTTAGAAAGGTTTATTAGTATTGTATCTGTGATATCATGGTCAATGACAAAGGCCAATACAATAATATTTACAATATCATTGTAAACATGTTAAATCATAAAATATTTGTGCTAAAAATTTGGTATTTTGGATTTCTTAAGAACAACTTTGATGGTTTCAGTAATTAGCAGTTAAAATGAATTAAAAGGGGGAAGAAGCAGATTTCTAATGGATTCTTGGAATTTTTATTTCCTTTCTTCCTATATAGCATCAGTACATTTCAAGGATTTATCTTTATCTTGCATAAAATTTTCAGATGTGATAAAAAGAAATATCTTCAGTACTAATGTCCTCATATCAATTAACAGAAAATATACTTAATATGATTACTTTATGAAAGATATAACTTGAGACTTATGATTACTTTATGCAAGGTATTAACTAGAGAATTGTTATGATTACTGTATGCACAATATAAACTAGAGACTTGTCATAATTACTTCATGAAAGATGTAAACTAGAGAGGCTTTTTTATAATTACTTTATGAAAGATGTAAACTAGAGACTTGTTATGATTACTTTATGAAAGATGTAAACTAGAGACTTGTTATGATTACTTTATGAAAGATGTAAACTAGAGACTTGTTATGATTACTTTATGAAAGATGTAAACTTAAAAGGCTTTGTATGAATACTTTCTGAAAGATGTAAACTGGATAGGCTTTTTACAATTACTGTTTAAAAGATATAAACTAGAGACTTGTTATGATTACTTTATGAAAGATTTAAACTAGAGACTTGTTATGATTACTTTATGAAAGATTTAAACTAGAGAGGCTTTTTTCGATTACTCTTTGAAAGATATAAACTAGAGACTTGTTATGATTACTTGATGAAAGATGTAAACTTGAAAAACTTGTTTCATTTTCACTGTATGAATGATGTCAACGAGAAAGACTTGCTATGATTACTTTCTAAAAGATGTAAACTAGAGACTTGTTATGATTACTTTTTAAAAGATGTAAACTAGAGACTTGTTATGATTACTTTTTAAAAGATGTAAACTAGAGACTTGTTATGATTACTTTCTAAAAGATGTAAACTAGAGAGGCTTGTTGTGATGACTTTATGAAAAAAGGAATTTTGTGTTTGTAAATCATACATTGCCATATTTTCTAGTTTTACTTACTCCTTCTTAGGTCTTAGGGCATCTTGATGGTAAGGACTGACCCAGAAACATCATTATAATGTGATGATCTGCTAACAGTCTTTGGATGAATCACAATATATAATCCAATTTTTCTGTGCTTCATTTCACTATAACTTCAAGTAAATGTCTCTGTCCAATAATAGTAATGAGCACTTGGTAATTTCAAAGAATAATAATTTGAATAAATAATTCCAGCCCAAATGAAAATCTGAACACAACAATAAGACTGATTTCTGCTTTAGATGGTTTTGCCGGAATGATTAATTTCTCAGGTAAACATGATTATAAAGCACTGTACTTGACCTAGGTCACATTTAGCTTTCTCTGCCAATTGGACTCACATATGTAAGTTGGATGTGCCTAGCTTTAATGGTGTTTGTGTTGAAGATGCATAAATTGAATTTGCATTGTGCCTGACCTTTGTCTTTAGTTTTGGTGGTAGTTTGGACCTACTTGACTAATATCATTTTTAAAACATGTTTACTTGGATTTGAGTCAGGACATTGGTATTTCCTTTTGAAAGTCTATTGTCTACCTGATTTTTATCACATTGATTGCTTGAATTTGTGTTCAAGGCATGAAATTCTGTACCAGTTTTGTATATTCTTGAAGCAAAATTTGTTGAATTTGATAGGAAAATGACATCCTGGTCATTTTATTGTCAGGGTTTTTGTATAAGGTTGTGATAAAGAAAATTATTCACATTATAATTTCAGTGTGGAATCACTTTTTGTTGTTTAAACACATAATTTGATAAAAAAAAATTCAATTATTCTTTGAACTTTACATTTTGGACTGAAACACTATTTTGGGATTGTTGTGAATTCTTTTAAAGATATTCTTGATTATATCATTTAGATACAGCAAGACTATTGGTACATTGACACATTCAAGACTACTGGTACATCAACAGATTCAAGACGATATTAATTGGGAATATTCTATACTTTTGGACTTGCATTAAAACATTTAAGATTATTTAGGATTTAATTATTTCAGGCAAGTTCCTAAATTTTCACTTGGTAACTTAGAGAATTAAATTGTTTGTTGAGTTTTATAAAACTGGTTGGATTTGCTTATTCATCTCTCTTCTGCTTAGTTTAAGAGCATATTGACTGAGCAATATATACATGTATGTATGTGTGTGTATGGATGAACTTTATTACAATATTATGGAATAAATGTGCCTATAATGGAGTTATGTATATGCACAATGTTTTTATTACAAAGTCTTGCATATTAGAATTAGAATTTAAAGTGTCAAAATGAGAATTCTTAGTTGGTAAAATATGTCCTCCCATGCTTCTCTATTGTTTCCTCCACCTTAAAGCCTGAGTCACTTGCATTAAATCCCTGTGTGTAATGACTGACCCATGGGCAAATAATAGTTGGATATGTGCATTTGTCTTTTCAAGCCCAGCAAGTTTAGATCAAGAGAGGATATATGTTGTTGTAGGGCTTGGAGCTATCATTTGGTGAAGTAAGGTTGGAGCACAGAGACATGGTCAATCATTTGTTTAAATCTGTCACTTTCATGCCCAGTAAGTGGATGCGTGGTTATTACGTAATTTCCAAGTTATAGATGGACTCTATGATCAATGTCACAAGTTTGTCTTTTCATGCTCAGTAAATGTAACTAAAGAGCTATAGAATGGAATCTGAATAGCATGTTATGACTCAGGCACTAAGTTCTTGGTAGTAGGGAATAATCTTGGGGCATCACCCAGGAGTCTCCACTTAATGTGTTGAGACTTGGATCATTAATCACATAGGCCAATTTTCTGACAGGTGAGATACAACTTAAAAGAGTTACTTGATTTGTAAAATCACCTCTTGCCCATTTGTCCTAGCCCAAGAAGTGTCATCAGAATTTTAAAAAAGTTTTGTATGGATTGTACATAATGGACATTACACCCATATGAAAGTACTTTTGTTTTGTATGGAGTGTATCTAATAGACGTTACACCCATATGAAAGTACCTTTGTTTTGTATGGAGTGTATCTAATAGACATTACACCCATATGAAAGTACTTGTTTTGTATGGGTTGTATATATGGACATTACACCCATATGAAACTACCTTTGTTTTGTATGGATTGTATATAATGGACATTACACCAATATGAAAGTACCTATGTTTTGTATGGATTGTATATAATGGACATTACACCCATATGAAAGTACTTTTGTTTTGTATAGGTTGTATATAATGGACATTACACCCATATGAAAGTACCTTTGTTTTGTATGGATTGTATATAATGGACATTACACCCATATGAAAGTAGCTTTGTTTTGTATAGGTTGTATATAATGGACATTACATCCATATGAAAGTACCTTTGTTTTGTATGGGTTGTATGAAATGTACATTACACCCATATGAAAGTACATTTGCTTTGTATGGATTGTATATAATGGACATTACATCCATATGAAAGTACTTTTGTTTTGTATGGGTTGTATCAAATGTACATTACACCCATATGAAAGTACTTTTGTTTTGTATGGGTTGTATGAAATGTACATTACACCCATATGAAAGTAGCTTTGTTTTGTATGGGTTGTATCAAATGTACATTACACCCATATGAAAGTACTTTTGTTTTGTATGGGTTGTATGAAATGTACATTACACCCATATGAAAGTACTTTTGTTTTGTATGGGTTGTATCAAATGTACATTACACCCATATGAAAGTACTTTTGTTTTGTATGGGTTGTATGAAATGTACATTACACCCATATGAAAGTAGCTTTGTTTTGTATGGATTGTATATAATGTACATTACACCCATATGAAAGTACATTTGCTTTGTATGGATTGTATCTAATGTTCATTATCACATAACTGTACAGCTATGCTGTGTATACTAATTACCATCTTGTCATACATTGATTATGGCATGATTTGACAAATCAGCATATTAACTGACCAGTTTAATTCACATATTTTCTGACAGTTTATTTGGAAGGACAGAGAGTGTGTTTGGTCCCAAGGACAAGCTTTTTGAAGAACCACCAAAGAACAGTCAGCAGCAGAGTCTACAAGACATGCTGGGAGGAAGTCCAGTAGTAGCAACCATTAAAAGTCCTCCTGACATCTTTAATCTCCAGATAAAGCATCCTCTAGATATGAACAGCCTGGAAAAGGGGCCACCGGCTTCAAAAGTTCCCCGACTGGTTGCTGCTGCTCAGCCAGTTTTGAGAGGTATCACCTAGTTTATAGTTCGTCATACAGAATTTAATTTTGTACATGTTAGATATTCTTGTTCTATCTTGCCTGTAAAAGATATTTGAAATTTTGATCCATTTTTTCTGAGTGCGTTGAAGTTTTCTTGTCATTATAGTTCTGGCATTGGGTTTCAATGTTTAGTGTTCGTAGTTATACAGTGGTCCACTGCTTATAAATCCACATATTATGTACCTGGAAAGTGGCCCTGTAAGAGGGGTGGCTTTTTCAGAGAGGGACTTCATTTTTGAGAAGTATGTATATGAATAAGAAAGCTATATGTAACTTGAAAACATTTTATATCTTTATCAAAAGTAACATTCACAATCAAAATGTTTTTCTTGTGTTAAGAATACGCTTGTCTCAAATGAATATACATTATTTGTTCTTGATTTTTAAGCATGAAATACTTAAAATTTTTGTTAGTGTGATGTTTTCCACAGCTTTCTTTTTTTTTTTTCTTTTTTTTTAATTAAAAGAACGTCCTGTTTTTCCAGTTAAATCCACAAGTTCAGCAGTGTATGTTATAAGACCATAATCTATTACATCTGTAGAATGTGCCTATGCAGTGTCTAAAGTTAATACACTGTTTGACACATTTCCATTCATTGTAGGTAGTACTAAATTTATTTCCAATAAGTTTAGTTTGAATGATGATGCTATGGTATATTCTGTGTTCAGGTCATTGTCATACACAACATATTTATAAATGGGCATTATTTCAGATGGCAAAAGAGGTAAAGATCCTAAATAAATTTTCTATCTCTTATTGTGTTACAATAAGGACAGAACTCGATATTGTGTCTGACCTGAAATTTATTTAATACTCCATTGCTTGTGGTAAAATTATCATGGACCATTTCAAGTGATATAATTATTGCCTTTTCTTGAATTAATCAGAATGTGACTTGGATGTTCAGGTCATGTGCAGTGAAAGACATGCAAACATCTGGTCGAATTAGTCTTGGTACAAAACATTGCATGGCATTCAGAATCTTCTCTTTCATTTTACTCCATTTTCCCAATGGTGTAGAACAGTGGTCCCCAACCCCCGGGCCGCGGACCGGTAAACGGGCCGTGGATCAAATGGTACCGGGCCGCCCAAGGAACATTAAATTATTTCCATTTTATTTACTGTGGTGCATTTCTCTCGGGTTTGTGCGACTTTCCATGGACGAGAGGTTAACCGGGAGCTGAGAGACGGTCATGGCGGAATACCGAGATTGCCACCACAGCACTTAAATCCCTATTGCCATTTCCGACATCCTATCTATGTGAAGCAGGGTTTTCTGCAGTGACAGCAACCAAAACAAAACAACGAAATAATAAGCAACACACTTCGGGTGTCATTGTCTCCTATTACCCCCAGATGGCACTGTCTCGTTGCAAATAAACAAGCTCAGGGTTCTCATTGATTTAGCGTTCTAGTGAGTTAAAATGTTAAATCACTTTATATTCATTTTTTGGTCTAACTGTATTTTATTTTGAAAGCACATTTAAATACAATTAAATTAAAATTATTAAATCAAAACAATCTAAAATATAAACAATCAACGTCCCCCCCCCCCTCAGCGAGCCACGGTAAAATTATTAAACGTTGACCGGTCCGCGTCGATTAAAAGGTTGGGGACCACTGGTGTAGAATATTCTCCATATATGTTTGTGATAATATAATTTTGAGTCCTTTAACATCAAATTCTTAGTGAGAGCTTTAACCCACTGTTGCCAAAGCCTCAAGTAGCCAATTGGTCTAAAGCACTCTCTGTTACGGATCACTGTCATCTCACCTCTGTCTGCGCGGGATAGAGTCTCAGATTCAGCCAATGTGGGTATGTGAGAAAGCTTGCCAGTAGCTTCTAGTGGGTCAGTGTTTTTTTCTGGGGGGTTTCCTTGGTTCTTCCTCCACCATCAATACTGGCCGCCATGTATAGCCTATCTTGTGCTGAAAAATGGCATTAAACCTTACAAAAACATCATCAACAACAACTACCCCACTGTTGCCAAGTCATCACCTCTGTCTGCGCGGGATAGAGTCTCAGATTCAGCCAATGTGGGTATGTGAGAAAGCTTGCCAGTAGCTTCTAGTGGGTCAGTGTTTTTTTCTGGGGGGTTTCCTTGGTTCTTCCTCCACCATCAATACTGGCCGCCATGTATAGCCTATCTTGTGCTGAAAAATGGCATTAAACCTTACAAAAACATCATCAACAACAACTACCCCACTGTTGCCAAGTCAAATAACTTTTATTAAGTGAGCAATTTTTATTTATGTAATAACATTAAACTTTATGACTAATTCTAATTGTACTGCAGTTTAATCATGCAGATGAAACATTTACAGAGTAGATAAAATGCTTTTAGATGGAAGTGATACATGTAGTCACATGGTCTCTGCCTTGTGCTGTTTATTCTTCATGGTTTGTTTGTGTGTGTGAATCCAAAAATTATATATTGAAGCCATGTTGACCAAGTCAGGGTCTTGACAATTACCTCAGGTCGTAATCGTCAAGAAAAGAACTCAATAGCTGTATAAAGCCCAAAACCTATCACAACATTGTCAATCCTATTTCCAGTAAATGTCAGCATTTGTAGATAATGAAATAATATTAACTTTTGTGGTACATGCTACAATGTACATTCAACAGCAAGTATCTTATTAACAGAAACAAGACATTGGAAAAGATAATTGGATTACTTACTGTATGAATTAAATATTGCTGTTGTAGGGTTTAACGCCATTTTTCAGTACACGATAGACTACACATGGCGGCCAGTATTAATGGTGGAGGAAGAACTTGGGAAAACCTTGGAAAGAACCACCGACCCGCGAGAAGCTACTGGCAAGCTTTCTCACATACCCACATTGGCCGAATCTGAGACTCGAACTCTCACAGACAGAGGTGAGATGGCAGTGAAACGTAAAAGAGAGCGCTTTAGACCATTTGGCCACTCGGGGCCCTGAATTAAATATTAGTTTTGAACACAGATAAAATATAGCACCTTGTGCGAGGTAAATTTGACATTTTCAATTAACATGCTGGCCACTTCAGAGTCGTGGCTACCCATGAGGGGAAACAAATGCCTTGGTTCCAAGAAAACTGGCTGTGTAGAGGACGTGGCAACAGGTGAGGGGGGTATGTTTAAGAGGGGGCTAACTGTAGCTCTGCTGCACAGAAACATTTGCATATAGACATGAAATTTGATGCATTCTTCTCAAGAAATACTATTCACAGTAAACAAAAGTAGGTTATTGTTTTATAATCATATCTTTTATACCTAGCTTACACTGCAAGAGTGTTTGCCCTTGGGGATGTATAGAAAATAGTCTAGATCAGGTCATTTACCATACGTACTTGCTTATAAGACTTAGTCCAATTGCAAAGATCTTGATCTGCCATCACATAATGGTCGGTGTGCAGTTATGAGCAATCTATAGAACAAACAACTCTGATCATGATTTGCAGGTGTATAATGTTACTGCAGATCTAGATCTTGTTGTCTTCCATTTTACTCGACTTAATAAGTGACTATAAATGTTCTGTATAAATCTCCAACTTTGTAACCAATGTAAACCCTACTGTACAATAGGTCTGGATGTGTGTGGTGGTGATACATCTAAGTGTAGTAGGACTACTTCTTGAGCCCAGCACTTCCTTAATTCTAACTGGGTACTCAAGCAACTGTATTTCCTAATTTTAATTTCATACTCAAGCAACTTGATTCTTTAAAATTGAAGGGTACTTAAAAACTGACTTCCCAAATTCTAATTTGTTCACTCAACCAACTGTATTCCATGTCTTAGCCAAGTTTGGTTTCTGCTTTTAAGATTATTCATATTCCAAAAGTATGGTCATGTAGACCTATCCAAACCTAATGGTAGCTCAGTTGGTAGATCATCAGAGCTATAATCAAGGATACCTGCCAGGTCATTTGCCTCTTTATATTTTTGGGAAAAACATGCTCCCATTTCCATGGCATTAAATAGCCAATAATGTGTTAAGAGTGGCACTAAAACCAAGAAGAATAAATAACTAAATTTAAATTATTATCAAGTACAACAAAGGTCTTTTTACATATGTCACTGCTGCCACAAAATGTTGGGATTTGGCATGGGTAAAATGAATAATGAGATTTGGGGCTCAAACTGGGAACCCCATTTCTTTAGTGAGGTCCTCTACCACCTGAGCCATTGAGGGGACACCTTTTTAAGTTCTTGACAAAAATTGTTGTTGTTAATTAACAGCTAAAGAGTTTTTGTCAGTTGAACTCAGCAACGAAGCTTTACACTCTTTTCAGACAGGACCTTTATTCCTACTACCACAACCAGTATCAATAACAGCAGCAGCAGTAGTTGTGGTGGTAGAAGATATTCCAGTGTACTGATGAATCTCCTGATGAAAGGGGAAGATCCAACTAGTGGCTACAAGGTGAACAGTAAGCACGCTGCCTCTGCCTGTCAGAAGGTAATAACTGGTTGGCAGTGGTTACTAAATTTCCACTGCTTCATTTCTGTTAATAGATAGTAAGACTAATAGAATGTACATTTGGGTAAAACACAAGAACAGTTATTCTGAGGCTGGAGTTTCCTTCCTAAGCATTTAGTACATTTATTCTAATCCATTTATTTCTCAGAGGAGGAAGAAAAATCAATACTATGTCCTTCTTAGACTAGCTTTGCCTTGCTAATGTCTAGATTGTTATACATGTACTATGTCCTTCTAAGACAGCTTTTCCTTGCTAATGTCTAGATTATTATACTGTGTCCTTCTGAGACTAGCTTTGCCTTGCTATTGTCTAGATTGTTATACTATGTCTTTCTAAGACAGCTTTTCCTTGCTAATGTCTAGATTGTTATACTGTGTCCTTCTGAGACTAGCTTTGGCTTGCTAAATGTCTAGATTGTTATACTGTCCTTCTGAGACTAGCTTTGCCATGCTAAATGTCTAGATTGTTTGTTATACTGTCGTGTGAAACTAGCTTTGTCTTGCTAGATGTCTATTGTTATACTGTCATCTGAAACTAGATTTGCCTTGCTAAATGTCTAGATTGTTATTCTGTCTTCTGAGACTAGCTTTGCCTTGCTAAATGTTGAGATTGTTATACTGTCCTTCTGAGACTAGCTTTGCTTTACTAAATGTCTAGATTGTTATTCTGTCTTCTGAGACTAGCTTTGCCTTGCTAAATGTTAAGATTGTTATACTATCCTTCTGAAACTAGATTTGCCTTGCTAAATGTCTAGATTGTTATTCTGTCTTCTGAGACTAGCTTTGTCTTGCTAAATGTTGAGATTGTTATACTATGTCCTTATGAGACTAGCTTTGTCTTGCTAAATGTCTAGATTGTTAAACTGTCGTTCTGAGACTTGCTTTGCATTGCTAAATGTCTTAGGTTATTATACTGTCCTTCTGAGACTAGCTTTGCTTTGCTAAATGTCTAGATTGTTATACTGTCCTTCTGAGACTAGCTTTGCCATGCTAAATGTCTAAATTGCACAAGGAATTATGTGCACTTCTGAGGCTGGGATTATTTGCCAAAAACCTAGATTGTTTATTTTTCTCATTGATTTATTCTTCAGAGAGGAAGATAAATGTAACTATGCAGTAGATATATTGTGGATACCAGATTGTTTAGTCAATAATGCAGATGTGGACATAGGGTGGAGGTCATGTTATGTTGGGTGTCCACAGTTGCATCAACTTAGTATCACAGGACAAGCACTGAATTTACTACTGTAACCTGGCACCTGTTGCTGATTTTATTTCTCCTGCACAATAATTGACACGCTAAAAGCAACAGATACTTGATACACTTTTGATGCCATTGCTTGTGGTATTGACCATTGCTCAAATTGCTGTATATGTACCGATGAATATATGCAACATAGAATTTTCTTGCTGTATATGTACCGATGAATATATGCAACATAGAATTTTCTTGCTGTATATGTACCGATGAATATATGCAACATAGAATTTTCTTGCTGTATATGTACCGATGAATATATGCAACATAGAATTTTCTTGCTGTATATGTACCGATGAATATATGCAACATAGAATTTTCTTGCTGTATATGTACCGATGAATATATGCAACATAGAATTTTCTTGCTGTATATGTACCGATGAATATATGCAACATAGAATTTTCTTGCTGTATATGTACCGATGAATATATGCAACATAGAATTTTCTTGCTGTATATGTACCGATGAATATATGCAACATAGAATTTTCTTGCTGTATATGTACCGATGAATATATGCAACATAGAATTTTCTTGCTGTATATGTACCGATGAATATATGCAACATAGAATTTTCTTGCTGTATATGTACCGATGAATATATGCAACATAGAATTTTTTTTTACTACCATCCTTTAAATTTAATGAATTTCCCCAACTACTACCCCATGACAGCGTATGCATGAAAAAATTGCCTTTTGGTTGTAATATTTGTTTACTGCCTAGCTTGCCATGGGGAGGAAGCATATGTTAGGGAAATTACTATATAACACAACCCATCTCCTCTGCCACAGTCAACACTTTAAAGGGATATTTACCCATACATACTGTTAACAGTTTATATTTGTGGGTTTCAGATTTCGTGGTTTTGGTAAAAAAACAGATTCCTGATTGTCTAATTTTGTGGATCTATCATTAACAAAAAAGTGTGGATGTATTTGTCTCCGTAAATGAATATTTTTCCATGCAAATATATGTAATCCATTCAGCAGTTATTAAGTTGATTAATTAATAAATGTGGAGATCTTAAATAAATTGCCTACTTTTTCCAAACGTTTCACTTAAGACATTTAGTACCACAATTGTAACCATAAATAATAAGGTTCACATGCATTTGTAAAGACCACTATCAAAGCATAAAGTTTTCAACAATCAGGGATTAGGTGCCTAAATAGTGCCAGTGCTTGTTTGAATGAATCCTGTCAAAATCATTCCATGTATAAAATACCTCAGTACAAGGTGACCTCACTTTAAGGTTGTCAGTTTTTAAGGTGTCCATAATGAGGGAGTACTTTATGTACACATATTTATTCAAATAACTTAAAACATCCTTGTGTGTGATTCAGTGTATGTCATGAAACTATGGATGAGATAGAGTCACAAAGAGGGGAGCAGAAAGAGAACAGCATGGATGGGTTTACATGTTTGTAAGGATTAGAATTTTTATATCAATGAAGCAGAATTGGAATTAGCCTTAAGTGTATTCTCTAGATTAAAATTGCCTTTTGTTCTTTTGTACTTACTTAGCTAATAGTCAGAGTTGGGGGTAGGGGAATAGCTGCAAAATTAAATGGGTTACCGTCTTGAAATAAAGAATTACTTTTATTATTATTATTATTTAGTTTAGGTGACTTAGCTGCAAAGCCAGATGAGTTTATGGTGTGGCTCTGTGTTCATTGTGCATCTGTCAACAATTTCTTTTTAACTAGAGTCCATATTTATGATAAATTTAAATTAGACTTGGTTTATCCATTTATAGTCAACATTCTGAAAAAGTTTGACAATCAGCAAGAACCATATACAGCAATGAGATTATCTTTGATTAACATTGTTGCCAAGCTTGTTGCCATATTTCTCAAAAAATTTTGATGAAGCTGGGAATATATTTATGTTGCTAAGGTTTTGACAAGTTTGATAAGCAACTTTTGAAAATGCCAAAAATAAAACTAGAGATTCTTCATTGTGCTTGTGATTTGCATCATTTACCTGCCATCTCAGTTCTTTTAGATTGATTGGTCCTAAAATAAATACAACAATGCTGTCTACAAACAATGTTGGAGCTATATATAGTTAATGCATATATATATTCTCCTTTTTAGGACATGGTGATTTTCACCCCTGCTACCTTAAATGCAGTACCATCACGTTTGAGTATTACTGACTGTGGTATGCTTCTGACAAGAAACAAGCGGTTTTATGCTCTTGAAGGCAACAGCCCTGTTCAACACCTGGAATGATGTAAACAATTTGATCCTGCAATATCTGCATGAGGAAATGTTAAAGTACAAGCCTTGATTGGGACACGCAGTACTTTAGGCTATTAAATATTTGTGAAAATATTTTAAAGATAGGCTTGAAAATACATCAAATAGTATTTGTCTGACATACACTTTGATTTTTATTACCAATTGCCCATGTCAAATGTTGTACTTAGACAATGAAATTGATGTCATTTTCATGTTTTGATGTTGAAAACAGTTAAATTAGGGCATAATAATAATTCATGTTTGAATATATGTTTGTTATTGACATAAATCTTGTTAAGATTATTGTGTAAATAAACTGAAATGTATTTTTCATCTTATGGAAGCACTTTATGATGCTTTTTTTTAGGCCAAGCGATTATTTACTTGTGGCTTTACTATTTACTTTTATTGATTTCTTACATTTCTGTTAGGTTGTAAAAAAAACATTTGCTGTCTTTGAAAGATTTTCTCTACTTTTAAAGCATTTCTTGATTTTATGTAATGAAAAATTAGTACACACATACTTGTTTTGTTAACCTTTGAATTTGGCATAAGTATTAGTTTTATACCTATTAGTACTTAAACAAAAGCAAAACAAGTCTATTATTTTTCTTTTTTTTAAAAATTCCACTGCAGAAATTAATACAATTATTACTATGATTGACATAATATTCATGTTAGTTTATGGGTTACACAAAAAAATATTTTGATTGATATGCTAAATATTCATATAACAATTTTTTGAAGCAAACAGATTCGACTCAAAAGAACAAAACAAATTTCCTTAAAAATTCCATCTGAATACATGATGATTCTCAAAGCTAACTCCATGTGGCATTAAATGTTATATACATACAAACAATTGATGAATTGTTTTTTTTAAAAAGTTATTGATATTCCTACCTTAGGTTCAAACATTTAAGAAATTAAGAAATGTATTTCTTCTGTTAATCCCAGTCTTATACGAGCCTATCATTTTGTACAGAGATCACATTTTTGTCTTTCATTATAATCATTGCTTGTTTAACGATTTGATGTGATAGATTTATATCAGTCTTCTAAACCTTTTTAACCTTCATTGGTGTAGTATGCATGTCCACACTGTCTTTTATTTTTAAAAAGAACACAGACTTGCAATAAATGTGATAAAAATTCTGTAAAACTGGTTAATTCATTGTAGGTATCTCAGAAATTTGTTTTACTTTAACTTTACTTTATCTATTCCACAGTCAGCTTCACTAACTGAATTTTTCTTATCACAAGCCTTCTCGCAAATAGTTATTGTCAATACTGATATGAAACTTCCAATGTACTTACTATCAAATTCTACTCTCCTGGTCAAATCATCTTTTGGCAGGGCTTGGCATGCGCTTGTTCCAATTTAATTGACATTGTAGATTTTTGATTTGAAATGTTCGTTTTCTTTTGCATAGATTTTATTCCTTCTTAAAATTGAAACAACAGATTTTTTAAAATAGTTTTTGTTTTTTAAAAAAAAACATTAGGAGTATATGTACAGGCATTTGCCTTGCTTGAACCTGCTTAATAGTCAAGTCCATGTGCAAGGAACATAGACACTAAACTGCCTTTACATATTGCACCAACAAAGCAGTCTAACAAACTGCATAGGATCACATCTACCAGCCTTAAATGCATATGGTAATAATTTATGGCTACATTTTGTCTTAAACTATATGCAGAATATTTAACATAGAGGCCATAACCAATATATTTACTTGTGATGTTATAAAATATTGAGACCCTTTGAAATAAGTTTCCTTGTATTATGCAACGAGTTTCAAAGTTCCAGTCCTCTAAAATTAGAGGTACTTGTATCCACGTTTGGGTCTCCAGACTAGAAGAAAAGCTAGAAACAGATATGATATTTTTGTTCCAGACCAGGAAAATGTGCACCTGTTTGTGGGTTTGATTTGTCGACATACAATATCAGAATTTGTGGAACTCTTCAATCAGTTGATACAAATGCTTTGTAGATCACTTTGACCCTTTGAAAAACTCTGTTAAGTCAAGTAGCTTTGGTCCATTGAAAAACTTAAATCAAGTCAATTTGGTCCATTGAAAAACTGTTAAATCAAGTCACTTTGGTCTATTGAAAACTGTTAAATCAAGTCACTTTGGTCCATTGAAAAACTGTTAAATCAAGTCACTTTGGTCTATTGAAAAACTGTTAAATCAAGTCACTTTGGTCCATTGAAAAACTGTTAAATCAAGTCACTTTGGTCCATTGAAAAACTGTTAAATCAAGTCACTTTGGTCCTTCAAATAATTCCATCATAGCACTTACCAAAACATATACAATGTTTCAAAATAAAGTGGGACAAGTATACTGCATATACGATGTATTCTAATGAGTCCAGCTGCAAACTAAGTGGTTAGATGCAGGAGATCACAAGTAAAAAATGGAATCAGCAGTTGCCTCACTTGATGCCCAGCATGAAGAAGCTAGTGTTAGGACTGGTCAGCCTGGGGTCAGGATAATGTAACTGGGTGGAACACCATGACACATCTCTGGAATGATGCCTCGGTGCTAGACATCACTATAAACCATCACACCGCAGACATATTAGCAATAGGACTAAAAATGTTCAAAAGCTAAATTAAAAATCCAAAGACACACATACACACACAAACTGCATAGACCGTAAATATGCCCTCACATTATGTGCCAGAAAATCTGGGTGTGTGCAGTTTGTTAGTACTCAGTAGAACAAGCAGCATAGATTATGATCTGCTGGCGCATTATGCAATGACAGATCAGGGTCTATGTTGTTGGCAGTTTGACTTGACTTAAAAGTGAGTAGAGATGGTATTGTCTGAAAACCAGTGATGTAGGTAGTCACTAATAGTTTTATTCTGTTTGCAAAGTGGTAAATCGTTCATGCCCATTTGATATAAAGCCCCAATTTCCAAGCTTGCAACATCACGATCGGTGCTTTTTGGGGGTCAGATTCTATTAAGTTCAGTTGAAATGCATTGCAACTTTGATTTTATATATCAGTGCTTTTCCTGTTCAGCATTGTATGTAACTTGTTTGCTATTATCATTATTGCTTGAGAAGACCCCATGTTTCAAGCACTTTTTTTGCTATTACCATTATTATTGCTTGAGATGATGCCTAGTTTCAAGCACTATTTGGTGGGCTGTTCTTTTCTGTTATTTTGGAGTAGTCCTCCTGTATGCCACAATGAACATTTAAGATTAGATTTTTAGTTGCAAAGTCATTCAGACAGGATGAATTGAATATTAAAAGACAATGCCTACAATTATCCAGTTTAATTTAAATGATTTTAATATACATGGAAGAGGGGTTTTGGCAACATAATCAGCCATTTGCTATTGTCCCTCTTACAAAAACTTCAGCTGGTGAGAGACCTAACATTCTTATATAATGTACATGTTTTCCCCTGCAGAAAGCTGCTGGAGGATACATTTTTCTTAACATCACCTTTTGTGCTGAGTAGGGTACATTAAACTCACCCAACTCCATCATCACATTTTCTTTCACAATAATGATGATAAACAGTAATATCAACACATTTACCTCCTAAAATAGAGGTTATAGTTAAAAGTAAAGAAATTGGAACCTTTTGCATAAAATGGCATAGTTACATGTACATCACAAGTCAAGTCTAGAGTCTAAAAAGCCATTGTTGTTGTTTTTCTTCGAGGTTCATATCCCCACTATTTTTTTAAAAAGGAAAATAACATTGTAGATCAAAGTTGAATTTAAGACTACCTTTTTTCTGTTTTATTTCATTTTAGGGATGATAGTGGACTTTGTTTTTTATCTGCTCCATTGTGCAGATTAATACATTATGGAATTTGGATGCTGCGTATTGCAGTTAATCGAGTGTTCTCAACAATTGTTCTTTGAATGCTGATATATGTTTAAAATGTCATTTAAAGTTTACCCTGAATTTCATAAACATGTCTCTGTGTAGATCTATCTTTTTTATCTTTGATGAGGATGTTTTCAAATGGTATTTTGCTGTTTGAAACTGCATCAGTATTTACCATGCATCATTCTAACTTAAACCCTTATGTTTAATTAAGAATGTAAGAAATATTTTCCTTCATTATGATTTAATGTTATATAGGAAAATTCCACCTGGCGATGAGACTTTTGAACAGACATGAACTGGTTCAAAATTCATACCAAATGGAATTTTCCTATCTGACATGGATGCATATGGATTTGTCTAGGTACACCAAAACTTGGAATTTAAATTGATGTCACAATACCTTAAAATATCTACATACCTGTGTTGAAATGTTTAGCAAGAAAATCTTCACAATACCTCAAGGATATTACTTATATACATAATATGGTCAGGAATTCAAAGTAAGGTGTTAAACATGAACTTTTCATCTCTGCATAATTATAGATCACCTCAAAATAGCAACATGTAAAAACTCTCCTATGTTTGTCTTACTTAGTGTTTAGAGCATATGTCTAATTCATTTTGGAGTTAGGGAGAGTATAAAAATAGAACAATTTTTTCTATGTCAAAAATGTTTATTAGTATCAGTTAGAACCACAGTGATCTGTGAAAATATATCACTTTCATCAATAAAAATACCTGGATTTTGTTTTTTAAAACTTTGGTTACTATTTAAAAAGCAAAAGCTTCTAATCACTTATATAACTGTTGAATTTAAAGAATGGTATTCCTTGCCAATATTTGATAGCATTTATCGAGGATGGATAAGCATTGAAGAATGTACATGCATTGTAGTTTAAATGTAGGAAAAATTCTTCATTTGTATCTGTATCCAATAAGCAGTTTTGTGCATGTAATACACAGTAGCATTTTGTAAATTTATACATTATAAAGATTTGTAAATAGTGATCAACCCTTTATTGAGGGAGGGTCTTGAATTTTTGGAGGAAAAACATTTTTAGTTGTTGCACAAGTTGAAAAAAAATCTTTCTATTATATCCCTTTTTTTGATAAAAATAAATTATCTTGGGATAAAAGAAGAACCAAAAAATAATGGCTGGAAAGAATATCCCAGGCCTTTCACCAATTAAAATAAATGTTCAGTCCATAAAATGTGTGACAGGCATTATAGAAAAATGCAGTAACCCAGCACGAGCTCAAATCAAAACACTAGAGGTGTATTCATTTCCGTGATTCTGTTAATAATATCATATCATTTTGAGGTATTAGTGTGCAATATTTTGAGCTTAGTCTGTCCTAAAACTATTCTACTCAGATTGTTGAATCGATCTACAGTTGTGCCTTGCAACCAATTTGTCCAGTGGACATAAGGTAGTTATCACATTGCCTGGTCAAGATTTAGTGTTTTACTCATTCATTCATGTGCTTATTCATTCGCCTTGTTTTGCTCTCAGTTTCTTGGACATGTTTCCCTAACACATGTAGAAATTATTCTAGATTCACTGGTTGAAACACAACTGTACTATACAAAATAGGTCCTTGTGACCCAATTATCACTCCAAAGTAATTATATTTATATCCAAATGTTCATGATGTCCTTTTTCACTTGAAAATAAGAATTAGTTTGTGGCTACATCTCAACAAAAGTAACTCAACCATAATCACATCCAGGTCACTGTTACCTCTATTTCATGATGGAGTTAAGATTTGAAGTTAGCTTAATATATTTGTACACATGTACTTATCACTAATTATAGATGCATTGTTCTGACATATCTCTACTGGACATTTTGTATACACCAGTATAAAAAAAGAAAAAACGAAGGTATTTTGGACTTGCATCCTTCAGTTACAGTTTGGCTAATAGCATTAATTGTGGCAAGGTCTAGACTTGTTTTATCAGGGAATTAAACCAGCTAATACCAAAGAGAGAGAGTAGACCTGAATTTGTTTCCATGACTGTTAATATTTAGTTTAAATGTATTAGTATGGTATAATTTGAGTTCAGTTAATTAAACATTTTACATTAATAATATAATCTGTAATTGTGCCTTGCAGCCAAGCACAGTTGTTATCAGGGTACAACTATATGGGGTTGATGCTTGTTACCTCCTCAATAATCAAGAATAGATAAAGGAATTATCTATTTGCTCATCCGTTGTTTGTTCACTAGAAATTTGGGCATCATTTCACTGAGAAATTTCATGCTTGAGTGACTTATTTAAGCTTGGTACAATGGTCTTTATCCATATTTACTTCTGAAAATAGATTGTAGATCAAGTGTGTAAACCAATTATAGGTCAGTGTTGATGAATTTTATCACCGAGGTGACTTCTTTATTTCAGTCATTGTGTATGCCTTCAACAGTTCTTACTCAAGATAATAATTGGCATCATAAACTTGTTGAGTTAACATGGTGGTATTAAAAGGGGGCAAATGTTTTCCCAAATTGCATCCCAAGTATGCTAGACCCTATTTTAAGTCGTGGGGGTGGGGAAAGCACATGGATGCATCTCACACAGATAAATGTTTTTCAAAAATAGAGCAGTATGGCTTGATTTTTTAACTCTTACTTACCCCCTCAGTCTGTTTTTTCCCTATGCTTTTGTCGACATGCCAATGAAATTTAGGCATGATGTACATCGCAAAAGTAGGTAATTGTGACCTAGATTTTGTACTGTAATGACTTTGATTCCTTCAGCGAGTTTATAAAACAGACTTTTAATATACAACTGAATTTCAATTAGACTTTCTAATTGTGCATCTAATGAATAAATTGATAGCACTCTGACAAGAGTTTGAAGATCATGCCTTATTATTTTGCCTATACTGGCATGGCAAAACAGGTTTGCAATTTAACCCAGTTTATGAATATTTCTGAATGATTTCAGTAATATCACCTTGTTTTCTTCCTCAAAACTTTATTACTGTAGATTTAACCAAAATCAGAATTTGACTATATCAGCACTGTGCCAGAAACATGTTAAGCCGTACTAAAAGAAATGTGATGGCCCAACACCTCTCCAGTGAAATACCTGTCAGATTGTCAAAATTAAATATAAATTGCAGATAAAATGTGAAAATTTATTTTTAAAATGTTGAAATACTAGTAAATTATTAATATTTATCTCCTTACCTATATGGAGATTGTTTATGTATCATGTTTCTATTGAAAGTTGCAAACTTTATGTACAAAGTGTGAAGTGATTGCATGGGTTGCTTACATGGTTTTAACTTGTACTACCAGTGGTAGGACAAAATACTGTTTTAAGGATGTCTACTGCATATACCATTTTATAGTTTAACACTTTTGAAACTGAACAGATCATTTTAAAAAATGACTGAAGAAAACAAAACTATTTGTATGCATTCTATCCATGGAAACAGAAACCAGTTAGAGCCTCGTTGCTGGGTTTGAGAACTGTTCCAGCTGTCATGCATGGCTGAGTAATGGGATGACGGTTAGCAGGTGTAAAAAACAACTGTAAATTTATTACTTTGTTGTATTCTAGTGAGTTTAGTCCAAAATTTTGTATTTCTTTAAAGGTATTTGGAATTTTTTCAGGTATTTTACAGTAATGGATTAAACTTAGTCCACAAGTCTTTGATAAAAAAAAAAAAAAAAAATCTGTCCTTTGGCAGCAAATTTTTTTAAAAAAAAAAAACAGACCAACCCCAAATTTATTTTTGCAGAAAGTCTTGAAATGGGATGTCTTATTTAGTTGCTTTTAGCATTCAATATATTTCCAGTTAAAAATCAATGCATGATAATTATGACTACACTGCTGTAATTCAATACAGGTTAAACATCAATCGGCACGTGTGAACATCAAAGCTTTAAAGAGAAACTGGATAAAGCAAGACATGCATCAGATGCTAAAGAATATCAACACTGCTGATCCAGTGAGCAATTGGACAAAGGCTGACATCCAGACCTAATAAAAACTTTACACTTTAAATAATCTGAGATCTGAATAAACCAACAAGTCAATCTAATATGATTTTGTTTATTTGTTTTTATATTTTAAGTACAGCATTTTCAAGGTTGTGTGACAAATGATATTTAAAAAGATTTTGCAATTTAGCATGTAAATTGGAGCAGAAGCATGTGGAAGTCTGGGTTTGAAAGATATTTTCTTTGAGTACTGTGTTGAGTGAGCTATGTGATATAAAGCTAAGGTCAATGGCGATGCACTTAAAGGAGAACATGTTTACTAAATCATAAGAATAATTTACCTAACAAATTTAACGTCAGATTTTCTTGGCACAATTAAGGTTGTTGCAGTCGCAAGAAAAATGAATTTGTCTTGGGATTCTTGGAAATTGCCAGTTGATTATTAGCTTTTTTCAGTTACTGTTGTTTGTATTTGGTTCAGTTATAAAACTTTGGGGTGTATTTTTTATATATGGTAATTTCACCATGGGGAAAAGTTGGACCATGGTGACCTACTTTTGGTGCTCCAAAGAGCCTTGAGCCCAATATCAAAGGGGCACTGTGCACCAAATTGTCTTAATTTGTTTAAAGTATGAAGAAAATCCATTAAGGGATTGAGGAGATATAAGCAACTGAAAAAAACCTGAACCAAAATCATAGGGCAAGCAAGAATGTCATATAATTTAACTGTTATAGGTTCATAACGATTCAAGTTTGTTAGGACACATCAGCAAATGAAAAGACTTGAAGCAAAACCCTAACACAAATGTTTTCTATTGACAGCAAATATATTGTACAAGTTGTCCAGGTTTTATAATGAATCATGCCACAAAAGAGAACAAGTTAAAGAAATATCTGCACAGTGAAACTTGCCGTTTGGAAAAGTCATGGCTATGTCTTGCTTTCCATTAATGCAGGCTTGAAAATTTTTAATAATGCCAAATATGGTGTTTCAGGTTCAGCATACTGAAAACAAAGTTTCGAAGCAACTGTCAACAAGAATTGCTTGATTTTAAACCTAATTTAAAAACAAATCTATAGTCTTTCTTTCGTAATGTAGAAGATTTATCACCCCCTTAAACACCGATTTCCATTTGAGAGTTGTATTCAAACCTTCAGTGTCATTCACCTTTATACTAGGCACTTTAATAGTTTACTTTTGAGTGCTTCAAATTAATATATATAGAAGAGTTATGATTAAAGGATTTTAAGCAGACTTGACATGCAGCTTTGTATTGATGGGTCCCTCAATCATTGTAATTTCTATAACAGAACTTTATACTGATGGGTCTCTGGGTCTGTTTAATTTACAGTGTTTTGCAATATTGTGTACATGATACCCGATTGTTCAGTCCAAATGTCTTTGGCTTCTGCAGCATTACTCCACAAAGGCTTATTAGATTTCAGCCAAACCCTGAGTGCATTTATTATAAGCCTTCCAAAAAGTTAAGGCTGCAAATTTCCCATCTTCAAATTTTTTGTTTCTGAAGTATAACTTAACTACTGCTGGATTCAACCAAAATTTATCATGCACCTTTATACATATAGGAACTTGAACTAGTTACATTTCCAACCTACTCTGTCGTTATTTAGGGTAGTTATGGCCCCTTAATGCCAATTTTCCTATCTTTGGTTTTCCAACCAATGTTCCCCTGTTGAATGTTAAATAAATTGTAGTTAGCAAGACTCGTTACCATGCATTACCAACAGCTTTAGTTACTATTAATTTTCACTACATTTTCCCCACTTATCAAAACAAATGCAGTACTTGGCCTAAAAAGAATAACAGAAATAAGTCAAATAAATGAGATTAGACTGTTCTCAAAACATTGATACCTTTTATAGTAATGGTGTCCGGTCAAAAGTTGGCTCGTACCAGTACTACAAAATCATTACAAATTTTTTGTTACTAAAAATATTTGGTGAAGATCTAAATCATTCATTTTAGTGAAGGACCATGATAATCTATTACAATCAGCTAATCAGCGGCATACAACTCTCATTGGCAAGATGCATACAACTATGCTGTAATTATTGTAATCAGTGGCATACAACTCTCATTGGCAAGATGCATACAACTATGCTGTAATTATTGTAATCAGCTGCATACAACTCTCATTGGCAAGATGCATACAACTATGCTGTAATTATTGTAATCAGCAGCATACAACTCTCATTGGCAAGATGCATACAACTATGCTGTAATTATTGTAATCAGTGGCATACAACTCTCATTGGCAAGATGCATACAACTGTGCTGTAATTATTGTAATCAGCAGCATACAACTCTCATTGGCAAGATGCATACAACTATGCTGTAATTATTGTGATTTTCTTTTTCACCATTTGGGTTGAATTTGTAAAATGCTCATACAAATTTTGTGATTTTTTTTTTTGCCACTTAAATTTTACACTGAATTATGTATATGCCTAAGAGAAGATCTGTGGGTCGAGGTCAGAAGCCCAGGGCATACTGGTTTGGGTGCCTGGGCTCTGTACGGATATGCCAGCCAAGATAGTTGCTCGTCGTACACTCTCCTCTAACCCCAGGTGAGGGTGTTCTGCTAGGTAAAATGCCAGGGAGCCAATGAAAGCATCTCCAGCACCCTATAGAAATGGAAATGAATGTAATTATTTTGCAGCAGATGCAAACTATATTAAAAACTATATTTTTAACATACTCAGACTGGTTTCTTCCAGTTGAAAGTCTGCAATTTGTGCCATGTGCTGTTTTCAAATAGATGACTTACCAGTTTCATAGTTATTTTTTATACCCAATTGTTTCAGGCCTTTTCATACATGAAGACAATCAAAAGATATATGTGCAATGAAGTAGAGTTGCACATGTGCATTACAATGTTCAGCCCATAACATTAAAATACTCTTAAAATTTATGTATACTCAAGTTAGGTCCAATTGCAAATGGCACAAACCCATATCTGCTGCTGCATAATGAGCCTGCAGATCTGGGTCTATGCAATGTGTTATAAGTAATTAGTAGAACTAATATCTAATCTGCTGACACATGCAGATTTGGGTCTACAATGTGTGCAGTTGGATCCAATGTAAGCAATATATATAAAGTACATGAGACTGCCAACTGACCTTAATAAAAATATAACTGATGCCACTCAGGTGCAAAATATTGGTCACTGAAGTACTTTTGGTTGGATGGTGTAGTATTCACCAAAATCCACCCACACATAAAGTTACACTTATCTGCAGCCAAAAATTCAGAAATGCAAAACTTAACCAAAAGTCAGAGGTGTGAAATAAAATTACACTGTTGTATGTTTGCTTGATGGTGTTCTGTTCATCAAGACACATCCATAAAGAAAGTCACATAACTCTAGAAAGGGACATATAAACAAATACAACCTGGTGTGAATTGGAATGAAAAGTGATAAGGTAACACTAGATGCCCCTTGATGCCTTCATCTTCAAAATCTTGCCTTCTTTGGAACCAAATGCTTTAATGTTACAGACCAACTATGATCCCTATCTGGCCTTGTGTTGCAGAAAATGTTTTAACTTAACTGACCAACCATGATCCTATCCTTGTTAATTTGGAATTGAATTTTTTTTAAAAACAGAGCTTTAACAAATTTTCAGTCATTTCACTATGCTATCTGCAGTGTGGCAGTTTATAGTGATGTCTAGCACTGGTGTCACAGACAAGTAGCATGATGTCCCACCCAATCACATTATCCTCAGTGCCATTTTTATAAATATTTGGTAAGACTTGACCGAAGATCGAACCCATGACTTCCCACATCCAAGGCAGATACTCTAATAGGCCACCAGAGTGGTTAATTTGGAAAAAGACCAAAGTGGTTAGAAATATATGAGGAAGTGGGGTGGGGGAAAAGGAGAGTCTGAAGCTATACAAATAAATAAATGTCTGAAAGTGAACATGCTTATTTTAATGGACTTGACTGGCTGCTGACAACTGTTGCCTGTTTTATAAATGTAGCAGAATTTGAAAAAATGCAGTGTATTACTGGTCAAAATATTTTGTGCGAGTTTTAAAGGATGGACTATTGTGTTACACTTTTGGCAGTCAAGACTGCAGATGACTATCAATATCCTCCTTTCATGACATCATGCCAAACATAAAGCCACCAACCAATAGCTATTATTCAGGTAACTATTGTAGAGTTTAATGTCATTTTTCAGCTCAAGACAGGCTATACATAGTGGCCAATAAATGATGGAGGAAGAACCCTGTAAAACCCCAGAAAGAACTACAGACTCGCGAGAAGCTACTTACAAGCTTTCTCATATGACCACACTGGCTGAATCCGAGACTCCAACACACACAAACAGTGGTGAGATGGCAACGGTAAGCACTTTAAACCACTCGGGGCCTCGAATTGAGATAGGAGTTTCCAAACTTAAAACAACTAGGAATGACGCCACTGTTGTTTATATGTTGCAAATTAAATGTAGGGAGTATAAGAATTTAATAGTGAAGGCTAGTGATACTGATTTGACAATTTAGGTCAGATATCAGGACTGAGCAAGTCATTTCAGTGATGTTGTATATCAGTGACTAATATCAGTGTTTTAGGAATATTTTCAGAACGGTTGAAGTTTGCAATAACTTTTGGCATATTTAGCAGATACACCTTGATCACTTGAACAAAAATGTACAATAAACTATTTAATGAAACAAGTAAATATGAATGATTTTATATGACAACAAAAGATGCACTACAATTCATGTTTCACACTCAAATACAACTAAATGAAAATAATATTATAATAACATCACAACTAATATAAGCATGGTTCATCAATGTTTCTGCTGAAAAAGTCAAATCTATCCCTCTTCGAAAGCAGGTGAAACAAACGAATATGCTTACATAAAAAAGGGAGATAAATGAATGGCAGAAAAATAGCACATACTGTTGTGTCTACAACCTTGACCTTCTGAGCTGGAACATGTGTGACCTCTGATGTATCTGTTGTGGCAATGACTGACCCCTGCTCACCAAGAGTAATAATAACTTTACCACAGCCTTCTTTCAGAAGCATATTGGCTGCCATCTTTGCCTCAACAATTGATTTTACTGGGAGTCCTGTCAAAATTTCTGCCTGAATTGAAACAAATTATAAATATAACAGAAAATGCTGTAAATTAAAATTTTTAATGAGTTTTAAATATTTTAAAGTGACTATTACTGTTGACAGCAACAATGTTATATAATATATAAATTACAGATAAGCAAAAATCAACATTTTTGGTGACTAATGTAAAACTGTCAGTATGCAAAAAACATCCTGATTACAAAGCTAAACCAAATGGCATATGATATGTCTTGTGACCTACATTACTGACAATTTATTTTATTAATATATCCCCAGTGGTTCAGCAAGTTTACTCGTAAAGATAAAAGTCACAGAATTACAATGTCTCTCATAGTGACCTTGACCTTTATGTTGTGGTTGTTGCCAACACCACCAAGTCATGAAAGTTTCATTTAATTATCAGATTTTAATTATTTATTGTTTCATTATTCAGCAAAGTTTCATTTAATTATCTTAAGTAGATAAAAATTACATTGTAATGATAGTGACAAGACAGGGGGCTAAGATAAATACTTGATATATTATCTAGCCTTATATATAGATGGGCAAATTTCATGTTAAACAAAAAGCACTGCAAAGCAATGTTAACAGATGGATTAATAGACAACATAATATGCCAGATTTTAAGCAAGCAGGTCGAAAATATACATTTTGCAAATTATAGGTATGGAAACTGACTTTAAATATTGGTTAGTCTTCTGTGTAATTACAGTAATAAATTCTCGCCAAAGGTAGATTTTTAAAATAAATTATATTTCTCCAAAATCACTTACCTGATGACATTAACACTAGGAAATTTGAATCCAGTCCACAAAGATTGACAAAATATTTTTTTTTTCATCCATATGACATATGGTACAAGGGAAGAAACTCTTCCCATTAACTTGCCTTGCTATCCAATGAACTCCGGTTAACTGCACACCCTCGGGCCCATCACAAGACCGTGCAGTTAACCGGATTGTGCAGTTAACGGGAGTATGGTACAGTACATTTTTAAGCATTGGGAAAAATTGGTACCTGCATTATTACATGCAGTTATCCGGAGTGTGCAGTTAACTGATGTGCAGTTGTGGAGTCTACTATACTCTGTTCATGTTTATGAGTGTAAGCTGAGAGAAACCTTAAGTGGCAGATCTCATTTGAATGGAGGTTTTTGGAAGGTTTAATAATGTTGTTTGCAAGTAAATATTCTCAGAGACAAACAGTTCTATAAACTTTTCTTCCTCCATCACATATATTTCCAAATCAAGATATACATTGGATACAGAAAAAGGAATTGCATAAGCATCTCAATTCTGTCATGGGTACCCATCGAAAGATAAATAGCTAGAATCTATATAAGAAGGATAAACTGCTTTCCAAACAGGCAGACTAAATTGATCGTATCAAAACACATATGTCAATACAATCTTAATGAAAACTTTATCTTGCTAAGAAAAATAAGCTAAATCCAGCAAATATATTACACCCCCCCCCCCCCCATGGGGAGGTTGCTGATGTTTGGGCCATAACCACTGAACCCAACCAGATTCAATTCTTGATTCTGCCATGCTAGATCTCAGATAGAAAACTTTAGAAGATTCAATGTAGATGCCCATCAAAAGCTTCTATGAAATCTCTTATCAAAACATTTTTAGATGTAAGGTTTGCAGAAATCGCTCAAATCTCAATATCTGAACTTTCCATGCAGTGAAAATGGTCTGATTTTTCATTCATTATAGCCACTTAAGACAGAAAAAGCCTGAAAAAGTCTACAGGGACCCAAACTGTTTTCTTGTCAAGCCGTTCCAGTGCAACAATGTGTGATTTGAATTATAGGATAAGGCTATGAATAGATTACCTTATTGTTGTCTTCTGGAGAGCTTAAGGCATAATGAATAATAAATGAGCTGTCCTATGCTCATGCTTACACTAGTGTAATACAACACAGTACAAACATTAAGCAGCACCTATGAACAACATAACAAGTATAATGAAAAACTGTATAAAGCAGACCACACTTCACATGCTAATGAACATCAACTCGGCTGATCCAGTGAGCAAGGATGACATGGTAAGGGCAATTAGACAAAGTTGCCAACAGGACTTGAAGGAAACATTATTATACTTGAAAAAAAATTTGGCATCTGAATAAACACAAAATTGAATCTGTTTATTTCTTGTTATATTTACCATAAAGCAGCTGTAATGTAAGAAGACAAATAATAGGAAAAATAGGACCTGATGAAACTGGACTAAGTGCTCGTGGAATTCAGGTTTGTGATATTTAAAAGGCACCAGCTCTGGGTCTGTGTCAAAACACTTTCTTTAAGCACTGACCAGTACCTGATAAATTGTGGCCATATGTGGTGGCCCTATTTTCATGAAAAATTCTCTCCATGACTGAAGGTTCATACATGAAGGAGAAGCCTGTCTGGGTGGGAATGAAACCGCTTCAGCATTTCAGCTGGAGGATTAAGCCTGTCTAGGTGGGAATGACACCACTTCAACATTTAAGCTGGAGGATTAAGCCAGTGGGTGGGAATGAAACAGCTTCAACATTTAAGCTGGAGGATTAAGCCTGTGGGTGGGAATGAAACAGCTTCAACATTTAAGCTGGTGGATTAAAGTAGGATCTTCCTTGGGATGTCTATGACTAGATCAGGCAGACTATTTACCCAAGGTTATGTACCAACTGAGAAGGGTATCATCAGAATCACTTTTCAGTTTTATTATCACATTTGTATGGTACTGTTCTTGAACCTGAACAGTAATAGCCCAATTCTCCACCCCTACAAAGTGTCGATTACCCAGATGTTTGCATCTGGGATGTGGAGAACTGTTAGTGGGATGTTTGTGCTTCCATCTCTCTGTCAGAAAAGAAATAAATAACACACAATGGCCTTTATTTGAAAAAGATTGATGAATTCAACTGCTACTGACCATTGTGGTGCAGAACAATAGGTCAGACAATCACCCCCCCCCCCCCAAACTGAAGACATGAAGCATATCTACTATAGTAGATCTTAACTGGTTTCAAATTCATCCCTTTTGATAGAAATCCTGGTTGAGCATTCTATTTTCGATTTTGGACCTGGCATGGCTATGTATTCGTTGAGCCCGCTGAGATCTATGACTTGACTGCGCCTTCTGTTTGGATTTGGGCACTAGGTAAATTCTAGAACAAAACCAAAGACAGCATGGTTTACAAACACTCTCCACCACTCACTTGTCAAGAGTTGAGAGTAGATATCTTTCTGCCTTCTCTGGATTTGATAGAATATATGGCATGGAAGGGGGAAGAAATTGGATAGACCTGGATATGCAACTTAAGTCTCTTTGAAATGACAAATGTTGAATATGGCACTGACAAGCAGTTTGTCAGAGAGTGGTAGGTGTGGCATGTGTTGCGAGTTTAGGCTCTAATAAACGATAACAAAGAAAAAGTGAAAACAAGCTTTTTTTATATAAAAAAATAACAAATTATTTTTTTTCCTTAAAAAAGATTGTAAAAATAAGAAAAAGAACTTAAGTTTCAAGAATCAAATTAAAAAATAATCCACAAACTAAATTACAAAAGTCCTAGTTATGAAATGTTCTAATAGATTCAAGTTAAAGTTCTGTTGGAAAATTAAAAATGGAAGACGATGACGTATGCTAAAGTCTGTTTTGTGTTTATCTATAGTTCCTTGTAGAACTACAAGATTTAACACTCTGGTGTTGGAAATCTGAATACGATTTTGATAAACTGTCTTTGTACAAGAATTTTTGTACGAGCACATCAAATACTTCCAAATACTTCCAAATACATACAAATGAATCCTTTAAAATCCAAATGAATTCAAGATTTATTAACATGGATTACAAATTTGGATAGAACAAAAGAAAATGACTAAATGTCATTTGTAAAATCCCAAAGCCAAACTATATTTCACTAAAACAAAGATTTTATAATATTCTAATATGCAGTTTCTAAAAACAATCCCCATGATGCAAAATCACAAGGGTGGATGAGTCATGTGATTGTTTATATCACATACTCCTAACATGACCCTCATGAGAACCAATCATTTCTACTTTAAGAATAAGAAGTTGTTTACTTCTGCACTAGTCCCATCTTGACCTTGACAACCAATCATTTTAAAATTAAAATAAAACTTGTTTACATGGTTTTCACTAACCTTGAATCAAGGTCAGGATCTAGGTCAACATTACCTGTTTACCAAAGACTAATTCGGTCAACCAATTAATGAAAAAACATCTCTAGTAAAAAAACAACTTAATTTACAATAGCATGTAATGAAAAATAAACAAGAATTTATAACTGACAAATAATATTAAATTAAAACAAATATATATCAAATCAGATATACGTAACACATGTCAATGGTAGTTGTTGGGAGGCATGGGGAAAGAGAATCTTTGCTTTCTATCCTCTTTGTTAAAATTTCTCCTACATTTCTGGGCCTGTTGCTGCCTAAAATTTGAGAGAGGCCTATATGACTGTTTCTGTCATTGCTGTGTATCATCTTTAGACTGACCTAAATGCTGAAGGTAAGCTAGAAGGACAGCTCTGGTGTTGCCTGTGTCTGTACATACTTAATTCTACCACCAAATAGCAATGGTATACCATAGAATGAGCCAAGGAATGATAAAGACTTAAGTGATGACGAGTGAAAAACGGCGTCATTTTGCACCATGTCCAAATTCACTGTTACGTACTTTCAAACTACAGATTCCCACATGTAATCATTGCTGATATTTTCAGCCATCCAAAAAATTCCTAGTGATGCCAGCACAGAAGTGGTAGTTAATATGTCCTTGCACTAATTTGGAGGTGGAATGGAAAACCTGTCGATCTACTCTTATAAAATAGCAGGATTGTCATGTAAACTGTATTCATGTTTTTGTTCAAGTTTGGGAAGTCAGTACTGTTTGTGTCCAAGTGATTGCATTACCAGCAGTATGAGAATGCTGGTCACTGGCTTTCTGCAGAAGATAAAAAGTTCCTAGGTCCCAGACCTTCTTCAAAGGATGATCAGAGATCACTCCAATCTTCAACTACTACAGCAGTACACAGAAGGGATGTTCATCCTCATTTTCTACATCTACTGAAGCCATAACATTACAAGCATTCATGTTCCACAGATCATACCTGGAAGCATGGACAAGGCAGTGCAATCACCACTGTGCATGCCATGATATCTTAAACTGGATAAGCTGTGAACATGGGTCTACCAGCTGAACTGGCAGCCACATAAGCATCATGTCTGGTCTTGCAGGTACAGATGGACCAGGTAAAAAACTGGATGAACAAGTTCATCAGATGCTTTAAGATTCAACATTAAATGGTATACAACAACACACTCGTCACTAATTCAAAGGAATGGCTGATCTGGCTGTCTGGCAGCAAGCATGATGGCATACTATATGATCATTCAAAATTGATCTTTAAAAGGAAAGGACTCAAAGAAACATCCATCAATCTGCAATAGATTTGTCTTCAAATGACTAACTTTCACCTGATATAGTTGTAACTAAAACATTTTCTCTCTAGAAAAATACTAAAGCCATACATTAAGAGCAGAAACTGTTAAGTTTGTGTTGTACTCTTTTAAGACTTTCCTTGCATTAAATGGCCATTCACATTAATGTTTCTCAACTCATATCCTGCAACCATTTCCAAATAAGTTAATAAAATCTGTTGCAATATGGTAGTATTTTCTTTCTTCCAAAACATTCCAATTTTGCTCTGATATGGACTGAGCCTAATTTTTTCCAGCTAAAAATTATATGGTCACTTCATCTAATTATGTTTTGTCTATGTATTATACACATACATTTTCATGCTCAGATAATGTACTGATGGGAATCATAAAACAACAACAATAATGGAAGCTGTTCATTGCATGATGACTTTGGTGCATTTGTAGTCAGAAAATCACAGTGAATGGTCAAGATCTGTGTGGATGCTTAACCTATTAATAATAAAACAAGTTTAAATAGATTATGAAGTAAGTTTTCTTAACTCAGGGAGAGCTGGGTTACTTGACAGAGGTGGCCATAAGGTGAGGTTGGACTGAAAATTTTATTTCCTTCTATATTCTTATACAGCCCCAAAATAATAAAAATGATAAACATTTGCAAAACAAAACTCAAAGGTAATAAGTTAAATTAAATTTTGTACCATGATGGTGTAATGTCAATGAACAAGTTTTTGTGGGCTTCATGAATACAGATCTGAATTCTATAATTTGCATTACTTGGTGACTTAACTGTCTGACACTGCTATGTGACATTGTAATGCAATACATTGTGACATGATGTAATAATGGTAATCAATATTTTGATTTAACTGTCTCACACTGTAATGCAATAAGTTATGACATGATGTAATAATGCTAATCAATATTTTGACTTAACTGTCTGACACTGCTGTGACACTGTAATGCAATATATTGTGACATGATGTAATAATGGTAATCAATATTTTGACTTAACTGTCTGACACTGCTATGTGACACTGTAATGCAATAAGTTATGGCATGATGTAATAATGGTAATCAATATTTTGATTTAACTGTCTGACACTGTAATGCAATAAGTTATGGCATGATGTAATAATGCTAATCAATATTTTGACTTAACTGTCTGACACTGCTATGTGACACTAATGCAATACATTGTGACATGATGTAATAATGGTAATCAATATTTTTACTTAACTGTCTGACACTGCCATGTGACACTGTAATGCAATAAGTTATGGTATGATGTAATAATGCTAATCAATATTTTAACTTACCTCAGTTTCATTTGGACAGATTATATCTGAGTGAGTGTAGAACTCTCTGTCTAAATTAGCCAATCCTGGAGCAGGGTTAAATATAGTCAGCACTAAAAAAAAAATTAAAGAATGGAGACAAAAATGTAGCAAACTTTGCAACATTTTCCCAAGTATTTATCTGGAATTTTTTCCAAAACTATAAAGTGAACCTTTCCTACCATAATTTTTTTATATACAGGTAAGCTCCATTGCAAAAGTACTGTAACAAAAATTTGAATATTAATACAGTTATGGTGTGTTCAGAAAGTTTTACAACCTCTTTACCAAGAGATTTTTGAAATACTGAAAAGCTTTCCTGCCTCAGTAAATGAATTTTCTTTGTTAATGTGGTGAGATGTACCATATTCTTGAAACAAGATTCTTTCAATGGGACTGACATGCTACTGTCCGAAATTGAATGTCCTGGAAGACAGGATAACACCATTTCCTCTTTTTAACTGCCAAGTATGGAAACCATCTCCAATAATCTTGTGATAAGATTTTGAAATTAGCCACTGTGGGAGACATAGTGTATTTAAGATCAGCACCATGTTCATTTAGAATAAACTAAATACCATTAGAAGAATTTTGATGAAAAGCTCATCTTGTCCATTCCAGAGTAGCAATAATAAGACTTCAAGGTCATGCTTGTGGCAGCCATATTGAATACCCAGGTAGCACCATTTTCATTTTGAACCATCTAGACATCACGAGAAGTCTTCTGGTAAAAACCAATTGTCGACATAACTTTCTATGGAGGAGGAATAGTGACATCAAGATTTTCAAACTGGCCACTTTGGAAGCCATACTGTAATCAGAGCATCACCAATTTCATTTAGGATCAACTAGACCTTGGGATGGCTTGAGTTCAGTTTCTTGGTAATCCTTAAAGGAGGAAAGTAGCAATAAAAACTTCTCCTAATGGATGGATGTCAGATGATGAACAACATGCCAGCCAATAAGCTCTTCTATTCTATGACCAACAACTGCTAATACAAATTATGCATATATTAAATAAATTTATTTAAAAACATGAACACTATACAAGTTACAAGCCTCCAAGAACAAAACCCATTTCTACTGCATCTTCCAATTTAAACACGTGTTTCTAGTGAAAACTCTACAATACCTCCAAACTTTTTGGCCAACTTTAGGGCTGCCAGTGTTGTTTGTGGATTTATTTCTAGCTGGCAGATAATGACTTTGGAGGATTTGATCAATGACTTGGCATTATAGACGTCTTCCTCAGACAACAGCAGATTAGCCCCAGGAACAATGACTATGGAATTCTGACCTACAATTATGAAAAAATTAAATCTTGCAACTTATGTAGTATTTAATAATTAAACTGTTTTTGCCTTTTAATATTATGATTTCCTGCAAATGGATTGGACATGGCCTTTTGAATTTCTTTGGTTCACACCAAAAATAATTAATTTGGCTCTACGGGCTGGTTCTACATTTTAGCTCTTTAATTACGAATCATGCATAAAATTGGCTAAAGCTAGTTAAGTTATGTTTGTTTACTGTGACAATGCGGGCAGTGTCAGAAATTGCAGCTCCTGTGTACTAGCTGTACAATTAAAAAGATGATACTTAATTCAACATAAAAAACCTCTGAAAATATAAAGCTAAAAATCAAATCAAAACAAAATTTAAAAAGACCACCAATAGAGAGAGTGAAGCAGGAATCATGACTCTCAGCATTCTTGGAGATATTTTCCTTCTTGAAGTCTGACAATGAACCTTTCAACCTTTTGATCACAAAATAGGTATATTCCTCGTCTCAAAGCAATCCACAAGGTTGGGTCAAAGTTCATGACAAACACCTCATAATATTGTGTAAAAAATAAATTTTATTCTACGAGACAATAATACCTCAATATCTGATCTCTAAATCAATAATTATTCGTATTCATATGCAAGTTTTTTAATATGGTCAAGAATCTGGCATACTATGTTACTATGTTTAAGTTTTAACATTTTGATTCTAAAACTGATTTTCTTCCTTGCTGCTAATTCCAAAGTTTGGTAATGCTACAAAATGGAGAACTTGAGTTATTGAGAAGAAATGAAGTAGGAAAATGATGGATGGAGGATATGCTATGTTCCACCCAAAGGCTGGTGTAAAAAATAGAAGTTTGATCTGTAATTAATATCCAGTAACTACTTGTTTGGATGATCCTTTAATGTCATGTTCATTTAGTCAAATTAATAATTTTATCACGTGACTATATTTTCAGACTAATTGATTTACATGGGTGGTCATACTATCACATGTTGCAAGATTTGATTAACCATACAACTGGTGACATTATAACCACCAAAATAAAGCAATAACTTGTATTAATTGCTGGATCAATGACAGATGAACCCATATCCTGCTGTAGTTAATGACTAGTAAAGCTATACAAAAAAAGTATAGATACCCTATTACTACACGGTTTGGAAAATGATGTCACAAAGTAGCTAAATTTTTAATTTTCTGAAGAGCTATGACATCTTAATGGCAGTTTCCAAGTGAATATCACTAATTATGCCAATGTAAATTTTAACATGACAATTATAAATCTCTTTTCAGTTGTGTTATAGCATAGATTTAGGGATGTTTTACTGTATATTATACCTTGTAATGATATTATTTTTTTTTTATTACTATCTCATGTTTAAACATCAATGTTCCCTCACAATACAGGGTTCATACTCAACTATGAATGATAAATTCAAAGACTTTTCCCAAACTTTCAAAGACCACAAACAGAGATTTCCAAGACCTATTTTTGCTAACATTGTGTATACAGGTTATATGAGAAAACAACGAATGCCAAATACCACAATATTGTTTACTGATTAAAGTCAAACTATAATTAATTGCCTAAAATTGCATTATAATGATCTGGAAGATAGGTTAACATTTGTTGTTTTTTTCTCCAGAAAATATGTAACATACGTGTCAGATTTGATACAACATAAATTGTTCCCTTAAAAGACATCAGCACTGCTTTAAATGCATCATTTAATTTGCTTTTTTTTCTCTTCAATCATTTTGGAAAGAGATGCCACCACTGTCATCTTTTCTCTGCTCTTCTCCTAAGAGCATTTGACTCTGTGACAAGGCTTAGCACAATGAGTCCTTTTAACTCTGTCTCTTCTGCTTTCTGTACAGAAGAAGCATATAGGCTGGCAATGTCAGCTTCAAGACGCAGCTTTTTGGCTTTAAGTTCTTCCACTTCATCCAAGGCTAACTCCCGTTTCATTCCTTTTTGGTTTTTCTTCTCATCCTTCTCCTCTGCTTTCTTCTTATCCAGATAGGCATGGTACTTATGTCTTGCAGAGGAGGCATATGTCATCATTTCATTGCTAATGATAATTTCCAAAGGTCCACCTGCTTTTCTCATTGTGTCAATGATTAACCTTTGAGCTCTGAGGCTTTCTCTGCTGAGGTTCTCAACAGATACCTGTTTGTTGATAGAAAATCCTCTCTCCACTGTTGCATGCCCATGTCACAACAACAACATTTTCTGGAGAACATTCCAAAGTTCAACATATTCATTTCTTTTGGAAAGGACAGAATAAAACACTTCATCAAGTCTGTCATCTGTTCTACTGAACCATTTCAAGGGATGATTGTCCGATTGGATAACTTCATCCACTAATTTTCCGTACTGAGTTAATATTAAATCACATCGGGACTCTACTTTTCTTCCTGCCTCACAAATAATTTTTAGGACACTACAAAGTTTTGTTTCTCCCTTTTCCTTGTCTGATCCTGATTGCATAAGTCCAGGGTCAGCCCAGGACATGTTTTTCACGAAGGGATATTTTAGAGGTGATTTCTCAAACAGCTTCTTTACCATTGCAATCATAAAGTCTCTGCACTCTGTTCTGAAAGCAAATCTATCCCTGTCTGAAGCTCCTGCCTTTAACAATGTTTCTGAAGCTGAAAAGCCAACCTTAACTTTTCCTGCATCAAGGAAATTCTCTTTCTTATCAAACCCGATGCTCACTAATGCGGTCACAGAATTTGCCTTGGACATGATTTCAGGTTTCACATAACGTGACATGAGGTCTTTCACTAAAACTCCCAGGTCTGTGGCAAGGAATGGAAGCATAGGTTTATCCATTTGGTAAGCCTCCAAAAAGGGTAGTGTGATTCTGGCAATAGATACAAAGAACTGCAGCTTAGCTTTAATCAAAGGATCCCCAACAGCATCAAGAACATTCTTAAAGGACTTGCAGGTTGGTGCTGTTATCTTTTTATTCTTCACAGCCGAACAAAAGTCAGCAAGATGAGGCAAAAGAAAAATTACCCTCTCTGCTGGTTCAATATTCTCAAGCCACCTGAAACAAGGAAAATCATAATTAGTTTGATTAAAACAGAAAAGAATTCAACAATACAAACTGAAACAAAACAAAAAATACAAATAATTACGGTAGCAATGAGAACTTGAATTTTCTTTCAATACCAAGTAAGTTAAATTTAAACACTTTCAGAAATTAAATGAATTAAAAAAGTAAAATAGACTGTAAAAATAGACATCAAGTAAACCAAACAAATATTCATACCTGTGTTTACAATACTTGAGTGGAAATACAGCTGATCCTGTAAAGTCCATGAAATCTTGTCTTCTTGCTGGTGAATCATGGTATAGGTGGTACACACTGCTCAGAAGTTTCCCAATCCCATGGTACTGCTGCACAGCCACTGCGAAATGCATTATGCATAACGTGAAGTCCACAGCTACCAACTTCTAACATTTTCAAAGGGTGTTGAATGTGAAATATGAGACTGCAACAAGTCATACAATTTCCAGTTAACTGCTGGTCCATCCATCGACAGCTGTAGAAGACCCTTATATCCTAAGTCAGACACAATGGGCTCAAACTTGTCCACCAGATCTTCAGCACGAGCATGACCAAGAAATTCAGAAGTGAGATAATATGTACTGATTTTTGTTGCAATGCCATATCCGTACATGCAAGTCCATTTGCTTCTCTTTTGCATATCTTTGTTCAGTCTCATCAAACAGAAGGACATACAAGTTGGCCTCTCTCGCTTTCATTAACAACTGATCAGCAAAAAAAGGTGCTAATCCAAACACACCAAGATAAGCTGTCTTGCGTTCACTGCATGAAAACTGTTCAGCAATCTTACTGTCAGGAAACATTGCTTTGAAAATATTGTTAATGCCCTTGCATGAATTCATGCTGTAGTGGCTGTGAATACATTTCATTGTCCAGAGAACTTCAGCCCGTAGTACTTCAGATTTAGTGCAAAAAGTATTTAAACTAGTCTTTAAAGTAGAAGTTGCTGGAGCTGCTTTGGTAGGCTGCTTTGCACTTGTCACAGCATCTGCTGCTGGCTGTGAAAAGTATGCACTTACTGGTGCGACTTGTTTTGCAGATATTGTATTTTGTTGGTGCTTATATCCTAGAAAAGAAACAAAAGTAATTATCACTGCAAGAATTTTAATGAATCTAAATGAAAACATACAACTTCATGATGCATGAAAGTAATTTTTAATTCGGTTTTACATACTAGTAAGAAAAGCTATTTAGACAAAAATTACCATTTAAAAATGGCTTCTGAAAAAGTGAAATAAAATATTGTTTTTTTATTTAAAAAAGGCTGTGATGTGTGGCACCTAATTCTCTGACTTTAAAATTAGGTTAGGCAGGTTTTTCCCTATTTTTTTAATAAACATATATAAATCTAATAATATTTCAAGCATTTCAAAGTACTGGGCAAAACAGGTTCAATAATAGTCTGACTATAGCAACCTGTTTGTTTCATTGATGCCTTTTTTATAACTTTTTTTTAATTTTTTTTTTTTTTTTTTACTCACAATTCAAGAACAAGAACTCTTGTTTAACTCTAATATAGTGTACGCATGCGCACTTTGAAACTGTTTATCCGTGAATTGAAGTTATTACAATGGATGTTTCTGTATTAAATCAAGGAATATTGTTATGTAGAACAAAATTTTCGAAAATGATTTTTGTTCCTCAAACGTGTTAAATAAACTGACGGTAGAAGTAAATTTAAACAGGCCCTCTTTTGCTATATCTCTCAAATCATCAAACTAAATGATCTTATTTTATACACGACGAGTAATGAATTACCATTATTTTTCACAAAACTACCAATTGCTTATACTTCTGCATCTTTGTTCCACCAAATGAACATGTAGTTACTAATTTGCAACTTACCTTTGGCATGACTTGTAAGGGCTCCTTCTCCCATTGAAGCCAAGTTGATCGTCTTTTTACACAATGTACAAAATGCCTTTTGTTTGCATAATGTATCCTTTTGCAGCCATTCCTTGTATTTCTCTTGTTCAAGCCAGATATCGTTGAAAGAGCAAAACCCTGGCATTTTTAAACACTGAACTTGCAGACGATGTAAATCGAATGAAGAAATTTTGAATTCTCGACGTGTAACTTTCGCGAACTTTCTATGTAGAATTAGTGTAATTAACATTTTGATTGGCTAAAACTGATGGACTCGTCCAGTCAAATTGAACTATTCGTCAAACGAAAGAAGCCAGGAAAACCAGCTACATCTGAAGCTAACGACCTTGGGCAATTTTATTGGTGACTTCCTTTGATGAAGTGTGTAGCGGCACCGTCTTGCTTTGATGAAGAGTGCATGTGTGATTGAAGTCGCCGCTGAGGCATACTTTGGATGGCCAAACAAAACAAAGCCTCTTTTGTTATTGTGGCGGCAATAAAATGAACGGGTCATAAAAAGAAAGAAACAAGGATAACTAGATTACATCTGAATCTAACAACCTCGGATAATTTTATTTGTGATTCTGGAAAGAAATTATTTTCTGGGGGGTTTATTTCAATTTTCAAAGACTTTTAAAGACCTCAGGGTAATATGCTCGATTTTCCCAAACTTTCAAGGCCTTGAAAATGCTACCTCATTTTTCCCAAACTCTCAAAGACCTTCAAAGACCGTATGAACCCTGTAATATAATTTAAAGACAGCTGGCACTGTTTAAAACAAGAATCAATTCAAGTATGAACTTTCTCTGATGGACACTAAGCATTTTTCCTTGTTCCCTATCCTGTCACCCCCCACTCTAGCTGATACATACAAGCTCACATAAATACTCTGTGTGTGTGTGTGTGTGTGTGTGTGAAATGCAAAAATATTTAGAACACGTTTACCTCCTTCTTCAACACAAATAGGCGCTACTCCTGTTGTACTCTTATCTGTTACAGTCACAAAGTCTGAAAAAAAATTATCACTAAATATTTAAACAATTTAAAGTAAGGCAAGGCTGCTTGCTGTCACCATTTCTCTTCCTTCTTGTCACTGATTGGATTATGACGACGACCACCAATGGGCGGAGAAATGGTATCCAGTGGACATTGTGGAGTCAACTTGAGGACCCGGACTTTGCTGATGACCTAGCTCTCGTGTTCCACAGTCAGCAGCAAATGCAGGACAAGACCGACATACTGGCAGCCACATCTGCACAGGTGGGCCTCAACATCCATAAAGACAAGACCAAGATCCTCAAGATCAACTATACCAGTAACAACCCAGTCACACTGCAGGGAAGTCCCCTGGAAGAGGTGGAGTCCTTCACGTATCTAGGCAGCATTTTCAACCAGCAGGGTGGCACAGACGCAAATGTCAAGGCAAGGATCGGAAAGGCGAGAGCAGCTTTCATTCAGCTCAAGAACATCTGGAGCTCCAAACAAATTTCCTTGACTACCAAAATCAGACTGTTCAACTCCAACGTGAAGTCAGTCCTACTGTATGGGGCAGAGACTTGGAGAACCACCAAGTCCACAGTAAAGAGAGTTCAGACTTTCATCAACAGCTGCCTAAGAAGAATTCTCCAGATCCGCTGGCCAGACACCATCAGCAACAACAACTTGTGGCAGAGAACCTCCCAGCTTCCAATAGAGGATGAGATAAAGAAGAGAAGGTGGGGTTGGATAGGACACACCCTACGTAAGCCGCGAACCAACATTACCAGACAGGCATTGAGGTGGAACCCTCAAGGCAAGAGGAGAAGGGGACGACCAAGAAACACCTGGCGACGTGACCTTGAGGCAGACATCACTAAGATGGGTTACACCTGGAGTCAGCTTGAGGGGATGGCACAGGACAGAAGCCTCTGGCGATCTTTTGTGGGCGGCCTATACCCTGGCAGGGGTGACGGGCAAAACTAACTAACTAACTAACTATTTGATAATTCAATCCAATCAGACTGTCTTAACTTTAAGATTCAATTCTACTGAAAACAATGTGTGTTATCTACTGGGTCAACCTTGAATAGCAGTCAACCAAAGAAAAAAATAGTCTAGTCCATTCTGTCTTTGGCAGCCAGCCACCTGTGGTGAGAAAAGTCACTTTCTAAGAAAAGCTGTTGTTTACTGTGGGTAACTCAATTCTATTTGTACTTACAATTATGTTTAAACTATATCCAAAAAGTTTTTGTTTAAGATGGTAGGCTGATTAATACATACATCTGTAAAGACTCTAATTTGCTTCATGGTTCTTTTTTCCTCAGCCGAAGAAAAATTACACCTTACCTAATGTTTTTTTTTTTAATTCCAAATTTATTCCAATTATCCTTAACTTTAAAATAAAAATGGTGTATGAACCGATTTTTTTTTCAGAATCAATTTTTGCCATATAGATTTAATTGAGGATGCAATGTTGTACTGGTAGCTGAGAATAAATAAAACTGAGGTAAATGCCAAAAGCCTATAAAGTCATTAATATAAAAGATATACCTTGAGTGTAATTTCCAAAAGTGAAAAAATTTGATGGCCAGAAGATAAATGTACCATAAATATTTGCTTACAAGTTGAATTAAACTGCAAAGATCATAATCTGCTGTGGCATAATGCATCTGCAAATTGGGGTCTATGTTTATTTGTTTATGAAAATACTGTAAATCATGAGCATGTAAACAAGACAAGTTCCAGTAAACAAGGAATATTATTTCATGTTCAAAATTAATTTAAAAAATTCTTGCTCTAAGTAAATGCTTTACCTGTATTTATTCCATTGTCTTTAAAATTCTTGATAAAGTTCTCACCAAATGAGTCTGCTCCAACCTGAAATGTAAATTGCAACAATGAAATATGCTAATGCTTTGAATAACTTTCAAATTATCACTACAATAATTGCAACTGCATTAGTTAACAAAAGTAAGGAAAATTTCCATTAGTCAGAACACAACCATGTAATCAGCCCAAGCTGTGTTTTTTTCTGTATACACTGACTGGAGAATTATTTTGTATCAAGATCTATAAACAGAGTCATGTGCTAAGTAACCAATCTTAAAAATGAAAGAGGAGGCATACAAGCTTCATGCCTTCAATTGAAATAATTTGATTTTGTAAGAATCAAATAACAAATCTCTGAAATATTTTGGTACAAAAAAATCCCTCTTTCTCTGACAATAATGGATATAAATATGGATAAGACTATGTTAGGTCAAGGTCAGCTGTGACCCATAATATGCATGCAAATGTTGTGTCCAAAATGGTATTATTTTCACAAATGTTTGCTGAATTTACAATAGCAGGTATATTTCATACATGGACACAATGGACACACTGACTCATCAGTATCTATTTGCCTTCTGACTGAAGAGAACAATATTTAATAAGCTAAATTATCAGGCATTCTTGTTTCAACTATAGTCCCTTGTCAGCTGAATAGCAGGATGATCACAAACCAAAACAATTTGAATATCTCAAAGAGAAATGATGGCTAGAAACCAAATTGATTAAAAAAAAACAAAGAGTCAGATCTCGCATGCAGAACCATCTCTCAGAGCTGGAAACTAAAAATCTACCAAGAAAAACATTGTAGAGCATCACTTCTACTGCAGATTGTTACCAATGAAAGAAAACATAGGTAGATATAGGAACTGTAGGATGGGGGTCAAATGACAATAACACTTGGAACCACAGTCATCCAATGCAGTAAGCCAACTATGACAGTTATGTAGGGGATGGAACAGATCCCATCTTTCCCCACTATAATTGTCAAGGTCTATTTTTTACTTTGTATAATTATTGCATCCCCATTTCACCATAGCCATTTACCAATAGTCTTAATTTAATTTTTATGAAGTCTCATGGGTTTGATCCCTGGCTGAGTCATACCAAAGACTTATAAAAAAATGGTACCAACAGCTGCCTTGCCTGTCACTCAGCATTAAGAGGTTTTTGTTAGGACTGGTCAGACTGGTGTCAGGATAATGTGACTGAGTGGGACATCATGCTACACTTCTGTGGCATGATGCCCCAGTGCTAGATATCACAATAAACTGCCAAACTGCAGACATCGTAGCGACATGACTGAATATATGTTAAAATGACTGAAAAAATGTTAAAAGCTACGTTAAAAATGCAAATCTCACACACATTTGTAAGAAGTCACTGTAGCTATCCCAGCCTATTAATGAACATAATAGGTTTTTAGAAATGAAAGTCAGTTACTCACAACAATAATGAAATAGTCAAATCATGAACTCTGTGAAAGTATGAAATCCATGAGTCATTGCTAGATACATTAAAATAACATGTACTTTGATTTAAATATTAAACTTCTGTTCAGAATTCACGTGCCCATTTAGATAAAATAATAAGACATGCTGTGTAATGTTCAAAACCTTTGATTGGATACCAATATTTGAAGTACTTGTTTGACATAGACTCAGCTATCACTGTGCTGATGGATAATCCCCTATTATATATATATATATATATATATATATATATATATATATATACACACACTCACACAGTCCTACTCATAAAATCCACAATAAAATATTACATCAGTCACATCCTGATATGAAAAACATTTACGATATTGTAGATATTCAATATCGGCATTAGCACATGGTTGCATAGTTGTTATTTCCTTGCTTCAAGTACATGTACTTAAATTGGCCTACAATTTGGTGAGTCTGTTCCCATCTTATTGAGGCTACCATAGGGATGGAGCTATTCAGAGGGAAATGAAAACCTGCTAACAAGTTGGTTTAAGCGTACACATATTCTCCACAAATCCTTTAGTATCTGATGTTATGAAGAACTTCAAAGCGATTGAATCAACCACTTGTTGCAGCTAATTTCTCAGGACTAAGATTTTTCGCAAATTCTACTGTTGGGGAGGGGCCCCAGGTGGAAAATGGACTAAAGTGTTCTATGTTATGGATCACTGGTATCTAACCTCTGTCTATGTAATTTCAAGTCTCAGATTCTGCCAATGTGGCAGTGTTTCCCTTTACCCTCATTTGCGCTTCAGAGACCCCCATATTTTTTATCTGACCCCCAGTTTTCATATTCATACAAAGGATTTGTTCAAGCTGGAACTAAGGGCTTCTGTCGACATATACATTTATTTTTTTTTATCTCCATGTTGACATAAGTATGCCAATTTTGTTAGTAATTGTAGACCAAAAGACTGGGACTTAGCTTAGGCAGCTTGGTGACATAAGTGATGGCAATATAAGTAGGTAGGAATATATATATAGCTACATACCAGAAACCAAAACCAGAATATCATATGCTGAAATAAGGCTATAAATTGATACATAATATTTTTAGAAACACAAGATCAAAAAAAAGGATTTAATAAAACTAAGAATTTCAGTTATTAAAGTTTAATGTTGTTTCTTATTTATCATGGTTTAAACTGTCAGCTACTAACCCACACAGCTTACATAATGTCCTTCAGGTATTATTTGTTGTGTGATTTGTCAACTAACAGTTTAGCCATTATAAATACAGAAAAACAACACTGATATCTTAATTATTCATGTAACTAAAATAAAGACTCAGCAGGAATTTGGAATTTTGTGAATTTAAAATCCGCTAAATCCTTTCAGATCTGTCTTGTCTTTTATGATAACAGGTGTAAAAAAAAGTCCATCCCAGACAAACTTAATATGAACTTTACCTTTGATTATATGGTCATGTGATCTGTATGTTCTATAATGTACCTTTCAGGTGATATGACTGAAAGATTATGTCATACAATGGATTTATTAATCCCAAAAACCATTCCATGCATACAACAGCAGATGCTTCATTTAATTACTTAAAAATCAATAGCTTCAGCTTTTCAATCTAAAAGAAACTGCTTAAAGATGATCACCTATGAATGTCAGAGTATTGAGCTTTTCTAAATTTGTACATAGCTAAGGCTTCAGACAAGCAATCCCAAATCATTCAAATATTTAAATGGCAATTTGTAAGTAACTAAGGATCCAAATATCCAAAATCACTGAAATATTTACATACTTGCTTATAGGTTGAGTCCAACTGCAAAGACCCAGATCTGCCTGTACAATTGAACTTTACTTGTTGAGTATATACTGTGTGTATTAATAATTATTAGATAAAAAACCAAATTCACTGCCACACAACTCTGTCACTGCAAATTTTAGAAAAATACTTTCTAAATGTCTCACTATCTGATGAAACTAACAAGCTTAAGACTATTTTATAATTGATGAACCTCTCAAAGACCTTTGCCACCATTGCAGCTTTGGTCCCAAGTCTGGCTGCCATCACACACTGGTTAGCTCCCTTGCCACCAAATCCCAGGGAAAATCTGCTGCCCTGGATTGTCTCTCCTTGTTTGGGCAAGCGTGGAACATAGCTATATAAAGAAAAATATTAGCTGTAAAAATGGGTCATATATTTGATAAACAATATTTGGAATAAAGTTGAAAATTTAATAAAAGGAAAATTTAAAACCTAAACCAACAATGATCAGTCCAAATATACAAATTTAAGACCTGACAAATGATCCAGTAAAATCCACTTATTTAAACTTCCAACAAGCAGTTATTATCCAAGTCCACAAATGTACAGACCAAACTAACAATGATCTATAAAATGAATTAAACTTATGGGTGAAAAAAAAAATAATTCACAATATTTGGTCTTGTTTCTCACCCCCTCCCCATGACAAGAATATAACTGTTCTTTTCCAAAAAGTCAAATCATACAAGGCAAAATCCACCCTCTAACAGATATTCTTAAGAAAATACTTTCTTAAAACAATTTGGATTTGCAAGTATATAATTTATTAACTTACATAATCTTCTTTTAATTTTAATTATAACGCTGTTCCCTTATTTTGATTATTGTTAAAACACCACAGTTCTATTCATTTCGTCAATTACAATGACTGACTTTACACTAAACAAAACTAAAAATTATATTGGGGGATTCTTTTTGTTATGTTTCTTTTCATGTACACTGTACATTAATTTCAAAATTGTGTACATCAAGATAAAGCCTAAATTCTTGGAACATAGTGTATGTACATCTTAAAACCTAATATAAGTAGCTATCCATAATAATGAATTTGAGGACAAGCAACCAAGACTGCATTCAATATGAATGGCAATATACACTATTAGGATCACAAACCTGGACTGCATTCAAAATGAATAGCAATATACACTATCAGTACCAATATACTGGACTGCATTCAATATGAATGGCAATATCCACTATGAGTATCACTAAACTGGACAGCATTCAATATGAATGGCAATATACACTATTCGTACCACTATACTGGACTGCATTCAATATGAATGGCAATATAAACTATCAGTACCACTATACTGGACTGCATTCAATATGAATGGCAATATAAACTATCAGTGCCACTAAACTGGACTGCATTCAGTATGAATGGCAATATACACTATGAGTACCACTATACTGGACTGCATTCAATATGAATGGCAATATAAACTATCAGTACCACTATACTGGACTGCATTCAATATGAATGGCAATATAAACTATCAGTACCACTATACTGGACTGCATTCAATATGAATGGCAATATAAACTATCAGTACCAATATACTGGACTGCATTCAATATGAATGGCAATATAAACTATCAGTACCACTATACTGGACTGCATTCAATATGAATGGCAATATACACTATTAGTACCACTAAAATGGACTGCATTTAATGTCAATACACTGTTAGGATCACTAAACTAGACTGCATTCAATAAGAATGGCATTATACATTATTTAGACCACTAAATTGGACTGTATTCACTTATGTTCAATATGAATGGCATTAAATACTGCTAATTCTGAAGACAATAGGAACCACTGAAAAACTTCCAGAGAATTATTAGCCTCCCAAACACAAAGATATAATACTTCAAATGACTGACTGATAAAATTAGCATTGATGAAAGTAGCATAGGTCACCAGAACATGACCCCTAAGCAGTCAATGTCAGATCTTTATGTGGAGATCTAATTTTAATTAGATTTAATACTATTAATAAAACTGATATAAATACATGCTATGCTGACAACTTTCAAGGTCAATTAACTGCATATATTTGTTCCCATGCTCAGTTTATATCTTACTTGATAAGCACTTATGTGCATGAAACAAAATTTTCATCTTTTGCTCATGATGAGCTACTTCTTTTCACCATTAGGTTCACCACAGGGCTAGAAACTTGCACTTATTCTATCATATTTACATGTCGTGGATGAGGAAGATGCTTGTTCAACTGGACAAGTGGCATTTAAAACAGATTCAGTATCTTGTACATTGTAGGGTGAATAAATCGGATAGAGGACTGGTCTACGTTTCATGTTAATAGCCCTGCAGGACAAGTAACAAAACAAATATTTTGAGACCTGTACCAATAAGCACTATTCTCTTGCAACCAATACAATAACATAGTCACCCTAGCACCAACCTATGCAGACTGGCAATTTGTCACTAGTGAATGGCAAGCACTATTGTGATAATTTTTAAATCAGTAAATGCTTGCAATGAGCTGACTTTTCAGATTTTTAAACCATGACTGTGTTCAGCATAGACAGCAGTTTGACCCATCAGCATGAAAGAATACATAATACAAAAGAACCTGTCATACCCTAGAAAATTTCAACATGGTGGCCATATCTTGGTAATCAGTTTGTAGAGCATTTTTTTTATTTAAAATTTTCAACTGTGCTCTTCGAACATCAGGAAATAAAGACTACTTATTCTTAGAAAATGTATATTTAATCCATACTGTAATGTAAACAAGTCTAAATACATGTCATACACATGACAGTGACAACAAATTAATCATACATTTAATTTCTCTTAGTCTTTATTTACAAGCCTGAATGAATCAGTAGCAATGTATGTACAATATACTCACAAGCCAGAATGAAATAGCAATTGGTTTAGAAAACAAATTTTGCTGGCAATGGCATAGCAAATGCAAACAATTCAGCTACTTTTGATAAAAAAAATTGAGAATTATAAAAAAAAAATGTTCAAAGACCTGCCATAATTTGTGAGTTATTATGAGAATTACATGCAGGTCACAATTTACTGTAGAAATGTCATAATGTAAAGTCAATCAACCATTAACTTAAAGTTAGATGAGATTGGAAACCAGTGAAATGTGATGATTGCATCAGCAAATTGCATGAAATCCTGAGAGCTAGACATCAAAATAATTCTGCATACATCATAGTGATGTGACTGAAACATTGTAAAAGTTGCATTAAAAATCCTAATCACACACACACACACACTCTCATACCCACAAAACACAACAAAAAAATCCAGAAACACCAATATTTACTTTCAATCAAGAACGTATCCTTAAAATGTGTGATTGTTGACAACCCTATGTGGAAACACTATATTAAATGTTTTATATATAAATATTTATATGTATTATAAGTAGATATCAAAGAAGTTTTCTAAATATTAAAATGGAGGAAAAAATATAAAAATAATAATAATAAAGAGATTAAGACAAATTGAAATACAGAAATATAACTCAGTAAAATATTAACATTTTTGTGCTGCATTTGTGGTGCTTAGTTGGACCGCCTAACTATACCTTTTGCTAAATATAGCCACGTAATAATGCCAGTAATCAATTGTGGCAAAGCAAACTGTAGTCCAACATGTATGACCTCTATGCTGATATTTATATTGTGTGTATCAAAACAAACCACAAATTTTAACTAAAACAAAAATAATGTGCTATCTCTTACTTTGTAGGACTAAGCAAACCGTAATGCACTGTCACCAGTAATATGCGAAGTTGGTTGTACTTGCTCACAAAAAAATGCAAACATAGGCTTAAAGAACCTATACATGTTGATCAGCAAAGTCCTACCTGTAAGACATAGCAGATTTTGATTGTGTTGACGCCCCAAACATAAATATCAGCGTCGGGTCTTATAAGTAGGACCAAGTAAGAATGTAAAAACATCGACCCTGATAGTCTGACTATCCATCATCTTCAAAATTCAACACAAAAGAAAGTTTGCAGAACTAGTGGCATTGCTACTGAATGCAGCACTAGTAATACTATTCATACGATAAAAATCGTCTGCCCCAAAATTTATGTCGTTCGGGTCGACCCAAACAACATCCCCATAGTCGTTAAATGACAAACCCAGTTACACCATCAATATTTTTATGCCATTTGTTTGTAACAAATCTTATTTTTAAGAAAAATTACATGTATTGTAATAATGAAAATATCACCTAATGAGGTCTGTGTTGCATGATCCAACAACCGTCACGTTTATATTCATGCTGACACACTTGTTGTCCGGTTCTTCCTCCGTGTATAGGTCGTTTCGGCCCAAAAGCCAGCTTGGTTCAGAACGATTAAGTCTGGATGTAGTTTATCAGTGGGGCTAGTACTAAAGTGCAAAAAGAACTTCTTTTCGCGAAAAGAAGAAAAAAGTGTGAATATAACACAGAGTGTGAATATAACACATATTTTCTTTATTTTCTTTCTCAAATTCAAAAAAGATTTTAAATGAAAAATAATTAAAGCATATTGGCCTATGCATTTACATGTATTTTCATTTTGGTCCTACAAGTTACAATCCAGTCAATACGTACTGCGTGCGGTATGTCGAATGAATTGCGAAAATAAGAAATAATTGCGAAAGAACACATATATTCTTTATTTCTACATTAAATTAAAAATGTATTCCTTTAAATGAAAGATAATGACAAAACACTAAGACCAGTCAGTATATAATGCCGGAAGAAGTTGACTTGCGGAGGGGGGGGGGGGGGAAACAAATGCTCAAACATAACTCGTATTTCCTTTATTTCTTACTCAATTGAAAAGTTTCTAAATTAAAGAGAACGATAAAACACACTGACTAATGTATGTAAATAATTAATTTTCATGACATTTTTCCTATACAAAAATGCTAACCAAAATGCTACTTTCATTTTCTGACATCTTAATTTTTTAAAAAGTGTAGGAGGATGGAATGAAGCCTCAGTTAAAACATTTGTTCCATATTCTCCATACACAAATCTGATGCACTGTTGAAGATTATAAAATTGTGTGAATCCGTTTCAAGATCATTTTGATGGGCATAAATGAATGCTGAACAAAATTCGCTTGATTAATATTATTCCAATTTTACATTGAAATTAACCACACCCATACCATTGTTGATTGTGGTCCCCTTTACACACACACACACACACACACACACACACACACACACACACATCCATGCATACATACATACATACATACATACATACATACATACATACATACATACATACATACATACCATAACATACATACATACATACATACATACATACATACATACATACACACACACACACACACACACACACACACACACACACACACACACACACACACACACACATACATACATACATACATACATACATACATACATACATACATACATACATACATACATACATACATACATTTCAACTGATAGAAGTCATGATTAACAACATAGAAAGGAAAATGTTATGGGGTGGGGGTGATTGATGATGGATTGATTAATTATTAATAATTATTATTGCCCCACTTGTCACGGGGTTGTATACATATAATAATAAATACTATAACCCACCCCTTTTTGGTACACGCTATGTAAGAGATGACCGCCCTCGATATAATTACCCCGGTTAAAGTAAAGATCAGTGGTGAACTTATAGATGGAAATAGATATATAGAATCTATGTTGGGGTTTGGACCGAGATAATGAAATCCCAGCCTAGGGGTTATATTATTTGTCTCCCCACGAGGCTTGTCTGAGTGGGGGAGACATATAATGTAACCCCACGTCTGGGATTTCATTGTCTCGGTCCAAACCCCAACGTAGATTTTTTTTTTCACCCAATATTATCCTTTAAAGTAAAAATAACTCTTTAAAAGCGTGCACCTCGCAATGTTTACATGTGGCGCATGAATACAAATAAGCTAATGAGGGCTGTGGTGTGACCGTTGCGTCCGAAGTACCCAGCTCATACGCGTGAGCAAAGAAAAATAACAACATTAAAAGCCGCATATTAATGAGGTATTATCACATTTAATATATGGATGTTATATGAAATTAACAATAAATAGTTAAAATTTATTCGAAAGAAACTGTTTCCTGTCATCATTTCCAATTTTGAGTACCCCACACTCTGTATAAAAGACCCTCGTCACCCTCCAAATATCCGGACCCCAGAGAATAACAATGTGCTCAACTTTCAAGCTCACGGATTCTTTGAAAATTTATATTTCTGTCTTGGAAATATGGCAAGTGATGCAGTTAAATTTGCCTATGGATTAGTGTGTTGAGGGATAAATGATTCCTTCTGGCTGGTAAGTGTATTATTTTATCAATAAATATTGCAGGTATATTCAGCTGGAGCACAACGGAGATGCTTAACAAAATTATAATAGAGCATGTTTAACATAATACATTTCTGGCTGTTGCTAAGTTTTCCGTTGTTGTTTAGAGAGCTGGGATGCTATGAAGTGTATAGATATATAGACTTATGTGCATGGATCAGTGTTTTCTGACATAGTTCATTTCAAACACCATTGAGAATTTTATCCTTTCTGTAGCACCGTAATTTTTTCAGGTCAGCTTCATTAAATGTAGCTAACAGTATATACAATGTTTCACGTGAAGTGTTTACAATTAATTCAGTTGCTTTAGCTACATTTAATGATCTGAAAATGTACTGAGCTAGTCCTGCATATAGGATAAACTTGACCATGCTAGTTTGAACGAACTAACATAATATCAAAACCTCGAAATAGTATGCGTGTGTGTATTTGTCTCTATCAAAATGTTTTTGTTTTGGTGTGTTTTAAAACAGATTGACCTTCAGTGAATTTTTTTTGGTTAAAAATTATTTGTTGTTGTTGTTGCTGTTGTTTTATTTGAGAACAACTATGGCACAGCAGAAGACAAGAAGGTTGTTTTTTTTCGGTTAAAAGTAGTTCTCAGCGCGTGGACACCATGACTGAGACGATTGGTCTGAGATGACTAGACAAGAGATAAGAAAAGTAAGGTTAGCAAAACAGCTAGATTTCTCTGTCGCTTGGGTGAGAAATACTGATCTGAGCAGATATATTGAACAAATACGAGACCCCGTAACGATAAACCAACAATTTAATCAATTACATAAACAATCTTTGAAAATTCGTTTCATTAGGAACACAGAATTAAAACATTAACCGAATTACAAAAAAAAACTCAAATAGATTTAATTAAACTAGCCGATCTGTTACTAATAACTTTAGTTCATCATAGGATCGAGTGACAAAATTGAAGTCAACGCCTTGTATGATTTCATAACCTTGTATCCCTCAGTTTCCGTTTCCTCTGTTGCTGTTCAGAATTTTGGCTCTATGACACTTTCGACCATCCGTCTCAGGACACACTCTGAACACATTAGAATTTTAGCACGATGTAGAATTTCATCATAGGATTATGCATCTCACTGCACTTCCCTCTAGTTTCTTTTCCTCAGTATACGTCTCAGTTACGTAACATCAATACGTCCTAAAGCTATTTTCTCCCTTTTAAAAGAAATTAAATAAACACCCTAAATATATCGTTATAATTGATACAGGTGAGAACTTTCATTATCCTGGCTCGGAAATCAGATATTTCTATCAGTAGTAAAATATGATAAGGCTATTAATTGACTACTCATGTCCTCAAATGACTGTAGTTAGCCGAATTGCGAATTCGTTACGCCTTGACCTTACACATTAACGCACCATACTCGAGGCTTAGGAGTCTGGCCCAGCCTTAATTTGCACAGCAAATAAATGGAATACATTTTAGCCTTCCAGTCACTACACACTGACCCTTAATCATACGTGAAATCTAAATTCGGTGAATTCACACGGATTATCGTAAATTATATTAACTAATGTAACGCATTAAATATTTAGAACCTAATTTGTATGCAAAACAAGATAACAAATTAAACAATTTGTCAACTTATCTAAGAATTAATGTAAGGCTTCCTATTCATAACTCAACACTGTTTATGCTAACACGGCAAAAGAGTAAACAATTCGTCAACTTATTTAAGAATTAATGTACGACTTCCTATGCATAACTCAACATCATTATAATTCTAAAGCACATGATTATACAAATGTATTAAATAAAATCACGCAAAGACCTGTAGACTAAAGCAAACATTATATAAATCGCATGAACAAATTACATGGAATAGTGACATTATACTTTTGTGGCTTTCGCCACCCAACCTGTTTTGGGCGGCATGCCTAAACCACCCTTTTTTACGAATGAATTTCTTTCAAATTCCACTAGGAGTCTTAACTTATTATTTTACTGTCTGTCCTCGTGCAGGAAAAGGGTAGACTGCCATTAATTTCAATAGGGAGATATTAAATCCTATGAAATTTTGTGTGAAAACACAACACTTATTTAACGTGACCAATCAGAATCAAATGTCTTTGCCGTCCTTTCTCCAGAGCCGCTAAAGTCGGGTCAGCATGACCTGGTCATTTTAAATAACAAAATTTTTGCGCTTTCTCAACTTTTACAACTTATCTATGAAAAGGAACTTATCATGTCGCTAGCAGTCAGTCTGGCTGCTGAATAAACAAAGATTCTAACTAGTAACAACAGTCGCACGATAAAGAAACACTACCGTACTACTGTTGTCTTGGGGTAGAGTTTGCACGAAGAAATGTTTTCCTAACTCAGGTCACACTGGTAGTATGTTTATAGTAAAAACGAACTAGTGGTATGGCAGGCTAGAAAAGCGAAATTCACACGTAAAGCTGTCAAAAGTGATTTGAAACAAATGGTAGGGTGTTATTACAACCCCAGGTGGCATTTTTGGCACATTGTTAAGCAGTTTTCCAAATGTCTGTAGGAATAGCATTTATTCCGATTGGTCACATGTGGAAGGAGGAGAGGGTCGACCCCTGAATTTTGGGGGGAATATGTACTACGAATCAAATGACTTTTAGGCAGTCTTGAAGTTCTCTGAGAGAGAGGAAACCAGAAGTAAAAATAAGTAGTAGAGACTCCGGGCGGTGCTTTAGGGAAAGACGTCCGTAAAATCGTGGTTCCAGGGAAAATTGATAATCCAGGAACGATTGTAAAACGCCAAAAACACAAGGTATTTAACTCAAATTCACATTTATCATGATGTAATTTATATGATGTTTCTTCGTTACAGATGCATGATCTGTTGATATTTTGTAGGAATCGTTCACATTTATTATGATGTAATTTATATGATGTTTCCTCGTTACAGATGCGTGATCTGTTGATATTTTGTAGGAATCGCTCACATTTATCATGATGTAATTTACATGATGTTAAGTCGTTACAGATGCATGACGTGTTGATATTTTATATGAATAGTTCGGTTATTACATTGATTTAGTAATGTACTTTTGAATTCTGAATTAGAATTTTCACCTTATATACGTAGGTAGGTTAATGGGTGTTGTAGAAAAACCCGCTGTGTACATTTATGATTGGAAAGGCTATATTAATTGTGAATTTATCATATTAGTGAATATTGATTGTTTGCTATGATTATTGCCTCACTTTACGTACTGATTTACGGGAATATATGTGACTTCCCCAAATTCTGCTGTCGATAATTAGCGGTATAGCTGTATTGATCTGAAGACTTGTGTAGTATTTGCTAGCCGTATAAAGGTTATCACTGATAGTAAGATCTGATTGTTCGAACCAGAAAAACGGACGGACAATCTCAATTCTTAAAACCTAACGAGATACTTAGGGCGTTTGACCCTTTTTTCTTTTCAAGGGAAAATAGTTTGTTTGAAGAGAGAAATAGCGAGGAGGTCGAGATCCAAAGGAGGGAAAAGAATTAAGAAGTCAGAGGTGTGAGAATCCCACGTTCATCCAGAGGGCAAGTTAATGTCGAGACGTAAGCCGGAAAACAGTCGTCGAGCAGGTCATGAGAATTTACCAAAGCGATCCAATGTTAATGAACACTCGATTTCGTGATGAAATTTGCTATCAGCCATTAACGGCTAAATTTGTCTATTTTATTAGTGTTTGAAATTTAATTAATGTATCAATTATTTTAAACTTCTGAACTAAGAGTATTCAAAAGGAAAGAAAACTGCAATTTACTGTGTCTTTCTTCTCTTGATTCTTTTGATTAAATTCTTTATTTATCTTTACGGGGGCTCGTGTGTTGTCTTTGTTCAAGATAGTGTCTCAGATTTCCATATCCATTCTATAACCGGGCAAATTACAAATCACACCGTAGAGGTCATTCCTTAGATAACGAGTATTAGCGGGAGACGGTTTCGGGTGTTGTTTTTCCAAGTTGCACAATTCCTCTGACCAGTGGGCTTGTGCAATATTGTACCAATAATGCTTGATACCGACAGTATTCTTGATAGATCGCCAGCAATTTGCCCCATCACAGAAAATACTTAGCTTTACTTGGAACGGCAAAATACAAATATCTATAATAATAATAAACATTATATCCAAAATCAAGTTAATGGTCTACCTAGTTGTTGTTGTTATTGTTGTTGTAGGATTTAACGCCATTTTTCAGCACACGATAGGCTATACATGGTGGCCAGTATTATTGGTGGAGGAAGAACCAGAGAAAACCCCCCGAAAGAACCACCGACCCACGAGAAGATACTGGCAAGCTTTCTCACATAACTTCATTTGCCAAATCTTAGACTCGAACCCATGCAGACAGAGGTGAGATGGCAGTGGTCCATAACAGAGAGCGCTTTAGACCACTCTGCCACTCGGGGCCCCAGGTCTATCTAGTGATATTGATTTTGCAAACAACATTATATATCTAATGTTTCTCTATAATTATAAATTAAATATTCAGATCATTATTACTCTTAGAGGTCAGTTTGTTCACTTGAATTTGAGAATATAAAATTTATTTTCCACTCGGCAATTCCTAAACTTGTTGACAACTTTCATTATTTTAATAAGGAAACTGACCTACATTCATGTGTCTTAGATTTAAAAAAATCAATTTTGTGTAATTGAAGCATATCTACTATAACATGCAAAGTGGAATCAGTCTTATTGTTGGGTTCAAATTTTATTTGGGTGGATTTATTTATTTAAATAATTCACTGGCATTACAAAGTGCTCATTAATACTTTTGGACTAAATCAGTATTTAGAAATTAACGTAAATTCAATCAAGGACCATTTCGATTATAATATCTACATTAGGAATGTTAACACATCGCCACATTCCAAGCCATTGGCACATCAGCATATTCTAGACTCATGCACATCAACACATTCAACATTGACATTTATTTGGAAAACCACTGAAATTTATTTGGAACTAAATTTTTTGGATTTAATTCACAATACTGTAATTTCTTTCTAAATTTATACTTTGTATTCTAGAGACAGAATTTATCTCTGAATTTTAAAAAAAAAATTTCGTTTTTTGCTCTTTTATGTTACACAGTTTAATACAATAGAGTTGTAGTGTTTTTGTTGTATTTAATGCCGTTTTCAGCACAAGATAGAGGTGATTTAGCAATGATCCATAATGGTGAACACTATAGGACACATGGTACTAATTATATGGAAGAACTGTGAACCAGTCTAGAAATGGGAGAACAAATTATAGAGTATATATGAGTTTGGTGGTCCATAAACTGCAATAATAAAAAGTAAAATTTTAGTAAAAAATATCTGTTGAGAGCTTATCCTATATGTAATTAAAAAATATATAGACAATATTCTATTGATGCAATTTTAGTATTTTTACAGGCTTGACTTTGCAGTATTCAATCATAAAAGTAGCACTTGATTCATTTGGTGCAGAATTAATAACATGTATTTCATGCACATGTAGATATATATAAAAAAAGGAAGTGGCTCATATGGTGTTCTCCACACGAAGCTTGCACCAAGGATAGTTGGGCATGGAGAAATATAGGTCTGATCATTAGCACCCAGAAATTGTAAGTTATAAATCTTGAATATGATGGTGTTTCCATATGTTTACTATGGGAGTTGAATTAGTATCATGATTCCTTTAGACCATTCGTTCACTCAGCTCCCAATAATGTTGTAACATAAAATAAAAATCTGGTAAGGTGAAGTAAAGGAAATGTTTTAGTTTGTAAATCTCCGACTTTGCAGCTTAAAGAGAAAAATGTTGCCTAGAAGTAAAGTAAATTAAAAATTACTAATATCGTCAGATCTAATGAAGTCATCTACATATGTATGTCAACAAGTTTTTTAATTTTTTTTAGATATATTTATATATCTATTTTCGCTTATGAACAAATGCAAATTAAAATGTTACTGAATGTGTACAAACTAGAAAACGTTACTGTACAAACTAGAAAACATAATTGTACAAACAAGAAAACGTTACTGTACAAACTAGAAAACGTTACTTTACAAACTAGAAAACATTACTGTGCAAACTAGAAAACGTTACTGTACAAACAAGAAAACGTTTCTGTACAAACTAGAAAACATTACTGTACAAACTAGAAAACATTACTGTACAAACTAGAAAATGCACTGTAATGGCCTGAAAACCTATTCAGGTCATCTACATTTTATTACCATTTGTGATCTTTCATTAATGATACCTGCAAGTTTTTTCAAAAATCATAAATTTAAAACCTAATTTTAAATGAGTGACCAAAATTAAAACTCAAAGACTGTCACCAGAACTTAAACAGATCCTAGGACCTATTCAGTATTTCTAAATATCTGATCTGGCCTGGTTTGGCTAAATATTTTTATTCTTTTTTTATGTGTGTGTGAGTGTGGTGGTGGTGGTGGTGGTGGGGAGGCCGGGTTGATACCTTGTTTACAATGTAAATGCAAAACGTTTTGGTCAAAGTTCAAGAATAGTTTAAAGGAATGGAATCAATTGCTATAACAGCTTGAAATTCTAATCAGATCGACTATATACTACAGATGTGCCTCTTAAATTCCATTGGTCTATCTGAAGTGGTTTTAGCCTAATCCTCCTTACAAGGTTTATGTCAGAGAGTTCCACAATGAAAAATTGTGAATATGGCATGAAAGTGTAATTAGGTTAATCCAAATTATATAAATATGCCTATAAAATTTCATTTCTCAGCCTGAAGTGATTTTCGTTAATGTTGTTTTCAAAGCTTTTGCAAAATTGTCTCACAAAAACGTGAAAAACAATGATTACAAATAATTCCAAAAATAGGTCAGTTGACATAACCAAATCGGGTTTTTTAACCCACTCAAGATATCTAAATACCCAGTCTGGTTTTGTCTGACTTATATCAAACTTCACAAGTTTCGGAGTTTTTCAAAACTGATTGAGCAGCTGTGGCGTAGAGTGACTTTGTACCTGTTTTCGATAGCTTGTTTTACAGTTATGCTGTGACACTCTCACAGAGGCGGAGAACCAGCGTGAGTTGTACGTAGTCTGGTTCATACCTGAATATAGAGGTGTGCAAGAGAAAGAACTATACATAGTAGTGAACCAGACTAACTTTAACAAGACTTTCATGAAAAAGGCAGAGAATTCACCGAATGTAAATGTTGGATGCTGGAGATGTATTAAAATAACTGATGTAAATTTGGTCATACTTAAGCATAATTAAGAACGGCAGTAATTCAATGCTATAACATATGTGTTATTTAATAATTAAGCATTATGCACCTTAGCTTTGTGCATTAATAATGACGTCAGTGCTTCAGTGATGGATTTAAATGCCACGGCACACCCACCTTTTCGATTTTATTGTGGACTTTCGACCTTTGAAGTTTGCTTTTGTTTGATATTGAAAGTACAAAACTGTGGTACATTTGAAGCCTGGAATGCAGCATTAATGCGCTTCTAATTACCTTTATGCACAGGAATAAAGACCGTTTTGTCTGTTGTAAATATCTGAAACATTCATATATAGCATACAGAATATTTCACTAGCCGATCGCTGGATTAATTGATATAAATCATAAATGTTTCAAGCACTGGTATATTTGCTTGCTGTTTAAAAAGCTGTACAACTAACTATATGATGCATCTAAATCTTCTTTTAATAATCTAACTAAAGCTAATGGTATTTTACCATCTGATTGAAACTGTCGTGTCTTTCCGTGAATGGTGCATAGGAAATTTTTCTCATATGTATGTGTGTGTATTCGTAATGTTTAGAGAATTACTTGTGACAATTTGTTTGTGACAGCCAGTGATACAGTATTTTGCATTTTGTTAGACCAAGTTTCCTGTGATCTTACCTACCCCATATTTAGAGACGTGTATTTGAAAATTACTTTGGGATTGGTTCCTGAACATATATCAAAAAACGAGGTGGAAATGATAAAAGGAATTTCCTTAGGAAACTCGACTTATTCCAGTGTCTATAATAACTCCAGTTCTTAGACCAACATTTTGCTTGATACATATTTGAGTTAGTGCCTGTGCAGATAGTTCTGTTTTCACATTATATCTGTATATGTGATGTAGATAGTAGAAAATTTAATTTTTGCATAGCTTATAATTCTGCTAAGAACTTGTAGTACAGTGTAATTTGAAAAATCCTATTTGATATAAGTGAGATATGTCAAAATCAAGAGTTCTAAATGACATTATTACCCACTTTGAAAACTATGCTTAACTGAGTGTTCAGGTAGCTTTGAAAGGCAAAGGATCAGATCAGCAGATCCAGTTGGAGACCCAACCATCAATTTGCCCTACTTGTGGACTGGAAATATGTAAAGGTTCAAGGGAAATGGTTGCTGAGATCATTAGCCAATATCAGGCTTTCTGCTTAAAATATATAAAACACAAGCTCTCTTCAGCTTATATTACCATCAGTTTAAAACAATAATTTATCAAACTTAAAGATATATGATTTTAGCATTATAAATTATGAAAATATACTTGCAATCAATAGAGCAGTACATTTGGTAACACATAACCTTATTTAAATTATGAGTACATGCATAGACAAATTACAAACATACATTTAGTCAACAGAGTAGTACTTTCAGTAGTACCTACCATCATTGGGCCCAGAGTGGCTAAGTATTCTAAAGCACTCACCATTATGGATCATTACCATGTCACCTCTGTCAGCATGGATTTGAGTCTTAGGGGTTTGGCCAATGTGGGTATGTGAGAAAGCTGGCCAGTAGCTTCTTATGGGGCAGTGGTTCTTTCTGAAGTTTTCTGGGTTCTTCACCATTTATACTGGCTGCCATATATAGCCTGTCTTGTGCTGAAAAATGGTGTTAAACACTACAACAACAACAGTCTAATGTGAGGAAGAATTCAGATATCACAGAAATGACTGAGATGAAGAAAGAATTTTAATCTGAATTTAGTTAGATTCTCAATTATTAGTATGAAATTCCTTCAAAAAATGACAGGCATATCTATCTTAAATAGAAATCAATTGCATATAAAGTATTGGCCCATCAAAATCTGACCTGGCCCTTTAATAAAATATCCAGATGCCATTGTCCTCATATTCCTAAATCCTATGTTGAACCCAGGAAAAATACTGACTGAACCTAATTATAATCACAAATGTCCGAATGTTGGATTCACTGGGATTTTCTGCAGTTTATATCATACCATTGGAAAAGCTAATTGGATTGAAATCATTTCATTAAATAATTAAGTTTGTTTCCTTTTGAGAATCAGTGTTGCACATAGGTTCCCAAGGGCAGGGGACTATGTGCCTTTATATCCATATGTGGGAGACATGCGCCATTTTGGAGGGACGAATGAAAAAAATTGTGCATTATGCACCAATAATGCTTTTAAAATACATGTAAATGTGATAATCTTGGTTGCATTGACAGTTTTGCTACCTTCACTTTGTGGTTTGCACTGTACTATTGTGTTTTCCTTGAACACTTTATATTATTGCAATAAAAGGTTTATCATGACCTTAAGTTGCTCATAAAATCATTTGGTTAACCTAAAATGAGCTGCACCATGGAAATTTTCCTTTCTGGATTTTGCACTCCTAGAGTTTACTCATTATCTACCAACAATGATTATAACAAATGTTTTCTGAATTACTTTTCTAAACTAGGAAATCATTAATTACATGACAAATTGTGTATTTACATATATTTAGTTACTTTTATCAACCTCAAATTGAAATCTTCTTTGCAGTAGAGATGACGTTGACATAGAAAACATGTTACTGTAACAGATGTCAAACATGTTTCATTGCAACTTGCCCAACTTATCACAAACATTAAATGGTTGTATTACTAGATGCACTGTTTCAAGATAGATATTCATTTTCATCATGTCACCTTTTGCAAATTGCTAGAACCAACAGACATGGAACGACATCCACTTTTTTTTCTTCTAATGATGTGCATCTAGGAGAGCACCCATGGTAAGATTTGGTTGACATGGGACAACAAAATATTGGAAACCTGCAAGCCCATGCTGTGTGCAACACTATGAATTATTTCAGATACACTATCCATAAATGTTTTACAAGGGAATTCACGTTTTGAGGATGTTTTCCAATCATGCATAGCTACCATTGTTGTACCAAGGACAGAATTTAAAGATATTTGCTTGCCTAAACATGTCTGTATGAGAGTTGTATGATAATCAGTACAACACTCCCTCATAATAAGACCCTTTATTATAAAACACAGTTACTGTTATAAGGCCCATCATTAGAACTCAGTATCTGTTATTAGGCAATATTGAAATGTCATTTCATTAAGGGGTCGCAATATTATGTGCATGATATACTTCTTTATAAAGTTATCTTGCTATAAGGCCATATACTTAAGGCTTTCATGGATCACATTATAATAAGGAATGAAAGAAGGATTGACACAGTCTTACTTTAAGTAATATGTTCCTTAAACATTTCAATACTTATTATTCTCATTATAATACTGAAATAGCAAGCAATGAATGTACATGCTAATAAGCTCTGAAATAAGCTCTTGTTAATATACATTTGTTAACAATATTTAAACTTGGTTACTTTCAGAAATGGTTATGATGGCAAAACTACAGCTTTTGACAATGCTGTACTATGCAGTTAGATTCCTGTATGTGGTAGTCAACAACCTTATGTATATTCCCTGTTACCTGACATACATTGTGCTTCTGTATCCATTAAAATACTTAAAGCCAGAGATTTATTGGACAGTAGAAACTGTATTATTCAAGCACCTGTTGAACTTTGTAACAGTTTGGATCTATTCAGGTGGTTATAAAGGTAAGTAAGAGTATTGCAATTTGCAGTCATGTACAGTTTTCTACCTTGATTAGCTGATGACATGTATGTGCACATTGACAAGACGACCCCCCCCCCCCCCATTACATATATAGAGGATCTCTGATGGGTAATGATTTAATATTGAATTTATTAAATGAGTTGAATATTGTCCAGCTTCTGTGAACCTTGGCAAACAAAAGCTGGACATTATTCAACAGGTTTAATAAATTTAATACTAAATCATTACCCATTTGAAATTCTTTTTATCATTTGTCAGTGGAATTTATTTAGACAGAAAGAAGAATGAATAATTTTATTCATTTTGACAGATACTACACCTTTCATTTGTGTAGAAAAACATAATCCCAAACAAAGTTGGACTAGTATTGATGTTTAAAAGTAGATTATACTTTTTTCACAATCTATAAATAAAAGAATAAGCGTCCTTCCAAATAAGCAGAACATTTAACACAGACAAAATCATTTTTCAACTTAATATATCCAATGCATTTGGTGTTGCATTATTTGATGCAGAACCTGTTGATGATCATGTTTACGTATCACAGGCATCTAAACATTACTTTGTTATGAGGGGCCCCGAGTGGCAGAGTGGTCTAAAGCTTTCTCCATTATGGATCACTGTCATCTCACCTCTGTCTGCATGGATTCAAGTCTCAGATTCGGCCAATGCGGGTATGTGAGAAAGCTTGCCAGTGGCTTCTCATGGATGAGTGGTTATTTCCGAGGTTTTTCTTGGGTTCTTCCTCCACCATTAATACTGGCCACCATGTATAGCCAGCCTATCATGTGCTGAAAAATGGCATTAAACCCTACAACAACTTTGTTACAATATTCATGTGAAAGAAAGGTTTACTGGATGCAGAAATTCTCATATTTACTGTAATTTATTTGTGACCAGATATTTGCAGTTCTTAAGTTAGAAAAGTAGACTACAGAATATGTAAGCAAATTTCATTTTGAGTTGGAATTCCAGACACATATTTACTGCATAATTATGCAGTGGTTGGATAAACTTCTGTCAGTTCATTTTGGAAACTGGTTATGTCTACATTCTTCTGTGAACAGAGGTGAGTTTATTTGCTTCAGTAAGTTAACTTTAAACCATGCTTGTATATAGCATGGATTCCACACTACAGGTATACTTCTCCCTCCCCCACCTGCTATCAACTGAGCAATAACCTTAGTTGTTCTTGTCTTGTAGGTTTAGCCAAATTTGAAAAGCACCAGTATCAGATCCTATCTGATTCAAAGGAATCTAAAAGGAGTGGGTTGGTTCCAGCTTGTTTGAACCAAATGGTTTAATGGCAATAATGGCATTCAAACTGTGGAATTTAACATGACGCTAATAAGGGGCCCCGAGTGGTGGAGTGGTCTAATGGACTCTGTTACGGATCATTGCCATCTCACCTCTGTCTGCATGGGTTTGAGTTTCAGATTCGGCCAATGTTGGTATGTGAGAAAGCTTGCCAGTAGCTTCTCGTGGGTCGGTAATTCTTTTTTTTTAGGGGGGTCCCGGGTTTTTCTTCCACCATTAATACTGGCTGCCATGTATAGCCTATCGTGTGCTGAAAAATGGCATTAAACACTACAACAACAATGCTTTAGTATAGCTTTTTACACTCATAATTTTATTTTATATCCTTTTGGTGCATATTTCATTCTTGTAATAATATCGATCTTTCATATGTTGGTCATTTTAAAAATAAAGGTACTTTATACAGATAAAGGAACAACTTCGTTAGAAAAATCGCTTTATTGACAATTATTCACATTGCAATTATAAAATAAACATTCAACCATTAGACAATGAAGTTGTCCACTCCCCTATGCAGTTTTCTTGATGTCCAGTGTGGATGCCTTCACTTTTTAGGGAGATGCTTTGTTTTTGAGGGAGAGGTTTAAATCTAGCATCTGAAGACCTTATCTTTAGATTTTTTTAATATTATTTTACACAGAAAAATTGTTGCTTGGTTCTCCTTAGATGTAAGAAAGTATGATTAATGGTACAAGACTAGTTATATCCTCTTTGACAGTTGTAGAATCAGGGGATGACCTAAGATCACTGCACAACTCTCACTGCCTGCTGCTGGTGAACCACCAGTCCACAGCTGATGTTCCCATGGTTATGGTACTACTGCAGCCCAAATCCATGGCGATGGGTCGAGTCATGTGGGTTATGGATCACTTATTCAAGTACACCAACTTTGGACTTCCTGCCTATTATCATGGAGATTACTTTATTCAACAAGTGAGTCAGCCATAATGTTGCAGCACTTTGTGCTTGATTTAATACATTAGAAAGATAGGGTCCCGGAAGAGATCTTGTGTGATCATTGGTAATCAGACGAGTGTTTTATTCTGGATCATAACTTTGATTCATTAATGAAAGTCACTTAAATAACTAACAAAGTAACAAATGAAAATTAAGAAAAAGCCAGTTTAGGGATTCATTTTATATTCTGTCCTATGCCTTCTGACAGTGGAGCATTCCTAATCAGAACTGTGCACTAAATGAGTTTAGAATTGCCATCAGAACAATAGTTAGTCATTGGGAAAACAATATAGAACCTAACTGCTTATGCATCTTAAGTTGTAAATATGTATTCCTAAGAACATAGACTTCTCTGGTATTTCATGAAGGTTGGTTGCAGTAGAGACAATGATGGTCCAGAACATAAAGGTGAAGGAAGAAAGCAATATGAGATCCAAGTAAAGCTGTGTGTGATTTTGATTTTTAATGTAGCTTTAACAATTTTTCAGTCATATCGCTTTGTGTCGCAGTTTATAGTGATGTATAGCACTGGGCATCATGCTGCAGACATATATGTGGTATGATGTCCCACTCTGTGACATTATTCTGAAACCAGGATAACCAGTCCTTACACTAACCTCTTTTTGCTGAGTGCCTAGTGAGGCAGCTGTTAGTACCATTTTTTGTAAGTATTTGGTAGGACATGGACAGAGTTCGAACCTGCATCCTCCCACATCCGAAGTGGATGCTCTATCCACTAGATCACAGGAGCAGTCCTAAGTAAGGGAAATGTGAATCAGGGTGGATCAGGTGATGAATCTTCACTAATCATTATGTTAACATTGCTTTGTTCTTTAAATGCAAACTTCCAGGTTTTGCATGGTAGAGAAAACAAGTAAAACACTTCCCTTTTATGTTCAATCTTGTTCAGAAAAATGTCATTGAAACAACAACATATATATATATATATATATTTCAGATTCCTATTTCATATCTTAAAATCAATCTGCAGATGTGTTTAATGTTGTGTTTAAATATTTTGAGAGGAGACAATTGTTGGAATTTTTCGTTAGATTTACAAAGTGCTCATTGGACTTGAATATTATTGTGGGACTATTGGGAATTATTCAGAGACGTTCTGGACAATGCCATTGTGTAATGTACATTTGAGAATCTAAAATTCATGCAGAACATTCAATTCTTGTGGATTTTGATTTTGAATTTGTATTTGTTTCTATATGCTTAAGTTCCTCAAACATTTGCAGTTAATAACTTTGATAATTAAATTAATTGTTATTTTTGAAAAATCTTGTTTGCTTTGCTTCTTTTACATACCATATTTTCTGGCCTTTAAGTTGATAGCTTTTTTACTTGAAGGTCTGGTTTTTGCCTTATACCCCAATGGTTATATGGGTTATGTCATTGAAATTGCATTGACTTGTTTATAGATTATAGTACCGCGTATGCTAGTAAAATTGCTCTATGAAATAAAAGAAAACATTTGTGCATTTTTTAAAAATCACTAGGCCGCATAGCACACTTACATTCTATACTCCATAGTGTACTGTACTTTTTTGTTTGTTCCTAAATATAATAATTTTGTTTTATTCATCCTTTTTAACCATACCTCATTCTTCCTGATCACATTTTTGCAACTAGTCCATTGATATTTGATTTTCCAGAATACTGTTGGACACACATGAACGATTACTGACATAGCTTTTTCATGGATCTAATTGATCCTACAAAGAGATGTAATCCATATTAACTCAAGCATTCTATGATTATTTTTAAAATACTGTTGATTATGCTTTCTACTGAATCCCAAAATCATATGTTTATAATTGTATTTGACAAAGTTTCTCAAATAAATATGATTTAAACTAAACTAAAATCATAGATGATCAATGATCCATTTTTAGTTTCGCATTTCAATAAAAGCAAATTCTAATGTCAACATATCACCTATTTCATTCTTAACCAGCTCTCGTTCGGGGGCTTGCTTTGATTATGCAAGTAGTTGATATATTGGTCTTTGGTGTCCAACAACTATCAAAGCCAGTTGAGGCAATTGTTTAAACATAAAATTGGCTTTGGCTGCAGATACTTGTCACTGTATTGCAATTACTCCATTGTTTTTATCTTTAATCTACATCAATTATGCTACCTGTTTTTAATATCAAGTGGATTAAGAACACAGGAAATGATGATCACACCCTTCTCTGGATGTAAATATTAAATTCAGGTGTGGTCATTGTTTTCATTGCTATAGTACTGGCACATTTTAATGAGTTAGGTTTGTTTTGATCAATCTTTTCAGTCATTATTATTCATATAAATATCCCCGTACAAATCATACAACTTATCTCACAATGCCTCCTGTCAAATCATGTAAGTCTTACACAGCGGCTTTTAATCTGGAAGTTGTAAAGTTCACAGAAGAGAAAGGTGGGTGGGTGTGGATGCTCACAGGAAATATGGCGTCGGTGAAAAATGTGTCAGGATTGGCACAATTCTAAGGTTGCATTATGCGGTACCCCAAAAAAAAGTAAGCATATCGTGGCTGCAAAGCAAGATGGAATTATATTGAAGACAAATTAGAAGAATATGTCTTGACACAACATGCCGCATGTTGTGAGATGAAATGGAGACAGACGATAATGAGAACATTTCAGTTTTCTGAGCCCTGAGATAGTCACCATTTTTCATAAGGAAGAGGAAGACTTTGAGGAATTTTCAGATATTGGAGCTGATCAAGTGAATCATTATTTTCTTAACTAGAATGTAGGAGAGTTCTAACAGATAATAAAATAAAATGAATTACAACATCAGTGTACTTTCAGTTCTAATTAGCATGTTAAATAATATGTGTTCATTTATGTAAATTCACAGATATTTTAAAGTATAATTAAAAGTATTTTTATTTTTTTTTAATTTTCTGTTTTCTTCACATTTCTGATTTCCTTATGGATAGCCTCATTTCCCTATTGTTAACCTCACTGAGTTTATCTCCTATGTTGAATCTTGCACTCAAGACTGGTTTCAACTGGAATAATCAGGTTAAAACTTTAGACCTTTAATTAACATGTACATAGCATGCACAGCCATCTGGCTCTTGTTGCAATGTATATCATAATTAAAACAAGCATGGACTGTTTATTCAGCTGTGTCAATTTGATAACTGAATATAACAGTGCCTTGTACAGGAGTAAAATCACAAGCATGTTAGTATTAATGATACAATTTCATGATTGCCAGTAATATGGAATATCATACAGAGATGCCATTAATATTCATGAAATCAGAAGTTACTAGTGTAAAATAAATTTTTGATTTTTGAATCGATACAAAATTAGTGAATTTGACTTACACTGCACATCGACTTATCGGCTGGAAAATACTGTAGTTTATGACCATAGTCATTTCAATTCAAGACTATTAATTCTGGAACTCCATTGAGAGCCCTGCATAATGCTGTATATGTTGAAGTGCTGGCTCTAGCCATTGCACAAAAAGTACATGGTTACTGTTATTAAGCTGGGTAATCCCTGTTATTGGCTATTCCTTCTAAATGGACAACCATTGGTATTTAATACATATATAAATTTAGACAACAGAAAACTAAATGTTTAACTTGCAGGTTACTGATTATAATTATTATTCACTAGATAATGATATTTCAAATAAATAGAGCATTAAAATTGTTTGATTTTTACTGTAATTTCACCTAATTTGAATTTATTTAGTAGTCCTTATTCACAAGGTGGTACCAGTAGGTCAGTTGAATACTAATTAAAAATTTGGTTCTTAAATTGTGTTTGCAGTATTTTGAATACACTGGTATTGAAGCCAAGGTTTCAATACAGTGGAGATTGACGCTAAATAAAAGTTGGAATATCTGGTGTGGTATGAACAGGGTGGCCAAACACATAGGGCTGTAGAAATATAAAAGAGTGACCCAATCAGTGTGTGATCTAGGCCTAATACAGTACTGTAATCTTCTATCAACTGACCTGTTGCCAGAGCAGAAGTAACTATTCCTACCCATTAGTATAGCCCATGACATAAAATAATTTGTATTTTGTCATCGACCTAACTTGAATCAGCATATATTTTTGAGTAAGTATTGAATATATTGAAGGAGTAGTTTGTCATGGTAATCTTTTCAAAAGTAATAGCGTATTTTGCTTGTAACACGCCCCGTCTTCATAATTGATGATTAACATTATTCCTAGGATGAGTTTTGACAATGATCAGGGCTATTACTCTTGTACTATCCCTGGCCTGTTTCAAGAGGGTACTTACTACACCATGGTATGCCCTATCTTAGACCCCAAGGCTTGCCTTGATCACCTTTATGGTTATGATAATATTCTGCGATCCACCCTTGTATCCCACGAACTTGCATCAGATCACCTCTGCATTATATGCCTTCTGGACGTATCAGTCCATAACCCTCCACCTTTATTTACACCGTTATTTGCTACTAAGAGAAACCTCCATATGATAAAAAAAAAAGAAACTAATGTATGACATCCAAGCAAGCCTAACAACTTTCTTGCATCGTACAGCAGAACAATTCGATAACTGCCTGTGTTCATTGCTTGAAAAACATGCCCCAGCCACCAAGTGCAGAGTGTCAGTTCAAAAGTATTTTCCATTGTATAGATGTGTTAGGGACCAGCTTTGCACTGCTTAAAGAGACTGCCACTGCATAAAGAGACTGCTGTAAAGCAGAGAGGCTGTGACTTTCCACCAGACTCACTATTCATAAATAAATCTATGAAGCCACTTAGAAGAATGTCACAATCATAGTCCATTAAGCCAAATTATCCCACTACAGTATTAAGATCGCGGAGAGTTCCAGCTGCAAAGAGCTTTTAGAAATAATTAACAAACTAATGTCAATGAACAATTGTACACCACTTCCAACTACCTTCTCTCCAGTAGACCTTCTGGACCTATTTGCAAATTTCTTCCGTGACAAAGTACAAGCCATTAGAGATATGCTTGACAACACAATTTCAATTGACTCGTCACCATACAGTTACGATACAGAATTTCAGCGACAACCATTAGAAGCATTTGAACTGGTCTCTATGGATATAGTACGCATAATCATGATGAAGAGTGCACCAACGTCATGTGAACTGGATTCAATTCTAACATCACTGTTGCTTGAGTGCATAGACCCAATATTGCCTTCACTAACTAATGTTATTAATATCTCTCTCTCTCTCATCTGGGGAATTCCTATCATTTTTCAAAACTGACATTATAAAGCCACTTGGCCATAACGATTTAAAGAACTACCGCCCAGTTTCTGATCTCTCGTTCATATAAAAAATCTTAGAAAAAGTTGTTCTAACCCAAATTGTATCTCATTTGAATTCAAACAGTCTTTTTAGCAATGTACAGTCTGCATATCGCTCTTGCCACAGTACTGAAACTACTCTTCTGAAAGTAGTTAATGACATTCTTTTTGCTTTGAATAGCAGAAAGAATACAGTCCTCACCCTCCACGATTTGTCTGCAGCATTTGACATACTAGACCATGATATATTACTTCACCATCTCCAGCATATATTTAGCATTCACAATGCAGCCTTACTGTGTTTCAAGTCCTACTTTGTCAACAGAACACAAATTTGCATCTGCAAATGAAATACATTTCACCCCAGTTGATCTATGTTATGGTGTTACACAGGAGTCTGTTGTTTGGACCTGTTCTCTTCATTCTATACACTCAGCCGCTCTTAAGTGTCAAAGATCATCACCCAGTGTCTCACAAATTATACATTGATGACACCCAAATATACAAGTCCAACCACTCATCTGAAGTTGATGCTACCATCCATGGAGTAGAGAGGTGCACTTCTGATGTGAAATCATGGATGACATGTAGCAAGCTGCAGAAGAATGATGATAAAACTGTGGCCATTCTAATCACAACACAAAGACTTTCTCATTCATATCCTTTACCTCAAACTTTATATATCAGCAACACCAACATTAAATTCACACAGTCAGTATGAAACATAGGTGTTACTCTAGACATGTATTCTCAAATTACACAAACATGTCATGAACATATGCAAGGCTGCATATCTTGAGCTGAGACGCATCAACTCCATTCGCAAATATCTTTTAGTTGATGCCACTAAAATTCTTGTGTGTTTATTAGTCTTTCAAGACTGGACTATTGTAACTCAATTGTTTGATTCATCTCAATATCTATTCTAGAAACTTCATAAAGTTCAAAACACAGCTGCTCGGCAGATTATTTTTAGAGTACCACGATCAAACCTCCCCACTGCTCTGTACCTTATACTGGCTATCCATTCAATCCAGACTCAAACAAAATTTTTTTTCTCTGAGCTACGTTTCACTGATGAACTCCAGTCCAGCATACCTATCCAGCTTCACCCATGTGTAGACAGCAGCAAGATACTTATACTCCTCTTCTGACAATCGTATACTCATTATTCCCACTATGAAAAGAAAGTTATATGGACAAAGTTCTTTTGCTTACCAGGGCCCAGCAACGTGGAATGAATTGTCCATGGATTGAAATTAGACAAAAAACACAGTGATCCCTTTCAAGAGTTCTCTTAAAACTCACCTTTTTCGACTGCAGGGACAAACTTAAAGACCTAATAATGTTTCCTACCATAAATATTTTCAGCATTTTGTATGTTTTCCAATTTCATGGTGTTTGTTTTTTGTAGTCATATTATTATTGTACATGTAGTCATATTATTATAGATGTTGTAATGCGCTTAGAGCTCTAAAGATTAGGTGCTTTAGAAAGTCCTCTTTATTATTATTATTATAATTATTATTATTATTATTATTATTATTATTATTATTATTATTATTATTATTATTATTATTATTATTAAACAAAGCAATTATACAACAATTATTCCCATCATGATTATACAAGTATTCAGCCATTTCCCCACCACCATCTAATTGTTTATATCCGTCCCTTTTTTTTAATTACTTTGGTAATTTGAACCCATGTAGCAGACTGTTTGAACCACTTTGTATGCACCTATCAAGAGAGTTGTATATTTGGGCAGACAGTATTTACTAATAGCCATTTTATGTTTGAAATATAGATTGGGAGGGTCATATCTAAGAGATAGTGTTGTGAGTGTGTTGGGGGTGGGGGTGATCAGAAGTAGGAAAGTGTGAAGGATATACAATTGCTTTCATCTGAAGGGTACATTATGGTAAGACCTATACAAAAGTACCCCTCAAGAAAGGTCACCCTTTTAATGTGACTAGCTGCCAACATATTAGTGCCCAAATGTAAAATTTGCCCCTCACAAGTGGCCACATTTTATTATTAATGTGTCTAGAACCAATATTTATTTTTGGTAAAGTAAGTTTTTTTTCCCCGATGTCTTTTTCTGGATGTCAGGTTTTAGTTACTGAAAGAAGTACATGTATTGGCTAAGTACATGTACTACTTACTTTAATATAATAAATACCATTAATGCTGACATTTGCAGGAAATGGGGTCAACAATGTTTTTTGATAGAGCTTTGGCCTTCACAAAGTGTTTTTTGTTTAATTGACAATTACGGCTGGAATAATTGTCAAGATCATAATATGGTCAGATAGAATTGGGGTGAGCACTGTTTTGATAAAGCTTTGGGCTTCACACAGCAGTTTTTTTAAAATATTGATGATTACGACTGATGTAATTGTCAAGATCATAACATAGATTTTGTGAATTAACACACATGCACAGAGAAACAATTAAGCTTGAACAAAACAAAGTACTATTCAAAGACTGAAAAATCACATAAATAAAGAAATAATACTTTAGAAGGAAAATCAGAAGTCATTCGACTTGTTGACAGTGGGGAGAGTTCATTTGCCGAAAGATTTTGTGCTGGCCAAATTCAAATAAACAAGATTGTAAAAGATGACAATATTCTGTAGCAGTGAGATAAGGGAGTAAATGGAAAGAATTAATTTAAATACAAAACAACATATGTACCAAGATTTAGATCATGTTTTTGAATGGTTTTGTTATGCACATGCCAACAATATTCAACTCACATTCACTCAGAAGAATAAGAACTATTAATTTATTTTACCTTGAAATAACATTTTTTTAGACAAGAAGAACATTTTAATAATGAATGCTACTTTTAAATGAAGATGTTATCTGCTTTAAGTTGTATGTAGCTTTCCTACTACATGTATATACACATATACATACACATCTCACCCCTCT